>OU015497.1:169492553-169983214 GCA_907164885.2 Dolomedes plantarius | reverse complement strand
AGTGCGAAAATTAAACATTTAAAAAAATTTAATGAATCCGTATTAATTTATTAATCAGATGATATGCTCTCCGTCGAAAATTGCCAGAAAGGTACATGAAAACATCGTACAAGTAATAATCCTTGAATTAAAACTTCGAGGAGTGGGATACGAAAACGAAAGAAAAAGGATGTCACGGATCAGAATTTGAAAATTGATAATGATGATGCTGATAATAAGTAAGAGATACAGAATTGCAAATGACGTATGTATTCCAAAACATTTTCAGCAACGGCTGCATCTTTTATGACTTTTAACGTCAAACCTGTGGCTGGAGTAGAAATATATGACCCAAGCGCTCCAAGAAACGAGCAGCCAAACCTTGCAGTGTATTTTTACTTGACTTTTACGATCGGGTTGTAATAAATAGTATTGAGCCATCAAATGTGTACTCTGCGCTGAGACCAAACCGAATAGAGGAAGAATGATTGAGTACATTACGATTTTTTACGGATTATCCATTTTGATGAAAGGAAATTTGAAATTTTATTTGTAATGATAGTTTTGTTCTTGTTTATTGTCTCTCTATTCTAAAAAAAGTAACTCCCGCTGCCGTTGTCAAAAGCTTGTCACGCTATATCCTTCGAAACCGCTGGGAGTGGAGAGCGATACCAATGGATGCAGAAAAATAGGGGGACCAAAGTAAGACATGTCTCATCTTCGTCGGACTTAATTTTTTTTTTTTTAATGTTTTGTGGGAAAATATTGACCTTTGATTCTTCAGATTACGATAACTCGCCAAAATAATTATCGTAGAATTTTGATCTTTTTACAATCTAAGACTACAGACATTTCTATTTCTAACTAGACCTCATTTGTTTAAAAATATTTTAAAACGGACTAATATTTTCACCAAAAATTGAAACACAGTTTTTCAAGAAATATCGTCCCCTATGTGGATGTAATATCAATGCTCCTCGAGTTTTTATCTTACAAAGAAAATATTTACATCATCCGGAAGCTGAAAGCTTTCTTATTCATATAAACCTCATTTCAAATCTATATCGTAATTTTTCTATTTTTAATTGAATTTTAAAGCTGATAATTCAACAGTGATGAAACGCCCTTCACATTAAGGGTGACAACAGTAAATGGATGGAAGCTGTTACATTGCCGGAGAATCACCCCTATGTATCTCGCTATTAGCCATAACAGAGGAGCGAGCCTAGGGGCGAAGCCCCTAGTTAAATAAATATAAATTATTCGAAGTTCCTTTTTACTACTTTTCTTCTTGACAATATCCTTACCGCCATAGTACACCGCAGTTTTTCTAGCCATTTTATTGTGGGGGCACCATATAGGCGGACTAGCATTACCCCCTATAACGGGACGACAAAAACGGAGGCTTTTATTGGCGCAACGCTGGGATTCGATCCGAGCACCTTCAGCACCAAGAACCAGCGCGCTGAACCACAGGGCTGCCACACAAGCCCCATAGTTTCATTTTAAATATTTTGGATTAGTTTAATATTGCACCAGATCGTAAAAGTACTCAGTAGGTCAAACGTATCTCACTTTTAAGGTGATGACATTTACGTCATTTGGGATACTGTAAAAACCCATTTTTTGTTATGAAAGTAAAAAATTAAATTTATATTCATATTTTTAAAAGTGTAATTTATAAAATATATTTTTTTAAATAATAATCGGAGTAACGTTTTCGCAATGTACAAAGGGTTAAGGAAAAATTTGTGTTAAAAGCTGACTGCGTGTTAACTGAAGATTGTCTATTTTAAACGAAAAAAATTTAAGATTTACTCTTTTTAATTTTTTTTAAAAGTTTCGTTTTCTCAACAATTGGTATGATGTTTGCCAACTCTCATTTGTAGTTAGCCAGCTAAGCATTTTCCTCGTTGATTTTTCGGGCAGCTGCGTTTCCTGATCCCACTCCTGTTTCGTTTTAGTCTCGTTATTAGTGCGCATTTCACGTCTTGTTTAAAAAACATTACAGCTCTTTCATCTGTAGCGTATCTGCAGCAATCTGTTTCTGAGCTTTATTGAAGTGTAAGGGGATGCCATGTTATTTTCCATTGTAAAATTGAGGTGATGTATCTTAGGCGTAAGACTGTGTAAACAGCCAACAGAATGTCCCGATTTCATTTCTTTTTTTTTGGCAAGCGGCTTGGAAAATCCTACTTGTTACTCGTGCGCTTTTAATTGTTAACAAAGTAAACCGTACTACTACCGCATTATGTGGGTTGGGGAAAAAATATTTTTTGAAAGAACAAAGTGATTTAATTTTGAAATTCACCCGATATTCTGCCGCTGAGATTGTTGGAACAAGTCCTCACTCTACTACAAAATGTTTCATTGGTAATTTAAGAGAACGGAACTGACGGGAGCGGTTTCCAGAAAGCAATTTGAGATAGCTAGAGTTTTTGAAATATATTCAGTGGTCAGAAGAAATCAAACGGAACACTAATTGAACATGGGGGAAGGAGGGGGAGAACTTTACGGGCTCTTTTTAAATACTGGAAATTTCTTTTTCTGTTTTAGAATGGTTTTATGTAAAATTTATGCAGAACTACAAGATACTATTCTCGTATTTTTAGACTTTTATAATTCCACAAAGTTTTGTCTCCCCTTTCCATAATTGACAAATTTTCATAGTTTGGAACTGTGCAACTTTTCTCGGGCTGCTTTAAAGCTGAGCGCCATAATCTCCGTCATAAATATTTTATACAACAGTGTTTGTTTTTCGATGTTATTAATGTAGTGTAGCTATGTGATAAAATTTTATTATGATGTATAATTGGTATTGGTTTTGTCTTTAATTCTTGGTCGCAGAAAGATAGCTTACCTAATAAGCACCACAACAGATTGTTGGGAAATAATCTTAATGATGAGATGGGTTTTTATTTGTTCTGTATGAAAGTAGAGGGAACAGAAATTTAGAAATCTAATCCGATCTCGACTTAAATGGGTTTACATTTTTCCGTTTTGGATTTTTCACGGTTTCGTTATCATTATTAATTTTTTTCGTTTGAGCCCTAATGCAGCAAATGTATACTATGCAGTCCTTGTAAGAGTTAAATGGAGGGCTTAGTTGTTAGATATATTTCTTGAGTTTGTGTGTGTATAACCTCTAGTATTATTACTGTAATAGGAAATTCATAAACACCCCTATTGCATACAGCGTTATTGATTTGCTTTTTTGGTGTCTTAAATATACCCAGCAGTATTAACAATTCAAGTTTTCGGGTTCTTGATACTTTAGTGGTTGTTTTCACTTTTGTGGGGGAGGGGGGGCGGTAGCTGGGCTTTTAAAGCGTTCACGAATGTGGAAATTCGACAATATACTAATGGTGTACAGATTTTGCCTAGTTGAATTGTTAAAATATTTCTGATAGTAATTAAATGTACTAGCTTCCCGAGATGCATACTGTTCTCTTTTTCGAAAATTATACAGTAAAATGTTTTTTTTTTTTTTCTTTAAAATTTTTTCTCCTATCCAATGGATTTTTTAGTCATTAAAATATAAAAATATTGTTTTAAAGATAATAAAATTACTTGTTTTCTCAAAATGCATCTGTTTTACAAAATGTAGTTAGAAATACTTTCCACGAAATGTTTTTAGGTTTATCGATTTACTAAGCACTTGCATGGATAATTATATAAATGTACGTATTACCCTTCCATTTATAAATCAATTTTGTGATTAACTTTACTTTCGCATTATACTGATCTATATTAAAAATTTCATCGTGGGCTTTAAATATCTGTATCGCTTCTTATTGTGAAGTGGTAGAACGTCTGTTTTTGAAGGCCGCCTTTCTTTTTTCCAAAAGCAAAGTAGGATTTCAGTGTGAACGCCTCCTTGTCTCCCTCGTTTATTTTGATGAGGTGAAAGCTTTTTGAACTCTTGTCATCGCATCCGCTTTTCTTCCTTCCCCCAATCCTCTTTTTTATTTTTTTAAACTGTTTTTTGCATTAAGCTGTTTAGTAGGGTTAAAGAGGTATTTTTTGGCAACCCCTGTCTTGGCATTTTTGTGAGAAGATCATTAGCGTGGATTTTAGAGGTGTAAACTTTTCCATTAAATTTCTCATCTTACAAAAACGATACCGGAAAGATTATGAGATTGCTTGAGGTGGTGTCCTTTCTGTTTAAGTTAATTTCTTTAAAATTGCTCTTCCAGTTGTAAAATCATTAACTTACAGGGCGTAGTTTATTAAATAATATCTACCTAACAGTAAGGCCATATTTCTGTTTAATATCATCATCCTTATAATATTTTGAGGTAAACTGTTGATTTGTTTAATCCCTGTGAATAGGTTTATTTTTAAAGAGATTGAGTGTAGCCATAAATTATTTGATGCAGGTAATTTTAAATTGTGGTGACAGCCTTTTCACCGGCAGGGATTCATTACCGGAAGGCCTTAGTTTCTATGTCGGTCCCTGTCTGGTGCTTTGGAAATTGGAACTGGACAATGAAACAACAGTGAAGCGCTTGATTTAATATGAGTATGCTACCGTACTTGTGATTCACAGACACCTACAAAAGTACAGTTTTTGTCAATAAAAAGGGACAGTAGATATTAATTTTCCTTTACTTCCAAAAATACCGGTCGTGGAAGTATATTGTAAACATTAGCTTGATCAGGTTTTTACGCATGATAGTCCTGCCTACTTTGCACACAATAAATAAATAGATACATCCATAAAAATTCTTTAAATATTTTTAATATACTTATTTTTGCTTTGCAAGCTATTTCTTTTCATAAATTATCTAGTTAGTTCAACAAACAGCTTTATACACATCTATAAATTGTACTATTGATATGGTACCTAAATATTCTTTAAAAATATGCTCTTAATAGGTACCTTTTACTTCTTTTTTTTTTCTTGAGACTTGTAAGTTATTATGTACTTAAAATTTTACATCATTTTGAGGCATTTCAAAAACTTTGAGAGAGTTTAAACTAGAGGTGAGACGGCTGATTTATTGGAATAAACTCTGGATACAGAAAAAAATGAAAATAAATAAAGCAATTAAACTGACGTTAAAGGTTTCAAAGTAGCTTTTTATTTATTTTTTAAATAGTTATTATTCAAATTATTATTATAGTGATATTATTTAATTATAAAACCCCCCAAAAATATTTGAGATTTTATAATGTTAACTTTAAAAAGTCACAGGACGATCGAGATTAAAGAAATGGAACATAGAAAAAATTCTCAAAGGAACTTCCGAGAGAATTTTTATCCACATCATTCAATATTGTAGAAGATTTTTGTTGGCATTCGAGCAAAATTTCGAACTCTTGTTTTCTCCCGTTTTTTACGTTTCTTTTTAGTTTATTTTGGAGGTGTTGAGAATCCGAAGTAAGCAACTATTTGATACACTCTATCAATTGGTCTTTCATTTTGTTCAGTTTTTTTTTTCTTTTTCATTCTTTCGTTCTGTTTTCTTAAACAACTGAAAATAAGAAAATAACATTACGTAATTATAAAAAATCTCAGTGTCTTTAACCCCATTGAAAGGGCTCTTCACGTGCCAAAGGGTTTAAAGAAAGTCCTTAAATGTCAAACTGCACATATCATTTACTTAGTAATGGCTTGCAAATTAGTGCATTTCGAATTTAATGGTCGCATCTTCAATATTTGTAATGCATGAAACATTTTTTTCTTCTTCCAATTGCTAGGAAACTTGACGTATGAAAACGGGTAGAAAGAAGTATACAATGTCATCGTCCCGTTTGGAATCTTGCATAGCAATATTTGTTCGTTCCGGTAACGCTGGGGAAAATCCTTCATATCTGATAGTTGACATCTTTCATTACACCCGCATCTGTGCATAAAAGGTTCAAGGAACTAGACACAAAACCGATGTGAAAAAAAAAAAAATCGTTCTGGTGAACCGTCATGTCCGATAATGATGCGAAAAATCGCCTCTGCCGCCCGTCATGGTCAATTCAGATAAATCTGTATGTTTTTACCCACTGGCTCCAATTTTTTGAAGTAATTCTATTTATCAGGTTCTGGAAAAAAATATGTAAAGTGCATATATTTTTTCTTTTTTTTAACTTTTGCGTTATGTAATACAGTGGTGCCTCGACTTACGAGTTTAATTCGTTCCATGACGGAGCTCGTACCTCGAATCAGTTTTCCCCATTGCAATGAATGGAAAAGCCACTAATTCGTTCCGTACTCCCCCAAAACACCGCAATTTTTTTTTACATGTTTTTAAATAAGAGAAATGTGCTTATAAATGATGAACATTGTATAAAGACGCAATACAATAGAATGTACTGCCTTAAACTTGTATTATTAAGTGTAATGTACAACATTTACCTTGCAGATCAGACTTAAAGATGCTGATGTAAGAGGAGGAGAAAGGCTGAACTGAATAATTTGTACTAGCTTCGGCAGTACATATATTAAAATTGGAACGATACAGAGAAGAACTGAATAATTAAATCTTATTCTTTGGTTTTTAACCAAAGTCATCCCATCCCCTAGACCCCATGGGGGTTCCAGTGAGGGGGGGGGGGGGATTGAAGCTATTTCTCTGTGAGAGAGGTTGGACGCTGTTAGGTTTCGGATGACGACTCACGTGCCCGGGTGATAATTGTTGAGTGTTAATCTCTCGGTTTAAGACTGGATAGTAGTCTTAGAATAATATTATACAATTGTATAATAATTTTACATAAAGGTTGTATATATTATATGCTTCTCGGGTTTTCATTTGATGGGCACGTAACATGGCGTTCGCTGCGCAAACTAGCGGTGGGGTATCTGAAGCTTGCTCGTAATCCGAATTATAGCTCGTAACTCGAAGCAAAAAATCTGCCAAGAGAATGCTCGTATCTTGAAAAACTCGTGTAAGTCGGGGTACCACTGTATGTTTTATTGAGTCTTTCGCCAATCTATGTGCCCAGTTATTTCCATGTATTTAATTTCAAGATATTTGTAAAATAATACGTATTCATTTTTTGTCTAAATTTATTAAAGAGATACCGGCATTCGTACCTTAGATATCGAGGACCCACTCGGTTCTGCTGCTGCCTTTAAATATATATTTTTAAGTGAACGTAATATGCTCTTTAAAATTTTAGGATAACTAAAGAAATAGTAAAAAACATATAGTTACTGATTTAAAATTTCACTGAAATTTAGCGTGTATATTTTAATTTTAAACTATCCATAGAAAGTGTGTGCATTCGCTTCTACAAACCCTCAAAATATGTAAATTAGAAGGATATCGAATTGAATACAAATACGTATTAGGATAGCGTATTATAATTTTGCTTTTCGTAAATTTGTGGGTTGGAGAGCATTTATATATTATTTGATATGTAATTAATATCTCATTTATACTGGGAACCCGCCAAACCAATTTCCGTAATTTCGAGTCAAAATGAAAGTTAAATTCAAGCAAGAAAAAAGGAAGTTAATATCCTATTCTAATCACCAGAGAACTGAAACGCAGCCAGATGATAATCTGCAGCGAGGAAAAGGGTAGAGTGAAAAATTTTCTTCCTGTACCTTTTTGCCATTAATTCTTTAGATACTGCTATGGTTGTGAAGCTTGTAGCATAATGTTTGTTATTCCAAGGTTTTAAGCCATTATCGGTGGCAAAATTAAATGTATCGACTTTTCTAATTTTTTAAAAATTGATACTAATTATGTAGTTTTTTACTGTGAACCTAAAAATCTTTTTTAAAAAAAAGTTTCGACTGAAAAACATACAGAGAGCACAAATCGCAATTTTTTAATGAATTTTTAAGTAAGTAAAAGATAATTACAAGATAAAAAGAACTTTTTATATACCATGTTTTTAAATTTTCTGTTGAATCATACAAACTTGGCAATTCTATGTATTAATAAATACTTTTTAAAAATTTTTTTGATTAATTATCCCATCAACTTGAAAGAAAATGATCAAATGCATAATAAAGAGGCATCAAATGTGTAATCAATCGTTTAGCTCGAGAATTGTAAGTTAACTTGCGTTTAACTTTTCGTTCCCGTTCCGGCCGATAGATGGCTGCACCATACTACAAAACAAAATGAACTGAAAATGAATTAAATTCTGCTTAAAGATGGCTAAAAGTATTAAAATAATGTATTGTCATCGTGTTCTGATCTATTCTAAAAGTTTCAAATGTCTAGCTAGTCGGGAAGTTAGCTGAAAATCGATTGTAAGATTTGTACTGGACAAACACACACACAAGCAAACAAACAAACAAGAAAGCGAGTTAATAAAATATGGTAAAAATGTAAAGTTAGAAAAGTAATACATTAGTTTCTTATTTCATTATAATCCTCCAACAGGAGATTGTAGGGAATTATGAATCAGGACGTGGAAGACAAAGGCATCTTGGATGAAACGCTTACATCTTTAATTGCTTTGCATACTTTGTATGGTTGGATTTAATACACTTATTAATGTTATCGTAAGGATTTTTAAAAAAAAAAAACTGATTTTTAAAATGCATTATTGTTTAATATATCTCCATTTTTTATTTCTATCGCATGGAACAAGAGATAGAGGTATACAACGTTATAATATACCTCTGTTTGTAAATGCCATATTGCATGTGTTATATGTATATTAAGTTATTTACTAGTTGATACCCGTCAAAACATGACGTCTAGATAGTAAATAAATGTATACTAATACACAAATTATACTCAACACATTATTGCCAAATGTTGAAAATCATAATAATGCGCAAAAACAAATTAATGTGTTTAAGCGGACTTGTGCTTAGTGAGTATCTAAAGCCAGATTTAAAAATGTCACTGGGCATTCGCAGAAAGCAATTTTTTTTAAAATGTAAATTATCGCTAGTTAAACAGCGCGAAATAAACAATTTCCGTGAGGTTACACTTCTATTTCACAAACATAATTATCATAAAAATAAGAATGGCAGAGAGAGATCTAGAGACTCTTTGGAACAAACGTGTTTATCATTAAAACGTGTCACTGAGCATGCGCAGAAACAGCGAGTTTCTAAAGACAGATTTAAACATGACACTGAGCATGCGCAGAAATCAATTTTTAATTGTAAATTATCGCTAATTAATAGAAATTGCGGTTACAAAATCCAAATTTGACAAATCTACAGATTACAATCTTTCGTTTAAGACTAATATGAAGTAAATTGATGCAGTAGTTTTCTCTCACGGGCTGCCCAAAAAGTCGGCTTAGCAACTTAAATATATAGATTCTTTAAAAATATTTTAACCTTAAAACTAGTTTGTTAATGATTTTAAAGTGATTTAGCTTAAATATTCAATTTTAAGCTATGAATTTTATCAAATCCTATATTTTTAAAGATATGAAATTTAATGAAATGATATAATTTTAATATATAATAGTTTAATTTTGGTTACTTGAGTTTGATATCAAATTATCTGAGAAAACCTGGAAAGTCAGCAAAAAAATCTCCCTTAATTTTGTACACCTGTGTATTTATTAAAAATGTATATGGGGATTCTGCTCTTCGTACTCGTCAAATAATAGCTACAAATTTTAATATGATGGTAACCAAACTCTTCTCGTGTACTAATTCTACTATATTATTAGCAGTTTCCCCCCCCCCCCCTCTGCCTATAACAGATGTAGTAAACCAAATGTTGTCCAATAAAGGTGCACTCACACTAAGCTGACGTGTCGTGTTGACACGTCAGCTGACATGTTACGAAAAAAAATTAAACCACTATTTTAAAAAGGAGTGTGCATACTACGCTGTCGTGTCGTGACGTGACGTGGGAAAACATGCTCTGGCGTGGGAACTGACGCGTCAGCTCCAAATATAAATTCCCAGATCTCGTCAGCAGGCGTCAGGCCGTCAGCTATGAGTACGGAAGAAGAGCTAGCTCATTGAGCATGTGAAGAAATACCCTATTTTATTTGACCATTTCAACAAAGATTGCAGAAATAAATATGCACGCAATGAAGCGTGGGAAGAGATTGGAAGAATCCTGGAAATAGCTGGCAATATTTACATTTATTTACTAATTTATTGCAAACTTAGGCCGTTTGATTGATTTAACCAATATTTCAAACACTTTAAAAACACGTTTATAAAATCAGCGTTTTCTTAACATTGTCATGGCATAAAATTCGGTTTCTTTAATAACTGGCAGTAAAGTTGGTTACTGATCTTGTAAAATGTAAACAAAGAGGAAGGGGTGATTTAACAATATAAACAGGTGTTCGTTTCCTCGGTTTGTTTTCGATTTTCGTCTTTTAGATAGCAAAAGTAATTTATATGTGCTTATATTATTTACATTTATAAATATAGTATTTTATTTAAATTTTTCATAGCAAAAAATTTGGTTTTTTTTTATACATTAGCGGCAACAGTTGGCTACTGATATTGTCAAATGTAAACAAATGAAGTGTGCAACAATACGATATAAACAGGTGTTCGTCCCCTCGTGTTTTTAAACTTCCATCTTTTAAATATAAAAAATAATTTATATGAGCTTAGTTTAAGTGTATTTATAAATTTATATATATTTTTTGATTGATAGTTACTTTCAATTAAATATTATAGGCAGACGACGGTCTTCGACCAAAAATTACCTACTTAGTATTTGAATTATTTGAATACTAGCCAGAAAGAAATTTCAGTACAGGTTACTTATTTACATTCTTTAATAACTCAAAATTATAGCAACAAAAATGATAAATTTGTTTATAAAAAATAGTAATAAAAATGTTTACAAAAAATATTAATGGGCCATTCTGCCTTTATGAATGCTCTCCCATTGCCATGAACAGCTTGCAGCCCCTTCAGGAGAAACGAAGTATTTTTTGAACTTCTCCCTCACTAGTCCAGTTTCACGAACATTATTTTCACGAATCGCTTCCACATTTCGAAAACTTCTTATTTCTTGCTCTCTTACTTGCACCTGCTGTTCAAAAGGTGTAATTGTTTTACAACTTCTGAGCATGTTCTGAAGACAGCATGCTGCTAAAACTATATAATCACAAGTTTCCGGTTGAGTTTCTATGGGTTTCAGAAACACTCTCCATCTTCCTGCTAATATGCAAAATGCATTTTCTACTGTGCGTCGTGCTCTTGAATACCTGTAGTTATAAATTTTTTCTTCGTCGCTCTTTATTGAATTCTTGCTATAAAGATGCATCAAGTATGTTTTTAATGTGAAAGCCTCATCAGCGACAATAAATCGATCGACCACTATTTATAGGATCCACTTGCAACGATATGCACCTTGTGGGAACCAAACAAAAACGGATGTGAATTCGTCACGACACGACACGTCAGCGTAGTGTGCACACACCGCCTGACGCTGACGTTTTCCCACGTCAGCTGACGTTGCGGTCAGCTCGTGTCAACACGTCACGTCAGCGTAGTCTGAAGCAGCTTTAGAGTGAAAGCCGAAAACTTAATTCCTGTTGATCAAACATATGCTGGCTTGAATAAGGCCTTAGGTGACGTAGGTATGAAACTGAAGTTAATGCGCCCGAGTTTACCGCAAGTGAAAAAAAAAAAGTTTGCTAGGAAGAAATATCTTCGTGCTGATCTTAGATTGAAAAAAATTTCCTCTTAAATTCGAAAAAATCTCCTCTTAAATTCATAGCCTGTTTACCTGAACTTACGCCTAAATCTGTCCCCGATTGGGTTGGAACTGTTTATTTTTCGCCAACTGAATGTTGCTACTTTGATTCAGTGCTGTTATTTAAAAAGTCTGCGAAAACAGCCGTATAGTAGGTCAAGAGAAGTCGTTTTTTAAACTGAAGAATTCATTGAGAATAGTTATAGCTTGTCAACAAAGAAGTACATCCCGAAGTAATGACGTGTGGTATTAGTTTAACCATGAAAGCGGGGACATTCACAGCTTGTCTTACTTTATGAAAGACTGTTGATTAAAAACAGGGCTATTTTTATGTTGTTAAACTGTACAAAAATGCATTTGTCGTTTGCTCATTTTGAGAGAACATACCGATTTAGAAAATTCAAATTTATCTTTGAGTTCGTATGGAACGTACTCATGTAAAGTCCATTGATAACCGACTACGATTTCCAGTTCATCTTGTGAAAAAAGACCTTGATAAGTTGTCCGAGTTATAAAACGTCTTACACCCAAATAACAACCAGCCTTATTGTTTTCTGCAATCTTTATCTGCGAGTTCTAATGTGTCAAAACGCATGATGACAAAATTATCAACTAGGTTTAAATAGTTTATACTCTATCAAGAAATTGTATGAAACTAGACAGGTTCGGTGAGTATCGCACTACACCGGCCTAGCGAAAAAATAAAATTATGGTATAGAGCAGGGGTCGGCAACGTGGTGCCCGCGAAACAATTTTAAGGTGCCCGCCGCTCAAATTTCAAATTTTTTTAGATATTTGAACAACAAATGTTGTACTTGTAATGAATAATTTTAGTATAAAAAAATTAAAAATCGCAAAATTGTAAAAATCAAAAACTGAGCGGCCTGATCTCGCGACAGCGTCGTTCCCCCCTTGCTTCTATGATAAGTACGATAAATGCATTAAGAGATAAATTGTCGCTCTGAATCGCATATGGACTAAGATAATTTATCATATTTCCCAAATTTAAAATTAGAAAATTATTGCGATGGAAGTGCTACCACCTATTAGTTTGACAAACATTTTGATTCCTTGTTGGAAGAATTTAATACCAAGAATTTATGGTTGTGAATCTTTGTTTTCTAATATAAAATGCTTAAAGTCAAAGTACCGATCAAGCCCCACTGATACTTACTTGAACCAATGCCCGAGAACTGTGAATTCAACTTATGTGCCACATTGCAACGAGTTGGCCGTAGATTTGCAATGCCAAATATTGCATTATCAATTTTAAGATTATTTTGTTTAAATTAAAATTTGAATTTATGTACTAAAAATTCATATCGCATTAATATTTTCATATTTAAATATTAACCCCCCCCCCCCCCCTCCTCCTCCTCTTCACTCAGTGGTGCCCGTCGAACTTCCGCATTTCTGAAATATGCCCTTCTAGTTAAAAAGGTTGCCGACCCCGGGTAAGAGCCTTGTTCTTCACCGGCTCTGAATGGAAGGAGTGCTTAGTATATACCAGTGGCCTTTTATACTTCAACCTTTTATACTTCATGTATCACCTGTCAGTGGCGTAGCGAGCAAAACTGGCGCCCGGGGCACGATACCTTTGTGGCGCCCCCCGAAAAACATATATAATATATAGACCTTATATTGGCACCCCCTATAAACATATAATTACATAATATATAGACCTTATATTGGCACCCCCCCCCCCTGAAAAACATATAGTAATATAATATACAGACCTTATACCGGCTTTCCCCCCCCCAAAAAAAAATAAACATATTGTAATATAATATATAGACGTTATATTGGCACCCCCCCCCGAAAAACATATAGTAATATAATATATAGATCTTATACTGGCGCCCCTCTGCGAGGGGCGCCCGGGGCATGATAGACCCCCTTGCCCCCCCCCCCCCCCCCTCGCTACGCCACTGTCACCTGTGTATGTCTGAGCAATTTGATGTTCGCTGAAGATAGGAAGAGGACGGAGAATTGACAAACGTGTACACTTTTCTGAAAGTAATCGTAAATGGTCTATCCAATTTTAGGACTCCGTAACTGGTGTATATTAAATTTGATAGCTCTTAGGGCGTCACTAATGGGAAGTTTTACTCTGCTTTGTGGCTGTACGTGACCAAACATACGCGCCGGAGTTAAAAGAGTTCGACAGATTGAAATATCAGATGTCCACATTTAATGCCAAGAGATTGGCATAACATGTGGTTGGGATCCTCTCCTCCCCCCTCATATTCAGCGTTTGACGGGAGATCTTAATACCCGATTGTTTATATTTGCATAGACCTATTGCGAAACTTTTTACAAATGAAATGTGCTCTCCTACGACGGAGAATTAAGATTTCTACTAGTGATAGCGGAAATGCTTCAGATGACTGGAATGTTTGTTAAATGGGATCGGTGTGATGGGCGGCTAATTGCGGAAATGTCTTGAATCAGCCGAGTTGTTGCATTAATTACGAACAAAGTTGAAAAAAAAAAAAGCTTAGTAATTTTTTATGTTTATGAGTTAAGAACGTTTGAATCTGTAACATGTAGTGCCAGAATGAAATACCATTTACTGACATGGTTCATTTGTAGACGTATTAATTATTTTTTTTTCAAATCGGAGCAAAGTAAAATAACTAAATGGACAATATTGAGAAAGGAAAAATTATTGGTGCAAGTCATTAATAATTTTCGTCGTCGTTTGTACTTAATGGCTGTCGCTAAAGTTTTCTTTTTTTAAATATATAACTCTTCTCTTTCAATAAAATACAAAGAATAAAAAAATAGAGATTTCATTTTTTTTTCAATTCCTACTATTAGTTCACACTCTCCCTATATATATCTTGTTCAAATTTTCAATCGTTAATAAAATACTTTTTATTCATCCACTCAAGTTCAAATACATTTTTTTAAACTTGTAGTGGATGACACTTGATGTTAATACAGTTTTTTCAAATATTAATTCATTAATTAAATTTAATTAATCGATTTTAGTTTTAAACCTAGAGCGTCTCTTGCTCTTGAATAGTAATTTCCCTCTTGTTACTCTGTAAACGGTAGCACTGCAGTAGCGCGGGCTCCTCCCGTCCTGTAGGTTGCGGGATCGAATCCCCAACCTGACAAACTTTTTCTCTCTCTCTTCCCCCCCCCCCTCTCCTAATCTCGCACAGTAGGCAAGGTTCTGGCAGGCAATCCTTTTTTTCAATTCCTACTATTAGTTCACACTCAAATTTTTCTTTTTTGACCTAAGTAGAGATTGACTTTAAAAAATTTTGTTTTTATATTACTTGTTTCTCTTCTTTTCTCTCAGATCAAGTGTTTAAACTGTAGGAATAACAGTGAAGTGTGATATCTGTGTGCCTTGTGTCGCCATTTGCTTCCCCGTTGAGGGATTAGTCGAACAATAGCTGAATGGCTACGGCTAGCACTGGGTACTAGTCTGTGAGTTCGAATACCGCGATTGGCGTAGATCAGGGGTTCCCAACCTTTTTCTTACATCGAGCCCTTTTAAAAGAATAATTTTCTTGATAGACCCCCCCCCCCCCTCACATTTTTCTCTATAATATACAGCATACAATATAATCATAATACGAATAATTGCACGTAAAACACTTAAAGATAACAATTTGACTAAGAACAGGAACAGAGTGAATTGTACAAAGCTTTATCTATTAGAAAATAAAAGCAAAATTGTTAGATTATAAGAAATTATTTTATGTTAAAAAAAATGGATATTTTATGAATAATAAATCTTAGGTCAATGCATTGCGCTTAGATTTTTTTTTAAAACTATAAGAGATATATATTAAATTATTTATATATTCTATCCATAGGTTATACTTTAATCTACACCTAATATAATTACCATATTTCACATAAAAATAACTTTTCAGGCAAATGTATTGTAATGCACAAGAGATGTCGTAATGTATCATAAGATTTTTTCACAAAAAATTGCTGTAAAAAAATTAGTAATATGTACTTTTCTAAATTTAGGTAGAAATTGTATAAACATACTAGATATACATGTATACAAAATTTTAGCAATTTGGGGTCATTAGTTTTGAAGAAATAGTGCGCATAAGTTCGAAAATAAAAGTTTTTAGAAAAAGCCGTTTAAAGTTTCCATCAATTACTTTACTATTAGCTTTATATATTTGGCCATAAATCGGTTCTAATTGTAGTATCGATTTCATTTTTTTTTTAAAGATTCCTTACATTCCAATCTTTAAAATTAAATCATAATAAAAATTTGAGATTTTTTGAAGGTTTTAGGGTGATCTTCCCCTTAAGGTCCAGTGGATTTCCCCAGTTCTGCCTAGTGTTGATACACAAATAAAAGCCGACGGCGGCATCCTACACTTACAAGAGCGTCATGACGTTCGACTTTAGATGCGTGGATCACCCCGCCCTATGCAAATCTGTGTTTAAACATATTAAAACGGATATTATTATCTGATAATTACATTCCTAAAAAATAAAATTTTAAATCAGAAAAATTTATCATCGACCCCCAATAGATCCCTGGAATACTATAGACCCTTTTTAAATTTCCATCGACCCCCAAAGGGCCCACCTGGACCTCGTTGGGAATCCCTGGCGTAGATATTTGTAGCCGATCTGAATCGGATATATTCTGTAGGCCCCAGTGCAATTAGCCTTCGCGTAGCTAAAGAAAATCGTAGCGCTCTGAACCAACCAACCTACCGACGACTGATTTTTACATGACTCCCGAAAAAGATAGCTACATTACACTATAGGAATTGCAGTTGAATTCCTGTGGCATAATTGAATATATTACTGCTCATAATTGATTACATTACTCGATCATCATTTTAATACATTTTTTCCCTTGTTCCGTTATAATTAATATTAGCTAGTCTTGGTGTTTTTTGTTTGTTTGTTCAGGCTGGAGGACATCCTTTTGATAGGAGTGGAGTGCGAGATCAACAGGAAACATAACCATACTGGGTTTAGGTTTGGTATTTGAAATATCGTGATCCTTAAATTGCTTGATGCGTCTGTCTTCCTTTTCGTACAGTTTCTTCTCATGATTTTCCATGTTTTACATTTCGAAGATCAGAATCTCATGATTGACTATCATTGATTTGACTATCTATTTCCATGAGGGGATCTCGGGGCCTTGGGATGTCTTTTGGCTAGACCTGCATCCTATTCAGAAAGTTCCCCCTTGAGGTAACTGATTCGGTTAGGCCTCCGGATGAAGAGACCGGCCGGTTGTTTCGATATATGGTTTAGTTTTTATACTGCTACAGAATCTTGCATTTATGGTGCGTTTAGCTCTAAGTGCAGGATTTCTGTTTATTTCGTTTGACTGTCATTGCATTCTTCCTGTTATATAATATCTTGTTCTGTTGAATTATTTACATTTTACTAGTTATAATTGTCCTCCATGTACGTTTGCAAAAGCATTTTCCAAACTTTGCTTTACTAACAAACTACGACGAAGTGACAAACAAGTGAGAATTCAGGACATACTGTGAGGTGTATTTTAACAAAAACTGATGAAAAGTTGTGATATCAGTGTTGTATTAAAAAAAAAAAAAAAAAAAAAAAAAAAAAAATGTTGTGTGTATGTGTATATATAAATGTGTATTTATAAAAACAGAATTGTACGAATGAAACAATTGCTATTAATGATGAATGAAAAATAAAATGTGATTTTTATAAAAATTTCTATGCACTGATTTGAATGATCATGGATTCTTTTAATCGTTCCTTTTGTAAAATAAGCATTCAAAATAAATTACCAGATATTTGATTCCTTACAGCTAATTGTTGTGGGGGTTGTTGCAAACATTTCAGGAATTTGGTTCCCGAGAGGGGGGGGGGAAACTGCATATTAGTAAGTGTTGTTTAAAAGTTTCCACAGGCAGTATTTTCTTGAAATTCATAGAAACTTTATTGCCCGTGAGCTAAAGCCAAGGAAGTGCAGCTCTTTTATGAATTTCAGTTCAGATCGGATGCAGTTCCGTTGACTGGCGGGTTTTCGAACTTTCGGGGATGTTATTTTCTGCTGTCTGATGTTTTATCTAGTGTTTCTCATTGAACAAAATGCTATGGCTAGCTAAGCTTGATTTCAGATCTTTTTTAATTTTATTGTTCTCTACTATTCACGTTTGCGAGCACGATACCGATTCGCAACGAAATATTTAGCATTCCCTTCGGCTTGTAAACAATGAGTGTGTTGTTGAAGAGTTCTTATTTTTTCCTCTCACTGTTAATATTGTGAAAAGTGGTCGGATATGGTACACACAAGCTCCTTCACAAATAATGCTTTTGTAAGCGAGTTTATTTTGAGAGTTCAGTGATTCTCTTGAACGGTTTGATCCTAAAAGTGCTGTCCACATCTAGTTTTCGACTTTTTTTCCCCTCCATTTTTGCTCCCGTAGCTCAAGAGCAAAATACTTGTCTCAAGTGTCGTGTTTCTGAATTTTTTCTGTTTATTGAGTTAATATACTTCAGTGTGCCACTTTATATAATACGCAATGAAGTTTCGTTTTTATTTTAATAGTTCTGATACGTCCTGTGTAATTCAAACTAAGTAAATTGTTAATTGTTTCTGAAGAGTAAAATAAAGGTTCCTATGCATCTTAAACACATAGTTTGCTTCACTATTTGTTTTGTTTCTTCACATACTGATTAGAAGAATTTTTACTGGTAGATTTATTATTGAAATATTTATTTTTTCGATAAAAGAATACTAGTTTTCTGTCTTCGTTACCAAGATCATTTCCGCTCCTGGTCTTTTTATTAATCAGCATATATGCGCGCAGTATTTAATTTTTTTCCAAACATTCACCTAAGTGCTCAGAGTACTATAAGTAAATAGAAATAGCAGTGTAGCGTGTTAGTAACCACGTATTAATCTTTTCACGAGTGTAATATTAACATTGACATCGTTTAAACTATGATACCATCGTTAATTTTAGGTTTTGTTCACATTGCTTCCGTATCAGAGCGTATCGTGAGCGATGAAAATTTAAATTAATCGTAGAGCCCAACACAATGACCATGTGATACATCATATCAATCACAGGTTATGTGAACAATCTCGGCGCCAACGGAGGAACGCTACGCTACGCTCCGGAAGCAATGTGAACAAGGCCTTATTCTTGCTAAGTATGCATAGATCCGTATCGCAACCGCATCATCCCGTTCCTTTACACCCGAGTCATTATATTCGTAATTATTTTTAAATGGGTGTTTATCAGTACTTTAGAGTTAACACAGAGACTTGTTACGTGGACTATTTCGCAGTTTTCAGTTGCTACGAGTTTCATTTTCATGCTGAACAGCATTACAATTAAATTATTGCGATAGCTAAAATTCGTTCGTGTTGTGTTCAGCTAGGTTCGTGCTCATGTAGGAAACCAGGAATGCGACGAAAAGTCATACTGGATACAAATAAAAATATTGATTGAGGAAAGCTTTTATTTTCTTAGGAACCTTGGAACTGTCAGAGAATTTCTTTCTAAATATCCGTACTTTCACGACGAAGTTGCGGTACTTTTTTTTATACTACGCTTAATCTTAAATATTTATTCTTTACTACTGAAAATAAGCATTATTAACATAATAAGGATTATAGTAAAAACATTTACAATTTTCTTTTCTGATTTTTACAAATTTCAACCCATTTCCATTCAAGTGAAGAATGTCTTAAGATGTAAAAATCATTCTTTGTCTCTCCAGATGTAAATTAAAGTTTGTATTTTATTAGTATTAAAGGTACCACGCTGGCAAGTTTATCTGTGGTTGATAAGTTTCTGGTGATACATGAGATGCATATTTTAGAAATTTGTAGAACACCATTTTAAATTTTCTTTGTTCATCTATTGGCATCTCCCACAATGAAAAGAGTCAACAAATTTCGGGGTGTATGGGAGCGAATGTTGGTAGGATAAGGGCTTGCCGCATTTTTTAAAAGACATTTTAATTTTTACCAAAGCATGTACCTTATTTGCTTTAGTTGAAAAAAAAAGTGTTTATGATAAACCAAAAATGCGTTTTAAAATTTAAAATTTTAATTGCATAAAATGTATATAACTTTTTAAAAGAATATTTAAATAAAAGACTCGAAAGCTATTATTTCCTAAAATGAATCTCAACCTTAATGCATCTTTATTTTTAATAATATTATAAGCATCATGTCTCATCCTGCCTGATGGCCTGAGGCCTAAACCTTTTAGGCGATATCTTGAGGCTTGTACGCTTTATTTCTCACTCTCCGTCGTACAACTCTACATGTTTTCCGTTGTCCCCAAGAACGTTTGTCCTATGTGGCCAGGAAGATGTCACTAGAGAAATATATTCTCCGGCATTCTCAAAATACGTCTTGTCCATTTCCCTCTTCTTGCCGTATTTTCTGTTCTATAGATTTAAGTTTTGTTCTGTTATATAAATCATCTTTTGATATTTTATTTCACCCCCCCCCCCAAAAAAAAAAAACAAACTCCAGCTTAGTAATTTACAATTATATGAATGCAAATATTGTATGAGTTTCATCAATAATTATTTTTTTTTTTATGATCAGCATGTACTTTATTACAAACTTCATTAAATTAATTTGCATTAAAGTAATTTAAGAGATACGTCTGAAATATGAAATTTAAAGTTGTGGGATTTTTTAATCAAATTTTAAGTTAAAAAGTTGAAAACTATAATAAACTGTAATTATTTTAACTTATAATTTTATTTCGTTTAACTGAAATTTTATGTTAACATATGTGGAAAACTTGTAAAAAGGAGGGATATATATATATATATATATATGTATGTGTGTGTGTGTGTGTTTTTGTTTGTTTTTTTGTTTGTTTGTTTAACAAACTTAAATGGTTCATAGTTGTTCTAGAGGAACCTGTAAATTTTAAAATTGCGCCTATTCTCTCTCTGTTTTAAATTTATCTTATGACCTTAGATAGTAAAATATTTAGCAAACATGCAGTTTTTAGTTGTAGATAATTTTAAACGAATTGTAATTTTTTTTAAAATTTAGGTTCTGGTTTTTGATAATGTTTATTTCGTGAAATGATGAAAAGTTGCATCATTCTTTTTAGATTATTACATTTAGATGGAATCCCTCGCTTTTTATGCTGCTATTTTCTTTTTTCTTTGTTTTTAAAAAGAAATTTTTGCTGGTTACATTTTTCTGGGAAAGTAGATGAAGAGCAGAAATAACCTATTAAGATTTGTCTTGCAGCTATGACGGTGTAGACCAGGCCTCGGCAACCCATGGCACGCGGTGGAGTTCTTAATGGCACTCTACACTACTTTACATTGGAAATAAACTTTGTTAATTTTAGCAACAATACTCCGCTATTCATTTGTGTATTCGTTACCAGGAAAATTATACGTTACGAAACAAACTTTTCTCGTGAAACCATCGTATTTGTCTTAATCTAGGAATTACATAGAATCTTGAAATTTCGTGTATGGCATCCTTGTGTGCTAGCCCGAGAGAACTATAAATTTTAATGACTGTCCTTTCCAGTCTTTCGCTTCCAAGTTCTAAATTTAAAAAAAAATTATATAGGTATGGTTTTTGTTGTAAAACTGCATTTTTCTGAAAATGGATCATGAGTCTCAATGGGTTTTAAAGGTGGTAATGACTCAATCTTCTCTGGGTTGAAGCTAGCTTTCAGTGACTCTGTTTGAATCTTGCGTTCAATGACCAAATCGCAAGACATTCCTTGAAGCCTTTTTTCCGTGGTTATGAGTCACTTTAATAATTAATTGGTTCATAATAACCTAAAATTAAAAATTTCAACATAGAAAAACCGGTCATTTTCCAAAGTTCGCTTTTCCCGCCTAAAACTCGCAATCGACTCCCGTTTCTCCCATTTATCTTGATGTCATCATACTTGAGGTATGCGTCGTGCGTGTTGATCACCGGGGGCATTCCCCGAGTTGGAACAATTTTAGACCGCACCGCAGGAGAAAGAAGCAAATAGTCGTTGGACGGTACTCAACAACCGCATTCTCCTTGATTAGCGGCAGTCAGTCACTATTTTAAACTTGTGTGTCAATTAAAGAAAAAAGAAAGTTTTTATTTCTTACGGAAGGGTAATTACGCTTGCAGATACGAGCCTCAGATGCAGTGGCCGATTTTTAGCACAATATTTCGGCGTGCCACGTTTCTCTCTTTTCTTATTTTTTCTAGGACCTTGAATGAATTACTTCTAATTTCCGTTTTAGCTCTACATTTATTTCCCCGATGTTTTTTTTAAGCCTATGCATTCATTTTTTATGTCGTGCTGGCACTTCAAATTCTTCGCATTTCGCTACGTAATTTTTAAATGATACATGGGGGCGTTTTAAAATGATTATCGAATTAATATTCAATAATTTGTCAAGCTGTCGGAAAGTGCCGTGTTTCAAGAACAAGTTTTTTAAAAACTGTCGAGTGTCAAAACGAATTTACAGAGTTAAAAAAATTCGAATATTGTGATGTTCTAGTGTGGCGCATCATTAAAATAGCCTTTTGATCACCGCGTGACAATATTGCTGCTTTGGTCAAAATTTCTGCGGACTGTTAATCTGGAATAAACACTGTAAACTACTGTAGCCGGTAATATTATGAATAACAAAAGGTAAGCAATATCTTATCTCGTGTTCCCGGGTTTAAAATTTTAATGGTTAAGAAACTGGGGGGGAAGAAACTTTTTTAAAAAAATAAATGGTAGCTTAAGTATAATAATGTAAGTAATCTATACAGTTTTTTCGATGATATTTTTCTACGCATTAATTACATGTCGCTCATGTAGATTTTTTTTCTACTTTGCTGTCGGAGCCGGTTAAATTTAGTCTAGGTTGCGGTTGTATAACAATGATGTAACGTGGAATATGTAAATAAAGCGCGTTTTTTTTTCTCTTGTGAATATAGTAAACGTCACAGTTTTGCGTTTCTGCTTTTGAAAGCGTTTTGTATGTTACCCACATCGTAAATGATATTAAAAAATCATTCTTTTTGTTTCCTCTCAATTTTTCGTATGTTCAAAAAATTCATTATCGGCGCTGTCCTATGTACGTTTTTGTAATTACAGTGGAATCTCGATCTATCGTTTTCCAAGGAACCGATTGAAATGAACGATAGATGCGGAAACATAACAAAGCAATATAATTGTTGGGACTGGATTAAATGAACGACACATACGGAAAAACGATGGATCCGAAAACGATCGATCGAGATTCCACTGTACTTGGTATGTGTCCTTCAAAATCCTATTCTAAAAATGATAAGTCATGGGGTTGAGTTTTTTTTAAACTGTTGAATTTTATTTGTTGTCACTCACCAGAGAAATTCGTTTGATGTTGTCTTTTGTAGAAAAATTATTGCTAAAAAGGACGCCACTTTTATTTAGACCCCGGAAAACATTGCCAAACAGGGTAGAAGAAGGTGTGAACCCACCAGATATCGTCTCTAGGGATGCTCTGTCTAAATTGTAGTGGCAGCCTATTCACCGACAGGTATTCAATCCCTGAGGACCTTAGTTGCTATACCGGACCCGGTTTGGTGCATTGGAAATTGTCAGTCACAATTAATGACTGCCCTAGTATCTGATACCACCGCTCCCAGTGTAGAAGTTATTTACTGTTCAGTTGTGCATCTTCATATAGGTCGTGGTAAAGGAGGTGTGCGTCTACTTTTGATGGTTTTCAGATCACTTAAGTATTCAATCAAATGTCCGCACATAGATTGTACAATTACTTTGTAACAGTGACTGTAGTCTGTGGTGATATTTTTTGATTTCCTATTCTGTCTCTCAGAGTGACCCGTAATGCCCCATGAGTTCTATTTGTTAATTCGCATGTCTTTCCGAATCCACGCTAATCTTCCCACAGAAGGTGTGTTGACTTCGAGCTTTATGAATATGAAGGTGGTGGGCGCCGCCATTTACCCGTACTTTCCTCTGTTCCCGAAAGATTCCCTCTTTTATCAGATCCTGTAACCGGTTATAATTAGGAAGCTTCTTCCTTCTCTTGTACGTCCTCACGGTTTCCAATTTTTCGCTTCCCTAGAAAGATCGTTTCCATACGCACTTTCGCCGATCTGAAGTGACGAAGGTATGGGTAAAACAAGCTTAAAAATTACTCGGCTTACCTGCTCAACGTCAAACTACCGAAATTTTACCTTTCTCTTTAGATTTCTGTCTAAAGCAATAATTGTTTGTTTTGAGATATCAGTGTTGGTTCTGAAATGTACAACGACGAGACGGCCGATCAAGGATTACCAACTTGTCTTCTGCTGTGGTCGACTTTTATTTTCATAAAAACCTTAAAAAACTGTCTCTTCCTCTCCCCCTTCCATAAATAAATAAATAAATCGAAACAAAAAGAAATTAATTTTGAATTTTATAAAAAAAATATTTTTTAACGTGTAATGGACTGAATGTGAATATTAAATTACATGTAATATACTATGAGAACCAGTCAAGAGTACACATTAATTTATCCTGCAAAAAGTAATATTACTATTATTTTTTTTTTCTAGACCTAAACTGTGAGATTTCTGTGTAATTTTATTTTCCAGATATTTTTTTCGATGTCTTTTTTGTGGGGCGGGAAAAAATCCATTATTTCAATATTCTTTCTATCTTTTATTTAACTTTTAAAGTTATCGGGAATTTTCCCGATGAATCCAGCATCGGATTTCGACACCCACGGTTAGCCGTTTTATTGATACGCATTGTAGTTCTTATTTCCGTCTTAAAATACTTGTGATTACTTACGATTTCTACTGGTTCCTTAAGGTCACGATGTCGCGAAACAGGAAAAATAGGCCCCGAAAATGTCGCGAAATTGAAGATCGGTCATGGAAAAAAAATCTAATCGCGCCCAGCGCTCGATAATTTTTTTCTGGATCTGAATATCTCTGTAGAGAGATATACAGAGATATTCAGATTTCATACTAGGAGGAATTTTCCTCTTTGTCAAATCTGAATATATCTGTATGATTTTTTTTAAATTTCAAGTATTCACTGGCTTTGGATCTAATATAATCTTTATTTATTACAACAATAACATTTTTCTTTCGCGTAAAATGAAAATATAAAAATTATTCTGTTTACTGGCTACTGGTATGTAACCCAAATCAATAAAAATTTATAGGTAGCAATTTTCCATTCTTCCTGTCTTTCCCTCTTTTCTTCCCTTTCCTTCTCTTCCCTTCCTTCCTTCCTTCCCTTCTATAATGTTCTGTAAATTTTCTTTTATTTTTCCAAAGGTACGTCTATAAATGGCTTCTCGCAATCACGTCAGGAAATTTTTTTGGAAAGATTTTTGTACTATTTTAGAGTTCCCAAAAAATCACGAATTGACTCTCAGAATTTCAGTTGACTGAAATTTGATTTCAGTCTCTGGAAGTGTGGAGAAGAAATTGTATAATTATTAGGGTGGACGGAGCATTATATTGGTGATATATCAAAACCCTATAAATAAAACTAATAATTACAAGATAAAAAGAACTTTTTATATACAGTGGAATCTCGATCTATCGTATTTCAAGGGACCGATTAAAATGAACGATAAATGCTGGAAAACGATAGATGCGGAAACATAGCAAAGCAATATGATCGTTGGGACTGGATAAAATGAACGACACATACGGAAAAACGATGGATCCGAAAACGATCGATCGAGATTCCACTGTACCATGTTTTTAAATTTTCTGTTGAATCATATAAACTTGACAATTCTATGTATTAATAAATACTTTTTTAAAATTGTTTTGTTGAATTATCCCATCAACTTGAAAGAAAATGATCAAATGCGTAATCAATTGCGTTTAACTTTTCGTTCCCGTCCCGGCCGATAGATGGCTGCACCATTCTACAAAACAAGATTAACTGAAAATGAATTCAAATCTGCTTAAAGATGGCTGAAAGTATCAAAAGAATGCATTGTCATCGTGTTCTGAGCTATTCTAAAAGTTTCAAATGTCTAGCTAGTCGGGAAATTAGTTAAAAATCGATTGCAAGATTTGTACTGGACAAACACATAAACAAACAAACAAACAAGAAAGCGAGTTAATAAAAACATGGTAAAAAGGCAAAATCACCTGTCGTGCAATCCACGGCATTTTCTTAATTATTACAGTTGGACCATTGACGTGCATTGCACGCAGGGTAAGTGGTTATAAAGAATATTTTTAAACGTAGTATTTCGTTTGCATAATAGTTTGATTTGAATTTCATCTGACTTCTTTTTCAGACATATTCCGGTTTGTTTTGCGTGGTGGTCAATCCTTACAAACGCTTACCAATTTATACAGAAAAAGTGATAGAGTTGTACAAAGGAAAAAAAAGGCATGAAGTCCCTCCTCACATTTTCGCTGTTACCGATGGCGCCTATCGGAGTATGTTACAAGGTAAGATCACTCTTAAATTTCTTTCACAATTGTAAGTTATTGTATTTTACCTCATAATGTCTTTCATACAATAAATCTTTGAAAATCTTAACTGCAGTTGACAGGTAACTATGTACTCCTCCGTGGGATAAAATAAAATGTTGCAAAACTGACTGGTGACTATTATATATCGCACCCCGGCAAGACAAGTGACACAACTCAAAAATGCAGCATTTGAGAAAAATCAACGTAAAACTATACAGCTTGAACTGGCATTACAATAAAACTGACACAACTGCCTTCAGGTGGACAAATTGCTAGATAGAGATGTGTCGCTTTTTGAGCACGGTGGGGCACTTCATACATATTTTTCAATGACATAACCTCAAAATTGCCATTTTTTAACTTGTGTCACTTTTCTTGTCGGGGGTTCTATATAATGTCACCAGAAAGAATTAAAATTACTCCAACATAGACTCCGAAAATTGAGTTTCATTTTCTCTATCGTCATGCTTCTCACCAGTGCTTAGATTATTTGATTTATAACTAATTTTGAGATTTTTGATAACGAAAAGTGCGCTCTCTCAAATATGTGAAAATTTCAGACGGTTGAAAGTATTTGAGGTATATAATTATTTAATGTAATAATTTATAGTAATGCATACTTGGCTCTTATCTTGATATGTCGTGTTTTCGGGATTTCGTACCTTTTTTTCATCGTAAGCAGATTTGCGCCTTAAACATGTGTTGTTGTGTGCTTCGCTATTGGATTAATGAATCGTGATTTTTCTGCTTGGATAAAATTTCCTTTTAACTGTGAACTGTTAAGTGAAGTCGAAAAGTGTTCCGATTTTGAATATGAATCTTTCTCATCTTTGAGAAGTGCGAATTCCCCGTTCGAGTTCGGGGGTAATGTTTTTCTGACGTTATTAAATCGTAGAATTAATAATGTTTTGTCATCGCACATCGTTGAGGCTCCTACACAAATATGTCTTCCCACCACTCAGTGTTAACGAGATACGCAAACATAATATCTCAGTAGTTTGTCGAGGAGAAAGAATAAAAAAAAATCTCTGCAAAGTATTCCTAGCTATTTGGCATGTTGCGGTATTTTTCTTTTTCTCCGAGGGAGCCAAAAATTTCTTCGTTCGTAACGGGTAAAAAATGTCTTCTCCGTTATGCGTGTGCCTGCTTGGCTTGTCAACGCGCGAGGAAAGACTGAATGAGTCACACACTCTTTTCTAAGAGAGAAGTAGCATCGGCAGAAGCCGATGACGTTCGGGAGTAGGCAGGCCCTTTGTTATCTAAGCTACACACACCTACTTGAAGAAGAGAGGATCCGCGAGATTGGGGTTCCGCATGGCTAAAAAAGAGTGCTTATAGCAGATTAGAATACTGATTTTGAGGGCCAAAAGTGGCCACTCGTCAACACTCACTTGTCTCCCCCCCCGCCTCCTAAAAAAATCACTTATAATGTTATTAAAAATCTTAAACGTACATACAAAAGCCAATCCTTGATTATGTTTTTAATTACCAAAAATCCCCCTTCGTGGCATTTATGATTTAACACCAGGATTAGGATTTGTTAACAGCAGTTAGCCGGGTGTCAAACTAGGATCCCGCAGTGTCCAGTTTTATTTGAAAACAGTTAATTTTAGAGAACAGCCTATACTGTGTTTATTATCATAACTTGTTAACAAGGCAGCTGAGAAACTAATTAGTGGCAAAACGAAGTATACATCTAACAATTTTTTAAGTAAACAATAAGAATATAATTTAAGTAAATTAATGTTTGTTAATTTATTTATATTTTAAAATTTTTGAAATAAAAATAGTAAAAAGAAGACAGTGTGGTACATCCTTTCGGTTTTTAACACGCTGAGCACTTTCCCCCCGGGTAAACAATAATATGCTTTTTTTTTCTGTTGAATTGATTTAAGTTACGTTGGATACAGCGCATAGTAGTTTGATTGATATTGGCTGATGCTTTTCAACGTCGCAGTCGCCCGTTAATTCAAATTATTATTTAGTAGATACAATTATTCTTACAGATGATATGTCTAGATTTCCAAAAATAAATTTTTTTTTGACTGTGAGGACTAATAACTTTTTTTAAAGTCTTTAGCGATGTCTTAACTAACTGATCGTAATGAATATCTTGTTATTAATTACTTTATTTTGTATTTGGAACGACGAAATTTTATGCTTTTTCCCCCTCTTTCTTTGTTGATTTTTTAAACTATTACTTCGCGAGACTTGGGAACTGTGGGTTTACGGTAAATACGATAGAGAATAGTTTTAGAATATCTGTTTTATATGCATTATGGGGGTCGGTATTTATATTCTCTGCTAGGAATTTCAGTTTAATTATAATTTTACATTTAAAGAAGTTACTATTATGATTTGAGTTTCAGATTTTTTTCCTTAAAATTTGATTTAAAAATTATATCGGTCAAAGATTTGGCGCATAGTTAAATAAGAGGTTTCGATTAATTTAACCTAAAAGCCTATATATGGTTAATAGAGACTTTACGTTAGTTACTTTCCTTGCAGTATTTGTCCCACTTGCTCAACAGATGTAACAAGGGATGTGTTACTGCGATAGCACCTCTCCCCTTTCTTTTCTCAAGATTTTATTTGAAGTCCAACCTTTGAAAAATTAATCATTCTGAGAGCGGTTAAATTAAAACTGGTTCAGTATTGCGCCGCAGAAGGGGGATAAAAGAAACTAATAATTTTATGAATTTCTTTGGAATATCTTTGCCCATGATGCTCAGCTCCTCAACTATGCGAATCCTCAGGTTCACAGGAAATTGGTAATCAAAGGCCCAACTGTTGATAGTCAGTTTATGTTTGTCCCGTTGACGCCTACTGTAGTTTTGTGGACATCAACTTACAGTTGTCGCACACAACCCAGGTCAACCTGTTGGCAAACTTTTAGTCCAGTCGATTACACTCAGAGATGAGAAAAAAAGTTCCAACTAGAGATACTTATATTTGCATTTTTGGTGACGCTGCTGCAAAAGTGTTTTTTTTTCCCTATCAGCCTTTTTAACTCTTGCGCTTTTTTTCGGGTGTAGACGATAATAACAGGAAATAGTGAGAAATTTATGAAAATTGAATGTTTACGTCTGCTTATACGGTATCCTGTCGCCCCCATTGTTACTTGTCATGCGTTATAATGTTTCAGGAATTAATAAATTTTACTGAACCTTATAATTTTTTATACATTTATTTATATGTACGTTCAGTTGAATATCGTGTAGGAACTGTTTTTTTTTCATAGATATATTTTTAAAGGATTTAAGAGCGCGTGCTCATGTCTTCAAGGAAGGGGAAAAGAGTGAAATTTCGCTCACTTTGTGCATTATTAGAATTCTTCATCTGTAGTTTAGTTGATTATGTTCTCAAAATCCATTGTATATTTTTTTAGCATATATATATATATATATATATATATATATATATAATATAGGATAATCAGTATCTCCAACCTACCGAAATATTTAGGTTTCCGGTGTATTTGCACCTTTTTTTACTCGGCAGATAATCATCCCTGAAACACTTTGTACTTTCTACAGGATTTCTTTCTTACTTTTTTTTTTTTTTTTTTTAAATGCATTCTAAGCGTCGTCAGACGAAAAATGACTGCGCTGTCCTTGCTTAGTTTTGCTGAGCCGGGAGAGCTATTAATATGGTTGAGGAAATGCCCTCCGTGTTTCTTTCTTTTTTTTTAGGAGACATATTTATATTTCCTCTTTGATGTAAAGAAAATGGAATTTTTAAGTTACTCAGAATATCACTTGTATCTCTAATCATGAGTATTTCCTTTTTCAGTCTCATCGGATGTTTCGTAACTTGTCCAGATTTTAGAAAGTTATTCGCGGGAAGGGGGACTGAAATACGGTTACAATTTTTTTCCTGCATCTTAGTAAACAGATATTATATGGCACCGTATATTGGCTTTGTACTTTGGTATTAGAATATCTTTCTTTAAGAATGCCCCCCCCCCCCCAAAAAAAAAAAAAAAAAAAAAAAAAGTTAAATCATTAATTTGAATGATGTGGTGCTATGCATAATATAAAGTAATTAATTGAAGCGTAGCGTCTCCGTAATTTTTGTTAGGAGCTTGCAGTCAAACGAGAATTGCCGTGCTACGAGAAAGCTGTGGGTATCAAAGCATATACCAAACAGTTTATATTTCCCCATTGCAATTTATCGTTTATTACTCGTAACAAAGAATGACCAGTTTAGTTGACTTGCATAATCGCATGCCACACTATGCAGTGAGGCATGCTATTACTCAGGGGGTATACATCTAAGCGATAACAGCTGTTGCGGGGTTATGTACGAGCTAGATCAGTATTTTAAGGCATTTTTCTTGTCGCGACACCCTGTTGAGGAAAATTTTTTTTCTCCTCCTCTCTCTCACATACATACACACACACAATCAAATCGTATCACTAACTTTGAATTTGAACTTCCCATAATGCATTACTGCTACTAATTACTAGTTATTCTGTTCTCAAGCTAATACTCATACCTGAGTTTTTGTCACAAGACCACACCAATTATGTTTTCACAAGTTTGTCTGGTAATATTCTAGAAATAAATTAATGGCATATGAGTCAACTCATTAGTATACAGCTGGTAATAGTACGTACTAGGAGCCGGTCCCTAGCGTCTTGATGAAGTCCCCACCGGTTTACCCCTGGACAAGGAAAAGAAATGACGTTAAAAGAAAACAAATTTTGTGTGCTGCTAAGCCGGATATTAATTTTGGGCACATCTGTTCCAGCATAAGAATCCGAGCGTCGACGTTAGTCAAGAGAGACAAGCCAAGACAGGTGAACACTATGTAAGCTCTAATATAGGGTGACAATGACGTTAGGACTGGGTGTCGGGTTTAACGCCATCGGCGAATTTCTTTGAGAACTGAAAATGGGACAATAGCGCCCTTTACACGTACGCTCTTTTCCGCGTGAAACCACAATCCCACGCGATTGAGTGCACGTGTGATGGTGTCGAAGAGGAAGGGAAAGCTGCTTTGGAGCGTACTGCAAGTTTTCCCGCTCGCAATCCCGTACGCTCCAAGCACTCGCGAAAGACCTTACGTGTAAAGGGCGCTGATATCTTAGCTTCGAAATTGCTATAATTCAGCATTTTAAGCTAGGAACTCGTGAAGGGTGGGTGGGACATGAACTTAAAGCTGCTAATTTATGACTTTATCTTTTAATGCTAAAGCACAGCTTCATTTTTGGTGATAAAGTTCATTTCTAGCCATTGAGGCACATCATTATCGTATATTTCACTTCCTTGAATTTACCCAAGTAAATCGCCAAATTTAGTGTGGATATCAAGAGTTTCACGATTCCAAGGCTGTGCGCTTATAACAGCATGTTGGATTTTGAATGTTGAAAACGTCCTTGAAAAGGTAAAAGGGGGTATGGAGGGTTCATCGAGATTGTCTGTGAATCGAATTTCAGATAATTAAACCTCTACTATATATCATGCAAAACGTTTATAGTGTACCTTTCTCGAGGATTTACTGAGAAATGTAACCCTAATATTAATATAAATTTAAAATTCTGTCGAATAATATGCTTTCAGTTCATTAAGTACAAATGTCCCTTTAGAGCAGCGTTTCCCAGCCTTTTTCGAGTCGCGACCCCTGTCAATGGTTTCGATGTATTCTGCGATCCCCCACCTCGCACTCCTTCCCAATCTACATATTTTCATTTAAAGATCCTTTATGACACAAAGAAAAACACTAAAATGCATTTTCCGTCATTTAAATTCCAACTAAATGATTACTTAAGCAAAAAGGAAATTTGAGAGAAATGGCGAACATTAAGAAACATTCGTCGCTTAGGCAAGGGTATGAAAAAGCAAGGACAGAACAGTACCTCAAGAAAAATAACATTGCACCGACTGTATAAATTCAGAATTATATAACAATAAAAATAGAAAAAACTCCTACCTAAATAAAATTGCTTTTTTCCGTGGGGGGATTTGCTATAGTCATGCCATAAGTGACAACGGAGTTTGATGAAAGACAAACTGAGGTTTAGAATTTCTGTACTGTACGTAGTAAGTAAACGTGAATTTCATTTGCCACGAAATGAAGGCAGTAGAATGTTAACAAACTGGGTTTGCGTTTTGAAAGAGACTTTTTCCTTTAAAAAAATTACTGCTTTATAAGTTTCATGGCAAATAAATGTTGACAATTTTTTTTCGGTGAGAATCATTAAGAAGTTATTTAATTGAACCTCTCGCGACCCCCAGAAAACATTGCTGCTTTAGAGTCTAAAAGCATAAGATCGGTCGCACACTTGTTTAGAGAAAAAAGATACTGTAGCTATTTTTCAAACATACGCGCAAAGGTATTTCCTTCGTCATTCCATTCATCTTTTCCATTGAATTACTTTTCAATGAAAACACTTATCTGGCGTACATGCAACTGACTTCGCTTTCTCAGTTTGCGGTTCTTCTGACATTCCAGATCATAAGTTAAATCTCCGCTTTCTTTGTTTTAATACGCACAAAAGTGTCCATTTATAGATGCCCCCCCCCCCCTCCGTCTCTTAAGGCCAACCGCACATTTAAAAAATGTATGAAACACATATGACTGAAAAAAAAAACTGTAGGAATGAAAGTTATTTCTTTCCCGATTGCGCACACCTAAAAGACACCGGTCAAGGAAGCGTTGTTTTGTTTTCTGACCTAGTGAAGTTTCAGTTTTTTACTGCCGTATGTAAGAAAGAGAAAGTTATGAGAAAAACCTTCAGTGTGATCGGTACCTTTTTTTAGGAAACATTCTTAAATATGTGGCCCCGAGCGATCACCATTTGTATTATTATTTTATATCGTATGTTATTATTTTAATTACTGTGTTAAATGAGTAGAATTTAATTCGAATGGTCGCATTTAGAAGGTAAACCCCAAAATTTCGTATCGATTTTTTTCTTTCGGCCTTTTCTTAATCGGGTCCCTTTATTCCTTTGTCCTATTATCCCTTTATTAATCGGGTACATTAATATCGTTACGGCATCATAATATATGTTGCTCTGAGTTGCCGCCACGTTTGCTTCTAGTGGGTCTGCGAATTAGATACTAAATAATCTGTTGCATTCGGGGAAAGGTAAGGGCGACACCTTAACGACTTGTTCTTTCAGTGTCTGAACTTGAAACAGAAACAGACTTTTTTTTTCTAGCATCTGTCTTGCCGATGTGAGTTATGCGATAGGTGTTCGTCTCCGTTCGTCCAGCTAACGTGGATGAATGTATTCATCCATATTTTATTGCAGACTGATTTTTTCAAATGACTCATTCACCGGTGAAGGGGATTTTTTTTTACTATCAATGCTGTTCCCGCTTGACAATCGCATCGCTTATGTTAGACCGGGCTAGAGAAGTATGATGATGATGATGATGACGCAGACTGGGGGCCGCCCTATTTTTGGACCACATAGCTCGGCAGGGGATAGTAGTGCGTGAAGGGGGGCTGAGTCGTTTAGTAGCTCACAGGCGCCAGCTGTCAACTATTTGCAGGGACAGCGCGGTAGCAGAGAAAGGGTTGACTGAACTAGCACGGAGCATGCATCTCTTTGGCCTTCCCCTTCCGGGATAACACGATTTTGTGAACGAGAAGAGCGCGAGTCAGTCACACTTGTGGTTTATCTTTGCCCACCCCCTCTTTATCGTATGGACTGAAGAGCATTTTAAATTGCAGCGTGCGTTGTTAATAAATTTAAGCAACATGCCGTCACTACGGATATTTAATTGACAACTGTTCTGTATGACGTAATTTGAATTTTTAAAGTTTCATCCGATTACTATGAAAATGGGAATTGAAATGCGATTTGCACATCCAGAAAATAGACAGTTCCCATTACTTTACCGAATTGTTTAAACAAACGAACAAAGAAGGGGGGGGGGGGGAGAAAAAATTCCATCAAGCTTTACATCTGAGTTTTCTCAAAAATAACTAGTCGATTGAATACGGGAACTACGAGATGGAATACTTTTCTTTGTAGTTGTAGTAGTGACTTTGAATAAAGATTTTAGAGGAGGACAAGGGTTGTTTAAATTTCAAATCCACATTCATTTTGTTCTTAGCGAGTGCTGCTGACAGTTAACATGAATCCGTTCAATTTTTCAGATTTTTGTACAAAACTTTTTAGGACATCTATGTGCTGATAACACTTGTAAACTTTTCTTGCGAAATAATGCGTTATGTTTTTGATATGACGCCATTTGCTCTTGCAGTCAAAATTATATAGGGCTCTCTGAAACATTTTGTCATTTGTACGCAAGACAATTTGTCCGTGGCTCAGAGTGAGTCATATACGTAGACGTATGCACGTGATATAAGAGTAATACTGATTCCTATCTGATTTTGATACTACAGTGATTACTATATTGATATTGATATAGTCTTCCTTTTCCTAAATAACTAATAAGCACCATTTGATGTTGTTAGAAACAGGGATCAATTCTCATTATGTCACCTATTCTCAAAAGATATAGTCTGACTCGTGGGAAACATGAATCGGAGCGCTCTGCAGCGTTCAAGCTAATATCAAATCCATGCAATCATAAAAAGAACTAATCTTATCTTGGATTTGTAGATGCGTAACGGCTCACTCTTGAGTTGTTCATAATCTACGCGGAATTAGCAGACTAGTCGTTTTAAGGGCCGCGACCAAGGTGATGGTGATATTTTTACTTTTAGGGAGGCAAGTAGAAACAACAGGACTGGAGGCTAAATTGCTGGGTCTTTTTTTATTTGAGCTGAAACAATTTTTGTTGTTTAAATGTTGTAAATATTCTCTTCTGGTAGTTTTAAGGTAAATATTTAAGTAATATAGCTGATTAAAGCGTATTTTCTGTACATGCGATTCTTTGTCATTCGTTGTCCGTATTCTCGGGTAGAAAATTCTGTTCACCTGATAAAGATTAGGGAGGACATCGATGACCTCGTACCGACATAGGTGATACAGGTTCGATGCGTTCTATATGTGTCCTTCAAAATATTCTACTTAATAGTTAGTTACCTTTCATTATTTTGTGGTGGTTCAGTCGGTATTTTAGATTTGCTGCCATCTTGCCTTTGTTCCACCAAGTCTTGATGTAGTGCCCATGTGAAAACGGTTTCCTGTTTATCTTTTAATGCTGTTCGTTCATTAATGGATTAGTTCCCTCAGAGGAAATGTTTGACGTTAGTTTTAAAATGAGCTACATTTATGGAGTGCCTGTTGGGAGCAAACCACGCAGTCCGCCCCTCGCCTGATGAGAATTCAGTGAAAATGTTTTTACTGTAGCACATTTATCACCTTCTATCGTTGAATTTCCATTTTTACTTAATACTTTGCCGTTAGTTTACGAAGGTCCGCACAGCATCGGCCGTAATGTGTGTGTGGATATAATACCAGTGGTTCTCAAACTTTATACAGTCTGAGCGCACTTACAATTCTACAGATACTTGCTGGCACACTGTATACAAAATAGGACTAATATGTTATAATTTGGTGCAAATCTGTTCAAATAGGCGTGATTTAACTGGTCTTGTTTTAATAAAGTTCACCATTTTAACAACTTGATCTAAGACCTCTCTTAAATCCTCTCCTAATACTTTTGACATCAAGGCGTCTCTATGAAGGAAGCAATGAGTTACAATAACATTTTCGTTTTGTTCCTTTCTAAAAAATACAAGACCCTTGTTGCAGCCTATCATAGAAGGAGCTCCATCTGTGAAAATGCCTACACACGATTTCCACGATAACTGCCATTTATCAAGGTAGTTAATCAGGATGTTAAAAATGTCTTCACCTTTTGTAGTCAGGCTTAATTCTTTGCCAAAAAGAAACTGATTTGTTATTTGATTTTCGTTAATGAAACGAATGAATGCTATGAGTTGCGCCTTGATGTTAATGTCGGTTGACTCATCAACTTGCAGTGCAAAATCAGAACACTGGAGTTTATTACCACATACATTTTTCTCAATATCAGAATATATTTCCAAAATACGCGTGTTGACAGTATCATTGGACAGACGTATCTAGCTTATTTTCATAGCTGCTTCATTTCCTAACATCGTACTGACAATCTTTTGGCAAGCAGGCAAAATAAGTGACTCACCCAAATTATGAGCTTTCATATTTTGTGCGATCAGTTCTGAGACTTGGTAAGAAACATCCATTTTTATGGGTGAGTTATTTTTAACAAAGACAATTATATCAACGGTAGTTATTCTGAAAGTTGTAAAAGGCACAATACGTTTACTCTTGACGGCAGTTCACAAGACACGACATGCTCACTCACCAACGCTGGTTATGCAATACTGCCAGTTGCCACGTGATGAAAGCTAGTGCCGGTGTTAACATGCCGTTCCAGCCACGTTTGTTACGTGTTTTAAACGCGTAAAAAATTTGCGGATCAGAAGCTAGTTGCAAGAAAAGTAACTTATAACTATCATAATAATGTCGCAACGAAACAAGCCGAGTGTTCGTAAAGAAATGGTATAATATAGTAACTTAGTATACATTTGCTTTTCATATCTGGATAGATTGTTTAGGAATACTACGGAGCGCACCTGGAAAAGCTATGGGGCGCACAGTTTGAGAACCACTGATATATACATTTGGTATTCCTCAACGGTATTTTTATATTTATGCTCCGTGCGTTTCCTGCTTCATTGGTCACGAGGTTCATCATTTAAGTTCTTAGGGCCTGTTCACATAGGAGTCCGTTGCGTTGCGTTAAGGAAAAGATGACGTTGAGACAAAAATAAACCAATCATAGGTCTCCAAACGATGAGCAATGAAATTTTTAACGCTTATGATTGGTTTATTTTCGTCTCAACGTCATCTTTTCCTTAACGCTACGCAACGGACTCCTATGTGAACAGGCCCTTACTGTCATGGGCAGCTAGTCGTTAATATATTCAGTTGAAAATATTACAACCAACTCTGGATAGGAGTTTTGAATCGAGTGAAATTTGGTAGAGTCAAGATAATTTTTAAATTTGCATAAAAAAAAGTTCATAGGAGCTTTGAAATTCAGCAAGTGTCGTGTTAAGATTATGACAGTAGCGATGTAGTATACAAAAAAATTCCCCCGACAAAAGTTTATTTATTAAAAGATTTATTTTCTTTCCTTTCTTAGTGTTGTGTTAGCGGTAGATAGCGTCAATTCGATCTCAGTACCTGTTGCATTTGATACTAATATTTTCAAAGCTGTTTTTCTGTCTCGCTCGAGATGTTTAGGTTTGAAGGAGGAGTGTAAATGTGACTCTTTGATGTTCGTTACGATATTCTTTTCGTGTAAACACTTCATAAGCTGTTTTTTTTATGACCCTTCTAGAAATGTAAAGTGATTGCGAATAGCAAATTATTTCTCCGAAAAGTGGTGCTCCCTTGCACTTTCCTTGACACTGACGCCTGTCGTAGGCGAAGTTACAAATGCGTAGCAGTCGTCACTTTGTTTTCTCTTCATTCTCTTACTAGGTGACTTTATTTTGGGCCCATTAGACTCTCTGGGTTGATTGAGAAATTGTTAAGCCTGAAAAACATCGTAGCGCATATTTTAGTTCTTCAGCGCATTTCTTCTAGCTTGCTCGCTTACGCTATTTTTACGGGGTGCAAATGGAGTCGTCTCTAGGGATGGAAAATAGAAAAACAAGAAAATCTCGGGATAATTTAAAATGAAACTTAATAAGTTAAACGTTTTATTATAATTGGAAGTTTTTAATTTTTTTTCTTATCAGTTAAGGTTCACGGCCTAACAAAGTCGCTAAAATCTGAAGAAAAATCTTTAAATTTGTTTTTCGAAAAAATAGGAATTGAGGAATTTACAAAAACGCTTGATAAATAATGTTATTTTAAATGATAAGATAAATATAAACGTGGATAAAGTATATTTTGCTTCATTTTTTCATTCTCTCAATCAGTTATCTAATTTTAATGTTTTGCCGTCTTCATTAAAAAAATATTTTCGAAAAACTGAGGAACTTATTGATAAACGGCATAAACCGTAGTGTTATGAGCATTTCTTGAACGAACTTGTTCCGAATCCGTTGAAAGCTGGAATTCGAAAAAGTTCTGTAGTAATATCTTGTATTATCAAAGGTTTACTTTTCTCACATTTTAATCGTGCGTTTCCCATACTTCCAGTATCTAGAAGTTGATGTAACGATAACGTTTACCTTCACCACAAACATTGCTATCATGCTGACTCAGGAATTCACATTCAGCAGACACGGAAGAATCTCGGTCAATTATTTTTTCGTTAAAAATCTCATAGAGATTTATATGCTTGGAAAAATTGATAATCAAAAAATACTATGAATTGTACTAGAAAGATTTATTAAAATGTTAATTGAAAATAATTTTCATTGAAAAAATAATTACAGTCGATTCCGGTTAATCGGGCCAGCCGCTTATTCGGACCGAATCCCGTCTTTTCACATAAGTCATGCTCGTTTAATCGGACCAGCCGCTTATTCGGACCGAATCCCGTCTTTTCACATAAGTCATGCTCGTATAATCGGACCAGCCGGTTATTAGGACCAAAATGATCGCGTCCCGATGTGGTCCGATTAACCGGAATCGACTGTATTTCGAAAACTGATGTCGTTGTTTCTATGCTTAGAGTAAATCTTTCAAGTTCGGTGTTAATTCCTCTAATTACTTGCAAAGTTTGTGTTCTTCAATGGGCGAATAGGTTTTCAGGGTCGCGTGATAAACCAGGAAATAGCTAGTAATTATTCTCTCATGCGGGAATTGCTGAGTAGTTTTTCTTAATGAACTAGTGTAGGGGTCGGCAACGCGGCGCCCGCGAAACAATTTTAAAGTACCCACCTTTCAAAAATCTAAATTTTAGATATTTGAACAACAAACGCTCGTGGTTGTAATGAATAATTTTAGTAAAAAATAAAAATCGTGGAATCGTAAAAATAAAAAAACTGAGTAGCCTGCTCTCACAACAGCGTCGCTCTCTCCTCGCTGTGAGTCAGCTTCATTTTCCTGCTTTGAAATTGAACTCTCTTTGCGCTTCGACATGTGCTTGTGAATCTTTGTTTTCCAATATGAAATACTTAAAATCAAAGTACCGATCAAGCCTCACTGACACTAATTCGGACCAATGCCTGAGACCTGGGAATTCAACTTAAGTGCCACATTACGAGTTGGCCGCAGATTTGCAATGTCAAATGTCGGATTAATAACCAATTTTAAGACTGTTTTGTTTAAATTAAAATTTGAATTTATGTGTTGAAAATTTATGTCGCATTAATATTTTCATGTTTAAATATTACCCCCCTCCCCTTCCTCCTCTTCATTCAACGGTGCTCGCCGAACTTCCGCATTTCTGAAGTATGCCCTTGTAAAAAAGGTTGCCGACCCCTAAACTAATGGCTTAAGCACTTCACTAAACATTATCTTTATTTTCCCTAGTAATGTCAGTTGCCTGTTGAATGATTACTATCAGGAAACCTTAACAAATTTACTCTTGCAAATTTCAATGCAAAGCGAATGAAAATTGACATATTCGCGTAAACCTGTTTGGCTCAAAGCTTTGGTGTTATTTCGATTTTTAAAATCATGAATATAAATTGGTGGTTACCATTGCATGGATGCTCTTGATTGGTTTTCAAATCCCAGTCTAGGCAACGATATTCTTGTGTTATCCTCGCATAAGGATTAATGTTGGTTCATGTACCGGTTGCTCCCAAAATGAAAGTTTCAAAGAAAAATTGCGGTTGGAATAGGCAAAATATCCCTAGGAAAAATGCCTGCTTCCTGGGAGGGGGGGGGGGGGATTTTTTTCCCTTAACTGTTGTTCATTTAAATATTAAACATATACAATTTGATGAGTTTTTCTTATTCATGTTGAAGCTAGTTTATAAAAATATTTCATACTGTTAGTTTTAGGCTGTGAGAGATTACATTTTATTTCCCAGAATTAACAACATTATAAGATGATGAAAACTTTTTATCCAGTTTCATTTTGTCCTGTGCCTTTAAAACTATTTTCACTGCAGTGAAAGTAAGATTTCGAGAAGACAACATTTTTAGAACTTTTGTGATGTTTAATTTATTTATTTTAAAAACTGCAGGAACATCTCAATAAGTGTGCATGAATAAATAATAATAATAGGTTGCTTTTTTTTAAAAAAGGGGGGGGGAGTATATAAATATAGTGTAAGTGGGAGACTGATTAACATGACACAGTAGTTTAGTGGGTATAATATTAGTTCAAGGTCCCTAATATGGTGGGTTTGACTCGTGTTACGGCTATTTCATTTTTAATAAGAAAAAAGAATATGTGTGCAGTATGAGAGATGGAATCACTTCAAGATTCTAATCAAATATGTCAAGTTTTGTATCCTCACATTCCAGCTCTTAAATTGCTTATTTGTAGACTTTGCCCTTCTGAATACTAACATATTCAAAGTGACTGTGCCTAGATTGAATTGACACTATTGGGAGTGATCATGTTTGTTGTATTTATCATTTTTTGAATTTTCATTAACACTTTTATTCTAAATCTGAAATATTGCTTTCATTAATTTATGACCTTTCTGTACATTGCAGATCGGGAGGACCAGTCAATACTATGCACGTAAGTTTACTTATTTTCTTATCTTCTGAGTATTGTTTCAACTTTCCTACTCAATAAGCATCTTGCCTAATAAAATAAAAGTTGAATCTAAAAATAAAATTGCTCAAATAAAAGTAGGTAAGACAACAGGAGGAAGGGAAAGACAACTGCGTCATAAAAATAACTAAACATTTATTTTAAAGGAATAAACATCGAAACTTTTGATAAACAAAATAAATTAAAGAATTATCAACTCTAATAACAAGGCAGTGAACTTCTATCAAAAGCTAACAGCTATCTAGCTACCGCCATCACCCTCTCTCATGAATGCATCCTATTATCTTTATTCATCCCCCCTCATCCTCGCTGAACACAGATTCATCCTACCTTCTATATTATACTACCTTCTGAAGGGATGAATCTGCATATACTGCAAAAGTTATCTTAGAAAATAAACCATATGCAAATTATAATGAGGCTAATAGGTAGTGTAGCCACGCCTCCTTAAATTCCCATTAATGCGAGTTCAGGTTCAAACCGAAACACCGCAAACTTTATGGTCAGTACGTAAATGACATAAAGCAATAGACAGGATCAAGTGAAGTTGTTAGGGTAAAAAAATTGTTCTATGCAATTCTATAGTTTTTTCTAACAAGTATTAATGTAATCACATTCTTAGAAGCTGCATGACTTAAATTGAAAACAGAATTTTATTCTATCAAGTTTTTAACATAAAAGATTTTACTGTAAGGAGGTTTATTAAAGAAGGGAAAAAAATTGTTAGATTCAAGAAGCACATTATTTGATGATTTGATAGAAGTGCTTATAATTTAATCATTTTATAATTTGCTTTAGTTTTTATGATTTTGGTATGTAGCTCCGAGTTGCCCTCCAAGATTTCTAACAAATGAAGATTATAACATGTTAGAATGGGCTGCTAAAGCACAAGATGGTAATTTGAAATATCTATATAATCCAAGAATTTTTTAAATGTTACTGACAATTTTGCATCATTTAAACCAATCAACTTCACATTAGATCTGAAATTTCATGAGATCAAAAGCTAAAATAACAAAATATAATCTACCTGATATAACTAAATAAATTTTATGAATATACATATTCATTTTTGAATCAGGTGTTTAGAAATTTTAAAGACACAATTATTAAATGCAGGGTCTTGTCGAAAGAAACATTTAATATACTAAAAGTTTCGGAACATACCTCACTTAAAATGAAATACAACAAAACAATACTTATGAAAGGGAAATCAACAACCTCAATCTGCAATAGCAACAAATCTGGGCTGAACTTCAAAAAGATAAGTCTTTGTAGTTAAAGGTTTTGAGCCACTAAATGTTTGATTTTTACTAATTTTCAAAAAGTATGACATCTAGAAACTTCTAGCTAATGCCAGTCTTTACTTAATTTGGCACAGAGTTGCTAATTTTTAATCACAATTGTCTCTTGATTTTGTATTTCTGTAAATGTGACATGAAATAAGTGTATCTCTCTTTTTTTGATATGTTAGATATGTTATACCATTTTCATTTTTAGGGGGGAATCTGGTGCTGGTAAAACAGAAAACACAAAAAAGGTTATACAGTACTTAGCATATGTTGCATCTTCCAAACCACGCTCTTCATCTACACATCATTCTGTAAGTTATTTCTCCTTTTTCACCCCTATACACCTATACATTTGATAGGTTAAGAAAATAAAAAAATTACTTAACAGTAATTAAAAATTTTATTAGGTTGAATCTAATGATTCTGTTAAAAAGGATATTTATAGTTCTTCTCATAATTGTTAAAGGATTTAAAATTTTAAATTCTAATATTGATAAAAGAAATGATTGCATTTAATTACTTAAAATACATGGGCACAGTATGTTAAGAAGACTAGAATGTTGAGATTAATCTACCCATAGCCTGTAACATGATTATTTTGACCATTAATTTAAAAATATTGTTTTGTGTTTATCACAAACCTGACAAGCTATAAATCAATTAAACTGCATGTATTTATGTAAAAAACATTAATATATATATCGTCGGTGTTCTGTAAAAAGGGCGAATATGTATGTAAATGTCTATGGATATTCGCCCTTTTTACAGATCACTGACGATATATATATTTCAGTGTTAGCATAGTGAAATGTAAAAATCTACTTTGGAGAAAAATCTGAAAACCAAGAGTTAATTTATTTCGTTTTTCTTCATTTGCCTTTAAAAATTTGCCCAATAACACAGTATCAATAAATTTTTGTTTTCTTTTTAGTAAAAATTAATAAATGAATATTCACATGCAATGTATAAAATATATTAAAATGTCCAGCATTCATTTCCATAGATGCTATATTCAAGTTTTAAGGTTTTCACTTTTCTTTTTTATGAAATAATGAACAATAAAAATTTGTATTTAGAATGAACAGGTATATTGATTAATACATAATAACAAGTTCATTACAGTAGTATTAACCTAGGGCAGAGTATTTACCAAAGAGGTCGTTAAATGTTTACTTAGTGATTTAAGCATGTAAAGTAATGTCATGAATGATATTTCATCCAAGAATTGAATTTCATCAAAAAATCAGAAATTTAGGATGGCTATATTACTAGATAGTTTAATATGTACTTTATTAATTTTTGTACATTTTTTTAAATAAGATTTTTAAAAAAAAATTATGTAACTGCCTGTTTTTCTGAAATTTACTTTCAAAAATATCTATGAATAAAAAGTTACATTAAATTAAATTTTGTATTTATATGGGTTTCACTGGAAAATTGATTTTTGTATTTTCGAGCAATTTTTTTATAGTTATATATTATTATTATTATTATTTTATATTTTTTAAATTTATTTATTTATTTTTAAGATTCAATGCTTTTGGCTTAGCCTCTTGTTGATCATTTATATTTTCAACTTTTGATTTATTTTAACCATTTAAATTAACTTTATAGAGAAAATTCTTTTTCCAGTATGTTTATTACAGAGCAAAACTTGTAACTGTCTACCATAGGAGTCTTACTTTGATTTCAAAAGCTGCCTTGAAAATGTCATATTTAACTGCCAAGACTGAGATTAGATTCTTTGATATTTTTACAGTACAATTAGTGTAATATTGTCAGAGTTAATGTTTGTGCCGAGTAGGATGTACAAAATATGTATTTGAAGAGCATATTTTTTTCCTCTGACTCTTTCAGGTTTTTATCATGATTTGGTTGGTACAAAATATTGGATTTTTTTCCTTTTCTTTTCTTTCTTTATTTAAAAAAATTAAATAAAAAATTGAATTTTTACATCCATATAAATATAGAAGTTGATATCCATATTTTCCAATTTTGTTTTTTTTTACGGTTAGACTTAATGTACCAAGTAAGCCTTTTATTTAATTGATTTTATATCATATGAAAGGTAGCATAGACAGTTATTGAAGTATCAAGTGGAAAAAAATACAGTTGTAAACATAAAATATTTATACTGTAATTATGCATGTAATATCTAGTCTTTACATGTATTTATTACATATTCAAATATAACTTCTAAAAAAAAGTATAAGAAAATGTAATAAAGCAGTTAAAAAATCCAGAAATTAAGTTTGATTTCTGGATTTTTTAAAAAATAAGATTAAATAATAAGTTAAAGGGATCTAAAAATATTTAATGTTCAAAGCTTTTTTTTTTTTTCTTTTTTTTTTTTCCTTTTTTTTTTTTCTTCTTTCTTTCTTTCCCCTCCCCTTCTTCTTGTTCCCTAATGTGGCAAGTACCTGTCTTGATAACAAAACTTGATTTGATTATTCAATAAAATCTCAGTCTCTATTGAGTGTTACATTTACTAATATGTTTGGAAACTTACTTTACCTTTAATTCAAAACTTTTATTCGATCTTGTGTTTTCACACTATCTTTTCAAATGCTCGTTTAGTTTTTCTTTAACATCTAAAGATAATTGTATCCCACCAAAACAAATGTGTATGATTTAACTGTTTATATGTGAACATCATAGAGTAATTTTAAGGTAGCCAGTAAGTGCTGTTGTAAAATAAAAGTTATTTTTATTAAAACCATTATTTCTGTGTTTTAAGTTTTAAACTTTAGTACTAAATTTTAACTCTTGAAATGATTAATTTTTTCCCATCTTTTCTAGAGTGTGCCAACACCTGCCCAAATTATAGTAAGTTACACTTGGGTACTTTGTTCTCTTAAGGGTTTTTTTTTATATATATTTTTATAATTTGTGTTTTTATCTATTATTGTTAATCATATTTTCATTTCTTTGCAAGCTGCTTCCTTCTGGGGTAGGTAATATATATAGTTTGAGCTTTTAATTGTTGTAAGAATTCATTTTTATATTGTTAATAGTTTTTAAAATTTCCTTTAAAATCATTGCATTGTAAATTTTTGATACAATAATTTATAATGATGTATAATTAAAAATATGTATTTTTTCTTTCTAAGGGAGAACTCGAACAACAATTACTTCAGGCGAACCCCATTTTGGAAGCCTTTGGTAATGCCAAAACAGTGAAAAATGATAATTCATCTCGTTTTGTAAGTGAATTATATTTGTATATTATTTACTTATCTTGCATGGTTTTCATTTAGTCTGAAGTGTTATTGAATTTCGATGAATATCTTTTTGAATAAGATTAGAAATCTAAATTTTTAGTGGTCTGTTCAGGTATTGCATTCAGATCAGGGCCAGGCCGTGGATTTTTGTGCTTGTGTGCTCAAAATCTGCTCCCAACTGCACCCATTTCCAACCAATCTGTGCCCCACTGATCATTCTTAGAGCAGGCCTGTGTGTGCTGTACCCTTCGCACATGCCACAGGCTGGCCCTGATTGAAATAGTACACCAAACCAATTAATCAATGAACTTAAATTTTAACTTCTTTTATTATTACACACACAAAATAAAAAGAAAAAAATGAAATGAAGCTTTAAAGCATGTGGTGTATCTATGTTATTTTCATTTAAAGTGCAAGCTTTGTGTCTTGCAAATTTAATCATACTAATATATCCCCTAAGTGATTATTTTTTAAATTTTATTTTGTTTGAGAGAAGAAGATGTAGTTATTGCATGGTAAATACATCATAAATACTGTAAAGGAAGTTTAATTTCAAAAGTTGATAGGGAAAAATGTATTTTATACATAGCATATCAAATTTGTTTACTTTTATTACAAACATATATACATATAAGAAACTTTCAGTATAAATGTGTCTTAATAATAACAATGATAATGTAGTAAGTTAGTTCAAGCAAGAGCAAAAGAATTAAAACAAATGTGTTGAACAAATGAAAGAAATTCAATGATGCATTTTTAATTCTATTTCTAAATGCAATTTTTTTTCAGTCAGAATTTTTCTTACACTGTATATCTAAAAATTTTGTATTAATGTTTTATAATTGATTCCCTTTTTTGTTCTAATATATGTAGTTGTTTTACTCTAATATCAATCTATTTCAGGGGAAATTCATTAGAATTAATTTTGATGCCTCAGGTTTCATAGCTGGTGCAAATATTGAAACTTGTATCCTTTTCTATTGTGTGTTTATATTCATATTGTTATATTCTGCTATTAACTACATTTAATTGCTTAACTTATATCAGATCTTTTAGAAAAATCTCGAGCAATTCGACAAGCAAAAGATGAACGTGCCTTCCATATATTTTATCAAATGCTATCAGGAACAAATGCTGAACAGAAAAGTAATTGTTTTTTGTTCTCTTTATGTATGAATTTTTGATTTAATTGAAAAATGTACTTACCATCAAGGTGAGGAAAACTTTTATTTTCTATCAATTGATACTAATTTAATGAAATTTTCTGATGAAAGATTTAATAATCTTTCGTTAAAAAATCATGTATGAGTAGCTTAATAGCTCTCTTACATGAAGCTGTTATCACCTCCTTTTTCTCTCCCCCTCCCCCCCCCTCTTCTCCCTTACTTTTGTTCTAACTCTCTTTAAAACTTGAGAACAAAATACTAAATTCTGATTTTTATAAATGCAATTTAATGCACATACATAAATTAAAATTATGTACTAAATATCATAAACCATAGCATGTAGAATTGTAGGTTGGTGGGAAAGTTGAAGAAAAAAAATTACATCTCAATGAAATTTTTTGTTTAGATATCTAGAGGAAAACATATTTACATGTTTTCATCTGTTTTAAAGTTTCACCCAGTTAACTATATCATTTTTTGAGATTGTTATTATGAAGGATGTATATTCAGTTTGTTATTTCATGTAATATACTACTTGCTGATTTGATACCAATATAAGGCCATTTTGTTCTTTTACTTTCTTTGAATTGTGGAGATAATTGATCAATATAAATAAAAAGTTTTTAAATTTTAATAAAATATTAACTATAAATTATAATGTCTAAAAGTGTGTTTAATTTTTTAAAGTGTGTTGAAAAATATAAAAATACTTATGATTAAATACATTAATTACTTGATATTGAAATTACCTTTTTTGCTATTGCTATTTATTAATTCTTCGAAGTTCATTCTGGGAGAATTTTATTTAATTGATGAGGTTTTTAGAATTTATTCTAAAAAATCAGTTTTTAATATAATGTACTTTGAAATGTCATTTAATTTTGCAAGTTATTTTGTGAACATTCATAATAATTATGTTAAAAAATAGCACTAGCACATTAAAATTCTCAATTTTGTTTGCTCAACTCTAATGAATTGTATGTAATGAAATGTTGATTAGCATATAGAAATCGAGAATGGAAGCTGTTCAACAATTGTATTGTATTTAATTAAAAACATTAACTTTTACTTGCTGTGATGTCTTAATTGAAGATATCACAGCAAGTAACAGGACAAGTACAGGAAGTCACAAATTTAAGTTTAGAACAGGAAGCTAATGAAGTTGTAAGTGCTAAACTCACTCTCTTAGCTATGATGTTATATGTACAAATTGTGATTTTGTGAAATAAATGTGATAAAATGTCAGTTTGTCTTAAATATCTATTGTGAATCAACTAAGGAAATATTAAAACATTGAATAGAAGTACAGTAGTAGCCCTTGATAGGCTTGAGAAAAAGTCATATTTAATATGTTAGGAATTAGTTTTTAAAGAACATTTATTTTGTTTGTCCATGATATACTATATGTTTGTAGAAAGAAAAAGTTTTATTTCTATCCTTAAATGTTTATTTATTTATTTTTTATTTTTAACTGTATCGCAAGAAGAGTAAGCAGTAAGAGTAAACTTCCATCAATAAATAAAAGCATTTTGTTTAATTCTGAAAAGTTTTTCGAGTGACTTAGCTTTGGAAATAGGATAAAGCATGTTTATCTTATAAAAACTAAAATATATACAGATACTTATATTTATATACATTTTTATGATTTTTTTTTTTTTTTTTTTTTTATAGAGGAATTTTTACTAGAAGATGCCAAAAATTATAGGTTTCTATCCTGTGGAGGTTTAGCTGTCCCTGGTGTTGATGATGCTTTTGAGTTTCAAAATACTGTAAGTGCAATGAATATCATGGGGCTTTCTCCTGAAGACTTATCTGGTATGAAACTTTTGGATGTACATAAATTACTTTTGTTAACAAAAATGGCTTTCTTTTTAGGTTTACAAAGTGATAAAATTAAACAATTTATATTTGTTCCTTTGTGCTAAATTTTAAAAGTAGTAATAATGTATATCAAAAAATCATTTTAGAGCTTTTAATTGTTAGTTTTTATTACACAAAATACATTTCAAATATTGCATAATTTTTGTCTCTCACTTGTTCCTCTTTGTTATCTTAAAATTTATTCATAGTGTAATGCATTGAGATAATATAGAGTTGGGTAAGATATGGTTTTGAAAAGCTGTTCCTTTTTTTCAAATCATTTCTTTAGATTCAAGGAAAGATTTGTGATTGGAATTCTTAACAATAGTTTGGTAAAATAATTAACTCCACCTAATGATAGGTGTTAAGCATCATGTTTATTGAGAATCTTGTTTGAATATCTTACATATTACTGTGAATTATGAATATAATTAAGATATGTTTTAAAAATTTCAATCACTAAAAATATTTTATTTTATCATTTAAAATATTTTGGAAGCATTAGCTACGTAAAATATAGTAGCAAAAAAGGCAGGATAAGATAGTAATTCAAATGCCTAAGTAATTCCAGATTCATTGTGTTAGTAGTATTTTAATTACTAAACATCTTTCATCCATTCCATGATTCATTTTATACTTATGATCTATCTTTAAAAAAAATGCTTTTATCATTCTTCAATTAATAAAGGTTATTAAAGGAAACATTTTTAGAACTTTCTTTATAGGCTCTATCATAAAAGATTTTGTGGAAAAAACTTGCTCCCCTTAAGTAGATGAGCCATGACAAATTTGTCTTAATAAAACTCAAACAAATGAATCAATATTTAGATTCAATGAGTGATATTCACTCAAAATAATTGTTATAATTTGTTTTTCCATAATAAAGGGAAGACAGGTTTTTTTTTTCTCCCCCGCTGGAGTATTGGTAGTTAATTTGTAAATAATGCATCTCAATTTGTTATAAAAGGTCTTTTGTATATAAATGTTAAAAAGTGGTATTTCTTGTTTGATGATGTAAATAACAAGATTATATAATTTGTTGTTAGTTTTAGAGAATGATAACAATGATATATTTTGATTGTGTTATTTGATGTTACCTGTACTATCAAATTAACATTTTGATGAAGTGTTTCCTCGATTGATTATTGTTAATGACAACATCCAGTGATTATTTTTAAACATTTTTTTTTCTAGCTATTTTTAAGATATTGTCAGCTGTACTTCTGTTTGGTAACATGGAATTTCAGCAAGAGCGAAATTCTGACCAAGCATTTCTTGGTGAAACTACAGTTGCACAAAAAATAGGTACATTACTTGGTTTAAAGGTTACTGATATGACAAGAGCATTCATCAGGCCAAGGATCAAAGTTGGTAGGGATTTTGTGAGCAAAGCACAAACTAAAGAACAGGTAATTATGCTTTATGGTGTATATCTAACATTTGTTTTTATTAAAACTATTGACCCATAGTTTTTATTAAAATTTTTATACTCTTATGTGAAGTCTTCATCTAAACCTCAAAATTTCCTCATTTGAGCAATCTATTAACTATGGATGAATTAGGGAAGGGAAGATGGGAAATATTGAGCTATCTAAGCTAAGGCTAAGATAGAGGGGCTATCTAAGTCGAAACCCACAAAATCCAAAAAGTGTTTTAGCATGTTTACTTCTGTCCCCTGGAAAGCTATATTTTAAAGTCTTCGGGGAAGAAAGAAAAAAAAAAGAGGAAGGGCTGTAGTTGCAGTTTCTGAGTTTATGCAACTAAGAAATTTCTTTTGTAATTGTCACGGTTGTAGAAATTTAAACAGTTATACAGTCCGACCACGGAAGCAAGGTCCCTGGAAGCTGTTACGCATGCGCGAGAAAAGCTAGTCTATTTAGAAAATAGGGGAAAACATCATATTTTCGGATGTGTTTGTTTATGAAATACGGAATGTATTTCAGACTGCTTTTTGTCTGCAATTTTAAAGTTATTTTTAAAACTTTATTTTTGATCGAATATGTGAATAATACTTTCAAAATAATAAAAAGAAAGAAGCAAATCTATTTAAAAAATAGGAGTGTTATAGGAGTGGATATTTTCGGGTGTGTTTCTTTAAGAACTGCGAAAGAATGTTTTCAACCAACTTTCTTTTTCAGAATTTTTCTTTTGATTGAATGTATAAATAAAAACCGAAAAACATATTAAAGTGAGGGTTTGAAAAATTCTATTTTTAAGTGATATATTGTAATAACATATATATATATATATAATGCAATAAAAATAATATATTTGATTCACAGTTTTACAATTTGCAGAAATAATTAGGATATACAACTCAAAATTTTCAATATTTTGTGATTAGCAATAAAAAATTTAAAATGAATTTAAGATCTTTCTCATAATTTTATAAATAATCAAAGTGTGAATATGAGATACAAATTTATAATTTCAGTCTTCTATGATAATTAAAAATCTAGATTTAAAAAATGCATTTTATTGTAAATTAAATTAATTTAAAAAATGATATATTTACATTCACTGTGATATTTATAAGAGCCGCAGAAAAAATACATCAGTGATCGGTTAAAAAAAAAATTTTTGTTTTTTGTTTTTTGTATCAAAAACTATCGAATAAAATCAATGAAAAATCTAATATTCATCTGATGAAATATCCAAATCACTGTCCGTGTCTGAAATATCTATTTGCAGAGGATCAACCAAATCTTCAATCACACCATCCCTTTTCCAATACATATTTTCTAATGAAACAACATGAGAGCTATTGTTGATACTATTGAATTGTTGGTACTATTTTATGGACAGCATAAAATTCATGAATAGTTCTTTGAATTACATCGCAATCAAAATTATCTAAAGTTACGTTTTTGGTGGTTCTTTTTTTTCTGACGTTTCCTCGGAGATTCAGATTTTAGAGTTTCTTCACCCTTTGCTTCTCTGCGTATTCTTTTTACACTGGACATTGATATCTCGGTCATTTCACTAGCTCTCTTTAGGGATTGCGAAAGTGGAACAATAACATTTCCTTCTAGTGCTTCTTTATCACACAATTTAATTACATTGTGTATTATACGTTTACAATCACTACAGAACGGCTTATTCCGAGCAGTTGTGTTGGGTAAAGGATTCATTAATTTTAATATAATAATCAAAATAACAGACGAGGAAAAAGCAAGCAAATGCAGTTAGTAACCAATTCTAAAGAATGTCGAGTGAATACGAGACTTTCCCCCTCCTTCCTCAGCAGCCTTACCTACAGGGTGAATAGAATCGTCTTGGCACTATGCCAACCGTGGTTCTTCGTACTGTGGTCAGACAGTACCCATATAAGCCTCTGTTTTTCTATGTCCAAAATAATGGTAATATTTATGTATAACTGAGAATACATCTCATATTTGGGTTCATCTAATTGGTCTTGCCTTTAACCTCACATCTAACCAAAAGTTTTTCTTGAAAATGTGGAGTATCTATAATATCCCAATTTACATGCCTTTAATAATGTACAATCTTAAAGTTTGCCTGAATAAGTACTTAAGCTTTTGTAAAGCTTTAGTATTTTAATTTGTGATGGAATTAGCTCTCATTTAAAGTCTTCCTCTGAAACATTTTATTTGAAAAGTTCTCAATATTATACTGTGTTAGTTCATTTTTGCTGAAGTAAACTTAGTGAAGAATGTTTTTAGTTGAATCAAACCTAATCATAAATATATTTTTTTAGTAGCTATAATTACCTGAGCAGATATATTTAGAATAGTATCACTGCATCAGCTTAATTGTTAATGAGAGTAAGGAGAGAAAAAAGAAAATCAAATATGAACCAGAATAGCGGTAGTTTCCTTTAGCATTGTACTGACTGTGATCATAAAATGTAATTTTTTTTAATAGTATAAGGTAAAAATAAAAGTTGATATCTATGTACCATGGTTTTGCTTATCAGGATGTACCTTTATATACGTATTGTTTGTTTATTTAAAATATTCTTTCCTTTTAGGCAGAGTTTTCTGTAGAAGCAATAGCAAAGGCTTGCTATGAACGACTCTTCCGATGGCTAGTCAATAGAATAAATCGGTCGCTCGATCGAACAAAACGACAAGGTGCATCTTTTATAGGAATCCTTGATATTGCAGGATTTGAAATTTTTGATGTAAGTTTGTTTGACATTTTTAAGTATATATTCAAATACATGTTAGTTTTTTATTTTGCCAGTTATATTAATGTTTTCTGTATGTGTATCATTATGAATATCTAGTACAATGGCCAATTAAATGGAAGTTGGGTAAATGATGATTGAAATAAGTTTATTATAAAATAGATTTAGATTTACAAAATTTTATTTTTTCAAAAGTGAATCCTAGTAAAAACTCAATATTTTTAGTATTCACAAATTTCTGTAGAATGATATAATTTTGAATTATTGTAATGTCAAAACTTTTACTGTTCGACAGCTCATAAGTTAACTAATAATTTTTTCTTTTTTCTTTTAAATGGGTGTTATTGTTAAACTTATGTGGGGGAGCTGTAAGTCAGCTCATTCCTTTTTTTTTTTTTTTTTTTTTTTGTTTTTTTTTTTTGTGGGGGGGGTTGTTTTTTGTTCTCAGTCATATTTATTGGGAACAACAGGAAAGTAAATCAAGTTTAAAAATGTATAAGAATTTGGTGAAAGGCCATTCTCAAATGGCTAGGGATTTAAAAAATGGCAAAGAGCTTGTTTTTAAGAGTAAATGTATGAGGTACTTGAAATGAGGAACTAGGTTCTTGAATGGACATCTGACATGTAAGGAGGAGTGCTGTGTTGAAGTGATGTAAATAAAACATTCTTATGTATGAGGCCAAGAAGAAATTTGTTTTATAATGTTACTGTATCTTCATGTTAGTATAATAAAAGAACATTCTAACTGTATTTAGTTTAACACGTATATGCTAACTATATTGATTTAAAAATTTAATTCTTATTCTTATATTATTTTAGTATGTGAACTATAAATATGTATTTTTTTTTCTTTTCAGTTAAATTCGTTTGAACAAATGTGTATAAATTATACAAATGAGAAACTTCAGCAATTGTTCAATCATACTATGTTTGTTTTGGAACAAGAAGAATACCAAAGAGAAGGTATTGAATGGAAATTCATTGATTTTGGTCTTGATCTGCAGCCTACTATTGATCTTATTGAAAAGGTAAATGTTTTATTTATTCATATTTGTATTGTGAAAGTCATTTTTTTTTTTCAGGTATATATTTTTCTAATTAAATGAAGTATGTCTCTACAATTCTCCCTTCCTCTATCTATGAAGTGGGAGGATTTTAAATTTCTGATTTTAGCATTCACTCATAAAAAGCTTATATTTATGGTTTTATAACAATTATTATTTTACAACTTATTATGGAAATGTAACTAATTTTGCTCTGTTTTAGCCTATGGGTATCTTAGCTCTTCTTGATGAAGAATGCTGGTTCCCCAAAGCTACAGTGAAAACCTTTATAGATAAACTAGATACATCTCACTCTCTACACCCAAAGTACATCAAATCTGATTTCAGGGCAAATGCAGATTTTAGCATTAAACATTATGCTGGAAGAGTGAGTATTTGTCTTATTTTCTTCATCTTTTGACAGTTATTAGTTAGTTTCTTGTATTAAAATTTTATTTTATTTAGGTAAATTATTCTGCTGATAAATGGCTTTTGAAAAATATGGATCCTCTAAATGAAAACATTGTTTCATTGCTTCAAAGTTCACAAGATCCTTTTGTTGTACACATTTGGAAGGATGGTATGTTAATTTGTTAATAATTAATATATTATATATATATTTATTTCTGTGGGTTTTTTATGCAAAACAGTTTTAGATATTTTGTTTCAAATAAAACATATTCATAATTACTTAAGGTACTCACTTTTATATTATCTTAAGACTTATGTTATTAGTGTTGTGTTCCAGAATTAATTATTTTGACATTATCTTCAATTGTATTAGTAGTTAAATCAGCATGTTCTAATATATGAAGATCATCATCTTGAGAAAGTAGCTCTGACTCGTTTATCACCTGCCTCTGGGGCTTTGTGAGGAAGCAGAATAGTTCTAAGAATGTTGTTTTCTAATTTCTACTCTATTTAATTCAATATTGTAATAAATGACAGTTTAAGCTTTTCAGTTTACAATTTGACATAAAAATAATATGTTCATAAGTTAACTTTTGTACATTCACATTGCAGTCATAGATTTAGATTTTACTGGCTGTTATTACTTTTCAGCATCTTAGCTTTGCATTAAGCCTTAAGAAAGCAGCAATTCTATAAATTGAATTAAGTTGTTTTAGAATTTGATGATCATTTATATATTACTCTATAGTGGAGAACAAGTAAAGATGACATTTCTGCTACATAAGACATATGTCCTACTTCATATATATATATATATATATATATATATATATATATATATATAGACATATTCCTACATATGTCCTACTTCATAAGACAGAGTACTTGAATCTAACCTGACTCTAGATGTGTAAAATGCATCCCTTCCCTGAGGTTCAAAATTATTATCCTAAATCATATTATACATTATGTCATTTGTACTTGATTTTATGTGCATCCTGGATTTTACCAATATAAATCTAGATTACAAATGCTCACAAAGAATGGAGTCTATATATATATATATATATATATATATATATATATATATATATATATATATATATATATATATATATATATATATATATATATATATGAATTTAGAACTATCACATTGCAAAAAAAATATCAGGAAATTTATTATCTTTTTGCTAATATTCAGGATAAATTAAGTTTCATAATTGGAGTTGAATGCTGTTTATGTAATCACTAAAATACATGCTCTAGCAGCAACAATAACACACACACATAAAATAAATAAATAAAAACCTATTCACAGAACTAATTTTTTCTGAAAAAATATTTAATACAATTGTGTTATGCATAAATATTTTAAGTATGGTTGACATTTACCCATTCTTTTATTCTGTTAAGTTTCAGCAATGTATTTCTACCTTTTAATTTCCATTAATTATATAATCCACTGTTAATTATATAACTTTAATGTCATGCATATTTTTAAAGTTAACTTTTGTTTTCCATTTTAAAAAAAAATTTCTGTATTTATTAACTGTTGAAACTATATTAATTTTCAGCGGAGATTGTCGGTATGGCAGCTGCAACAATGGGTGATACTCAGTTTGGCTCTCGAACTAGAAAGGGAATGTTTCGAACAGTCAGCCAGCTTTATAAAGAACAATTAGCTAAATTAATGGCCACTCTCAGGAATACAAATCCAAACTTTGTACGATGCATTATTCCAAATCATGAGAAACGGGTAAGCTAAGTTTATTTTTTCTTTAATAAAAGAGAAAATGTATATAGTCTGTTTATAAATATTTTAATGCTCTTCGGTTTTAATTTTTAGCATATAAATTGTTCCTTAAAGTGCATCAATTCATTACGCATTTTTAGTTTTATTTCCTACTGCTTATGAATATTTTTAAAGCTGAAATTAAATTTAAACCTTGTATTTCTTAAGTTATTTAAATCTATGGAGGGAAAAAATCACCCTTTTTTTTTTCCCATCATTAGGCTGGCAAAATTGAAGCTCTCCTTGTGTTAGACCAGTTACGATGTAATGGAGTTCTAGAAGGTATTCGAATTTGCCGTCAAGGATTCCCGAACAGAATAGCATTCCAAGAATTTAGGCAGAGGTAATATTTACAATTTTTCCCTCTTTCTTTTTTTTATCTTCAAAGTTTTATGTTTTTATGTGATTTCAGTTAAGTATGCTCTTTCGATATTTCTTAACTTATTGTTATTTAAGTCTGTAAAACTGTATTTTTTGCGTGTAGTCTAGCATTTTAGGAGGATCTATTTATACGTTTCGTTGTTTAAGAGTTGTAAATACATTTAAAGTTAAGGCTCTTAATTCTATTCAAATCCAAAGGTTTCATAAATTGTGATTTAAAATACCTCACCTTTTTATGGTTACTAAACATTCTGTGGTGCCACTAACTGTATGCTTTAAGAATTTATTTTCTGAATACCCGTTGTCTTATGAATGAAATAATTATTGGTTGTATTCATCAGATGTGACTTCATAAAGTTTTCATTTTTTTATAACTGGAAATTGTTAATTTTTTACATTTAAATTTTTTTTTCACGAATAGTTAAAATATAGCTTTTTTTTCTGCATTTAAATGTATTTTAGAGAAACTTTTTTTTAAAAATCAATACATAACATTTTCAATGACTAGATTTCTTCTAAGAAGAATACTTTAATGCATTTCTTGAATTAAACTATGGTTATATTCATATGTATGAAGAAATGTACTTTTATAAATCTGTTAGATCTTAGAAATTATTATTTAAATATATCTAAATTTAAAATACATTTTTTATTGTAGGTATGAGCTTTTAACACCAAGTGCAATACCAAAAGGATTCATGGATGGTAAATTAGCTTGTGAAAGAATGGTATGAATATTAATTTTATAGTATTTTTAACTTTTGTGAACATAGATATTTTATATGATTGGTAATCATTTTATCTAAAAAGGGAATTCATTGTCTTCCTGGTGTCATTTCTTGAAAATTTTGCTATAGAAGTGTTTTAAGAGTTGTTGAAATAGTAAATCGGATAATATGCTCCCTGACCAATATGAAGTAAACATATTTGGCACATAAACTTGAGTAAGAGATATAAGAAATTTCAAAGTATACATAAAAACTATCAAAAACAATTGTCAAACACTATTAATGTGCATTTCACTTATTTTTCTACGTGTATTTATGTGATTTTCAGTTAAATTTGTGATCTTGGTGATTTTTCTTTAACTAAATATAAATTTTTTTTAATCTGTTTAATGGGAAATATTGCAACATGTCTGATTATATTTGTCAGAATATCAACTTCTGACACAATTAATATCAATAAAAGATTAGTTTATGCATCTATTTCCTATCATCACTTTTGTTTGATTGAACATCGCATAGCTGTATCCCATAGTAAGGATTCTAAAAAGTAATTGACAGGAGGTGAGGGGGAGAAGCTGAATTTAAACTGAATAATATTTTTAATTCATTGTTAGAATTTTTAATGTCAGTATTGAAACCATCATTTTTTTCCCCTCTGTTATAAAACAAATGGCTATTGTTCTGACTTTTTCACATTGGAAATTGAACAAGAAAATGGGTTTTCTCTTTCAAGAGTACTCTAAAATTGATGATAATTGTGTAACTCCCATGCCAAAGTGCTAGATCAAGAAATTAAAGTAAGGATACTTACATAAGTGTAGATTTCTACTGGCTAAATTATACTAGCTCCAGATTTCGTCAAATATTTGGCTGTATATAAAAACGAATGATATTATTCAAATATAGGCTAAAGGTACTTGGGTCTAAATTTATATGCTTTTAAGTTGCTTTTGATATCAAAGTTGGAGTATTCATCATGCATCTTTCCCCTTTCTAAATAAAAGCATTATATTCGAGAAAATATATTAAAGATTGCTAGTAAAGTAGGATTTAAAATTATTTCACAGTGTAAATGAGGAGAAACTTACAAATGAGTTCCTTCATTCCTCCCAAATCAAGTCTGTGCAGTACATTTTAACTTGGAGCCAAACTGGTGTATTGCTGGTGTTTTAACGAGATACTAACTTGTCGTTAATTGTACAATTTTAATGTGTACTTAGTTATATTTTATGAATTGACTTATATAAATGTAAAATGATTTTTATTTTTATTTTACTTTTTAAAAGTATCAAATTGGCTTATATTTCATGAAGTAACTTTTTATATTTTGTTAATATAATGTATTTTAAATATTTTCTTTTGTCATAGATTTATGCTTTGGATTTAGATCCAAATTTATACAGGATTGGGCAAAGTAAAATATTTTTCCGAGCTGGTGTATTAGCACATTTAGAGGAAGAGAGAGACTTAAAAATATCAGATTTGATAATTCAATTTCAAGCATTTTGTAGAGGAGCACTGGCTAGAAGGTAAGGATCTACTTTTATTCAGGTTTTAAGAGTTTAAACACTAATATCTGTTCATATAATCACTTAACTTTACCTTTATCTGCTAGATATTTCCAAAAGAGGCTTCAGCAACTGAATGCAATCAGAATCATTCAAAGAAATTGTGCTGCATATCTGAAACTAAGAAATTGGTCATGGTGGAGGTTATACACAAAGGTACTTATTTTGTGTGAATTAGATTATAAAATTTGCTTAGTATCAAATTCATGTTGCTTAAGTTGTAGTAAATCTTATTTTGCATACTGTTCCTATTTTAAACATCTTTCTACAATTCATACAATACTCAATTTTTGATGTGCCAAGAATCTTAATGCTTGTCTGCATTTTCTTGACAACTTTTTTGATATATCAACCTTTCAATAGTACATTATGATATCAGTTTTCCTCATGAAATTCAGTAATTATGATTCTTAATATATATTTTAAATTAATATCATTAAAAATTGCAAAGAAGACATTTAATCCTTTACATTCTCAGTTCTTCAGTTCGTAAACTCCTATGGTCAGTATGCATTATCTTAGCAAAAACATGCCTTAGCGTCTTAGTGTTAACATCCACCGGAGAATTTTCATCTTCTGTAATATAATTATCTATAGTCTTATTATTTACTTTATCCTTGGTATCACTTTTTGAGCAGTCCTGCACGTCGGCAATGAACATACAATTTTCTGAAATACTTCCTTTGTCGATACATGAACTGACATCAGGCAAAGGTTCACCCAGTGTACCGTCTTGGCCACTCAAAGAATCTAAACATGCATTTTTCACGTTAGTTGTAATAGTTCTCTCTGTCATTGGGACATACTTTCTAATGAAGAATCTTGAGCACATACATCGTCAACGATATCCTTGACAACATTTTCACTGTCTTTGTGGGCATTAGAATTGTTCAAATTCTTCTTTTCTATACTTGTATTTGCATTTAAATGTACATTTTTGTTACAGAAATCCTTACTCACCGAATGCACATGCAAACTCGCAGATTTCGTATTTCTATCTGTCTTGTAAACAACTTCTTTGAAATTTTACGAGTTACTGATTTTTTAATCCTTGTTATTTATTACTGGAATAATAGTTTTTCCCTCATTAACTTCTAACAATGCATCTAAGTTATCTTCTTTACCTTCAATAATTATTAATCCATTATTTATTTCTTCTGGTTTAGCTTTTACAAAGTTTATACTGTTGTTCACAACTTGCATATCTTCGACCGTTTTTAATTTCACGCGTGATTCAGTTTCTCTGGAATCCATTTCAATAAAAGGGAAATCTCTACAATACACAATGTACAAACTTTTGCCTACGGCTGCATAAGCAATGCAAGGTAAATCCAAAATGTTCTCCCTACCAATAAATCAACCAGCTGTGTTTGATCTGGTACGATTAGAACAGAAACATCCTTCGCTATTACATCATCAATCTGAATATCAATCATCGTCCCTCCTACACATTTTACTGCTGGCGTCAGTTGATTTCCGAAACCAAACAAATGTTTTTCACATGGCGAAATGTTTAGTCGTAAATTTTTCGCTACAGAGTCTTTCAAAAGGCAGCTGCTACTTCTGGTGTCCAACAAAGTGCTGACACGCTGTTTATTAATTTGCGCGTCTTTGAGATATCGGTTTGGCGTTAAAGATTCAGTGTCGCTTACATTCAAATGATTGGTATTCTTTTCGTCTTTCACAGTACAATATTTTTTTTAAATGGCCTTTTATACCGTAGTTCTTACAAGGTAAAGGGCAATTTCTCGCAACATGGCCATACAGATTACATGAAAAACACTTTTGGATGGAATTATCGTACCCAATAATAGACATATCATTGGATTTGTTACCATTTTTATTATCTGGTTTATTCGACTCAACACTCTTATAATTGCGGGAATCCATCTTAGGATTATTACAGTAATAACTTTTGACTTCATCATAATATTCAGTGTTCTTAAATTCATTATTTGCGATTTTAAATCCCAAGCGTACATTTTCATGTTTGTCCAATTTACCTGCCAACTCGTTTGCATTTACAAATTTTGGCCAAGAATCGATAAAATGTTCCCGTATTACATTACTCCCGTTTCTTTAATTGATCCGTTGTAATAAGCTCTTTTAAAGACTCAAAATCATCAATATTTAAACCAGCTAACCATTCATTAAAATAATTTCGCAGATCATAAACGTAATCTTCCCATGTGCTTTTTGAATCTTTCGTATGATTTATAAATTTCTGTCTGAATTTTTCTGGACTCAACTTAAACTGACTTAATAACAGGGTTTTAACAAATGCGTAGTCATTAGCTTTTTGTTCATCTTCCCTGTCAATAAGTTGGGTAAATTCGTAAGGTAAAAGTCCTAACAGATGAGATACATAATCTTCTTCTTTAATACCTATACATTTAGCTTGCTGTTCAAACAATATTAAATAAGATGTGATATCACCGTCATTTAAGCTAAATTGTTGCATTAAGCTCCGTAGTTCAAAGTTACTTTTGTTTACTTCTGAAACTCGAACAGTTTCATTGTGTCCTCCCAAGGATCTATTAGTAGTTTCGATTTTAAGTTTTTCCAATTCAAAAGCTCTTTCAGCTTCAAGTTTTTCTTGTTCATAAGCTATTTCTTCATTCTTAAGCCTAGTATCTGTAATTCTTTCAAATAAATTTTTGGTGAATTGTTCATCATAATCTTTGCTTTGGCAAAAAAATTTCTTTAATTCCGATATTGTACTATTGATTGAGACTACATTACCAAGATCTATCTCCGCTGTTTCTAACAAATCAATTTTTCTACCCTTCCTTAAATAAGCCATTTTTGTTACTTATAAATACTTTAACGAAAGTAATATACTTGCTTCATCATTAAACATACCTTGTATATTTGTATTCCGTTTTGGTACGTAGGCGGAGTGCCACTTCTGATTTCTGTTGTTTTCCCTTTTTAAAACTTTAGGTCTGAAATGTCCACTGACATATGAACCTGCTTGACCTTCCTTTTCGCGTGAACGTGCAACTTTAAAAGAGTAGACTCATTTAGTAATAAAATAACACTTTATTAGGATAACATTAGTGCATGACCGCTCTGTTTTGCATTATTACTACATCTCTGTCTTTTACATTTACAGCGCTCACAGCGCCATCTCTGGCCGAGCAAATAGCTTTAACAGTTCATTGCCTTTATTATATATCATTATCAAATTAAAGTTTAACATAAAGTCTTAATTTTGAAATTGAAAAGTTAATTTTTAATATTGATATTCACTCCTATGATTTGAGGAAATACTAACTACTAGTCAATGAATTTATATATATTTATTTATTTATTTATTTATTTACTTATTAATGATTTTTATGGTTTTAGGTGAAACCTCTACTTCAAGTTACAAAACAGGAGGAAAAATTAAGTGCAAAAGAAGATGAATTGAGGCAAGTTAAAGAAAAAATGGAAAAGGCTGAGGTTGAAGTAACTGAACTAGAAAAGAAGTTGCAACAGGTATAGACTTTTGAATGCTAATTTTGTTGCCCATTGAAATGTTTAAAATTAAGATTTAATATGCGAAGTTTGTTTATCAGATATTTTTTATATAAAATTACCGATTTGTTGTAATAGCTTACAATTACACTGCTTATGAGTATAAATTTATTGGCTTAAATGCAGAGTAAAACAAACATATATTGTAACCTGTTAAAGGATGTTCAAAGTAATATGAAAGTCATAAATTTATAAATTTGATATTTTAGGAGAAATTAATAATTTTGTCTTCTAATACTCAAATTTTTTGTCTAAACTTTGGGATAAAACACATTTTACATCATATCTGATGTCCTTCAAAACCCCCTTATTTTTATTTTTTAAATTGGTATAAACCCTGTTTAAATGTGAACATTTTTATATATTTTTCCATAGGGGCTAGGTAATTTTATTTATCTAATTCTGTTTTTTTCTTCATTTTTTTTTAACCATAGTATGTAGTAATCATATAAAGTGATGTTTATTGTGAAGTCTTTTGTGTGTGATTCTTTATTTTAATTCCTCTCACCTTTTTAGATGTCTGAAGAGAAAAATACTCTAGCAGAACAACTCCAAGCTGAAACTGAACTGTGTGCTGAAGCTGAAGAATTAAGACTTCGACTGCAAGCCCGCAAACAAGAGCTTGAAGATATTCTGCAGGACATGGAAGCAAGGATAGAAGAGGAAGAAGAGCGAAATCAAAACTTAACCGCTGAGAAAAAGAAATTACAGTTGACTATTCAAGATCTAGAAGAGCAGTGAGTTTTCAAAATGCACAATTCCTAAATACAAGGGTACTTTTATGTTATTTGGTCACCTAACCAACAAGGTTATAGTTTGGTCGCTTGACCAGGAAGCTGGTAAAATGAGGAATTATCATAGAATTACAGGAAAATTATTAAAACTCAAGAAAGTAGATAAAACAAATTTTATTTTTCCAATTTCTAATAGATGAGGTTCTTTTAATCAAAGAAGTCGATTTACATTGATTGTTGCAGTCTCAATTAACTTAACTATTACTTATCCTAGCTATTATATCACCATTAGGTTTTTTAAAAAGGATAAAATAGAATAGAGTAAAGTATGCACCAAGTATACATCTCCAGAGTTCCCAGCAGCTATGAACCTAAGTTGCATCCTTGATATAGGCTCTTCAACATGGTATAGCTGGCAAATTCTCTCGGTGGAAAGGAATTTCAACTATGGAATTTCTCAAAGTTTTTACTGGTAGCTTATTAAGTATGTGGGCATGCATGTTCTAGGCATTTTCTTAATTTCCATGCACTTTAAATAGGGTATTTGTAGTAGCTTAGTATATTTCAAGGGAAGTGGGGGAATTAAGATATTGAAGATGCTGAACTGGTAATTTTAGATTAAACCTTGAAAAGTGAAGCAGCCATAATGCTTGTTGGCCATCCTAATTATAGCATATTCTCTTAAAGGCTTATAGGTTTAGAGTAACAAGAACTTTATATTTTTGTGAGCAGAAATATTTTCTTGGGTGTTTAGGAAGGTTGTTTGATTTATATTAATACATTGGGTTATTGGCAGATCTTAACATATGCTAGGGAATATATTACTACTACTTCCCTACCTTCCTTCCTTTTTTTTCCCCTAGCCTAAAGGGTAGTGTAATAAGCCCTGGTGTAGCAAAAATTGATTGCAGTGCTCCAAACCAACCCTAGCCTAAAGGAAGGAAGTTTTTATAGTGAGTAGTGATGTTTCATCAGAATTAAAGTAGTTATAGAGATATTATATATATGTCATAGATATTGTAAATACATTGTCCATGTATTTCTAGTTTGATATTAGGCTGTGTCTTGAAAAATGAATTTTAAATGTTAAGATCATATTTTGGAACTTTTTCTTGCAATGCTGTAAGGATTTTTTGGATATTTAAAAAGATTATGGTCATAGTATTTTGAATGAAATCTTCAGGGATCTTCACAAACCATTAGGAAGTACAATAGTATTTTGATTTTCTTCAGGGGAAATTATATTTAATTTTTGTAAGAAAGATGTTTTACAAGCAGAATCATATGTGTTCTTGTTTGGTTTTAGAAAGAAGTTTTTTTTTCACCCTTCCCAAAACATATGTTCTGTAATAGTGCTATTTTAGGGTAGTTCAACCAAGTGGCAAGCTCTGTATTTCAAAGCTTTTTTATATTCAAATTTGCTATAATATTTAAGAGAACTTAGTCTTTTAGTACTACATTAAACAAACACTATTATTTTCTGTTTGTGGAGCGTGAAAAGAAAAATTACAAATATTGCAGCAACTGATATGCCCATCTTTAAACTTTCTAGTGTATTTTTAAATCATATAAACTGTCATAGTTTATAACCTCCTTCAAGTAATTTTGAATTTTGTGTAAAATGTATTTTTCTTTATATTTCACTATATAGACTTGAAGAAGAAGAAGGTGCTAGGCAGAAATTACAGTTAGAAAAAGTAACATTAGACTCCAAAATTAAAAAAATAGAAGAAGACTTTGCTTCATTAGAAGACAGTAATCAAAAGGTACACTTTTTCCTTATACTTTTTTAAACTTCAGTATGCATTTGAAATTTATTGTCTGTTGGACTGAATGGTTTTGTTACTTGAAAATACTAATTTTTATTGTGACCTTCAGTTTCTTCAGAATTTTTTTGGTATCAAATGTCATTTTTTTCCAATTTATTTCCCTTTGACTTTTTAAAATTTTACTAGTTGTTGATTTACCAAAGCTATAATGATTTTATATTATAAGTATAAAATCAGATACATGTCATCCTCATGTAAAAGAGATGTGTTTTCTTATGAATGTATGGTTTGATTGACACAGAAGTAAATCTCTTACAGCATCATCCTGTACAAAATAAGTATTAATCTGTATGCTTTTTGTCGATATATTTTGTCAAACTAAAGCAGCATGTCATGTATTTTTACTAATGTATGAATATTCACATATTTAATATGTATTAAGTTAGAAAATATATAAATTAATAAAATACATATTAAATATGGGAAAATTTATATATATATATATGTGTGTGTGTGTGTGTGTAAATTCAGGGTAATTTGTATGCTCTAATGAATTCAAAATTCACTGTTGGCATCCCCCCCCCCCACTTCATTTTAAATTTGAAATTGGTATTCATATTTTATATAAATGCTTTTTAATACATTGCATATTGGTATTTGTTCTTATAAAATTGCTTTTTAATAAATTATAAGTGCCTTCAAATTTGCAGTTTGTAGCTTTTATTTATTTATTTATTTTTTAAGGTTGTAACATTTATGCATAAAATTTTTATTTGTTCTTGAATATGAATGAATTTTTGTGTTATTCACTTTTATATTAATGTAATTGCTGTAGTAATAATAAATGAATGTTTGTTGGTTTAAATAATGAATCCTGCATGTATCTATTTTTCTGTAGGTTCTCAAAGAAAGAAAAATTTTAGAAGAAAAATTACTAGAAGTCTCACAAAATCTTAGTGAAGAAGAGGAAAAATCAAAACATTTATTGAAACTCAAAACAAGGCATGAGAGCACTATTGCTGACATCGACGAAAAATTACGTAGAGAGCAGCAGGTAATATGTCAACTGTGTTGTCTTAAAACTTGGTTTTGAATATAATAAATTATATTTCAATATATTATATTAGCTTAAATGTAAAGGAACAAAGTTTAGTGGGTATTTTATATACGTCATCTTATCATGATTCATTTATATTTTCATTGTAGTTTAACACTAATGACTTGCATAATCCTGAAGTGAAAATACTATGTAATTGCATAAGACTTTTTTTTTTAAATTTGTAGAGTTTGAATAATTTTGAAATAAAATGTAATTTTAATTTTTAAACTATTTTGTTTTGATAAAAACTATAGTGATTGGGATAGTTATTTGTTAAGTTGTATATCTAATCAAAAGAAAAGTCATTTGAAATGGATATTTAAATTTATGATGGCATGGATAAGTATGTCTGTGAAATGAATATCTGTAACTAGTTAGGCCATTAACATTTGTATTGCATCAAACATGTTAAATATGTGGGCCTGAGGTAGCCTAGTGGTAGCATGTCAGCTTTAATTTCTTAGGGTATTCAGATCGAATCCGAACAAGTGCCATTAAATACCTCTATCTAGGTTGGATATGAGCACATTAAATCCATAGACCAGAAAGTCTTTCTGTGAGGTTAGTGAGTGGGAAAGGTATGATCCCCCTAGATGTTGCCCTGTGGCTGCTGGGTCAAAATTGTGGCGGCACTTAGTCAAGTCAGATTCCGACCCTTGTGGTGCTATTACAAACTGAGGCCGCTTTATTCAGCCCACAAAGCCTGTATGGACCTGGTCTGGAATTTCTGGCCAGGGGGCATTAGGAACAACAACACGTCAAATATGTGTACATTTGCCACAAATAAATGAAAGTACTGTTGTCTGTATTAGAGGAAGGCTTGTGTGTAGCCTACAGACTGAAAAATTTATGCAAGAAAATATTTTTTTAAAAATCAGATGATGATATTCCTTGTGAAAATGTCATTCCTTAATTCTCTGTCACTATTAAAAATTTTTGCTCACACTGGGATTTAGACTTACTTGATAAAGTGTAGCCAAATGAACCTTTTGAAAAATTTGTTTTGTTTCTGTGTAATCTAGTCAACAATACTGAAGAATTTTAAATTTGTAGGTAATGACCATATTATATATTTTGGAAAGTTGTCAGAGGGTTTTAATAATCATTTAACCTTTTCCTTATGCAGTGGAATAGCATCCCAAGAATAAATATATATATATATATATATATATATATATATATATATATATATATATATTCCCCTTATTTATTTAACCCCCTTAATGGCTGTTCTTACAAAGGGGGTATGAAATTTCCCGTTCTAAAGAGGGAATCTGAAAAATAGGCCCCGTAAGCTAAAGGTTTTAAACATCTTACACATGATTTCCCTTTATTTTTTTCTTTTATTTTCATATATATTTCTATGGTGCCCGGTATAAGGGGCTTAAGTCAAAAACAGTGATTTAAATATACTAAGTAATTGGCTTTTATACCAATCACAGAACAAAAATTTCGACTTTGAGTCTTTTGTACAAAGAAATGTACTTTAGTATACAAAATTGATAGACTTAAACCTTTCATACAAGTCAAAATTTTAATTTTTTTAAAATCAATAGTAACAAATATATAAAAATAAATTTTTTGACTTAACCCTTTGCTCCCCGGTGTTCCACATAGTGGAGCACCAAACTTTACTCGCTTCTAAAACTAAAAATTCGGCGAAAAATTAAGCAATTAGCTTCATTTTTTACTTTGATCTACTCTTTTTGATAATACATGGCAGTATGTCACAAGCCCATTCATACCATCGCCCCACTGGCATTATAAAAAAGAGCCATATTTCAGAGCCATAATTTAAAAATCATTTTTAAATACAAAAAAAAATTGCTAGGAAAAAAATTTCTATGTTATTTTATTGGCTGCACTGTAAAATATTTATTCTATATTATTTTTAATTTTTATACAGAAATCATAGCAATAACGAAATATTTTCAAAAGGTGTTCCACCATATGGAACACTGGGAAACTAGAGCGATTTGCGCATTAGAACACGTGTTTCTCTCTGGCGACCTCTCTGTCCAACTCGGCCAGTCCAAACCGGTTCAATTTCGACCGTATACCTAGGAACAATAGGCCTATGTCCAAATTCTGTGCAATCTAGTCCTCCGGGCTCCTCGTTGTTCGTTGATTGCCTGAGCAGCATCCTGGCATCCTCGAGTTTACGAACTGTAAACTCGAGGACCTGCAATGTTGGTTTGTGCTTTTTTCAGAAGGGACTGACGTGCTTCCAAAAATATCACGAAGCAAAAAAAATAGGTTAGTGAATATTGTGTAGGAACTGCTTTTGTATATAGGAACTGTAAATATTCATTTAAAATCATACATAATCTAGTTCCTTTTTTGTTGTGTTTTCATTAGTGTTTTTTTTTTGTATATAGGAACTGCTTTTGTATATAGGAAATGTAAATATTTATTTACAGTTAAAATCATATATAATCAAGTTTTTTTTGTTGTGTTTTTATTTGTGTGTGTGCGTTTTTCTTTGTTTGTTCGCTTCACGGCAATGCTCGCTTAGTCGCACTTTTCAGAGCGCTAGTTTCCCAGTGTTCCAGGTCATGGAACACCCACAAAATCGAAACCGGAAGTGCAATCTTTATGAAATTTTAACTGTGTACTCCTTTGGGCCTAAACAGTGCGCCTACACATTTTTAGGTCAGAATTTCAACTTTAACGGGTACTGGAGAGTAAAGGGTTAAGCCCTTTATAACGGGTACCATAGATTTATTCATAAATATTCCCATATTTTCTCAGTACTCTATGATAAAAAATGTTTTTCTTTTGAACAGAATTAAAATGTATTGAACCCATTAAAACTGTTTAAGTGGATTTGTTACATTTGTTTTTGATGTGGCCTATGATATTTGTTTTGTATGGAGCTGTAATTTGCTTCAAATGGATCTTTTGTGTGTATTCTTACTGTGTGATCTTCATTTTTATATACATGCAGTCTAATCATGTTAACACATGATCAAATTAAGTTAGAAATTTTAACTGGATGATACTCTATATATATATATATATATATATATATATATATTTGTCATTAATGAAGCACATTCTTATAATAGGTTAGACAAGAACTAGAGCGGGCATCCAGAAAAGTTGAAACTGAATTAAATGATGTTAGAGAACAGCTCTCTGAGAAAAAGCAACAAGTTGAAGAACTTCAATCGCAAGTTGCTAAAAAGGAAGATGAACTGACTCAAGCCTTAAACAAGCAAGTTTTAAATTCACATATTGCAGTTTAACATCAAATTTAACTTTTTACTGCATGAAGAGTTTTTATGTGCCATATTTTTTACTGCAGAATTTTTTCTAATTGGAGAATGGGAAAACAAAGATAAAATCTCATAAGGGTTTTTTTCTTATAATGTATCTAATTGGAATATTTCAAGAAAATATTAATATCTTTATCAGAGGTATGATAGAAAGAAGGAGAATTTTGAGCCATAAACATATAGCTGTGTTAACTATATTAATCATGGGTGTTCATGAATCACTGTTTAACTTCTCAAAATACAAGTGAATGTTTGTGAACCTCATTTAAATCACCAATAATCGGACTTCGAATTAAAACAAGCAATCAACATTTAATGGACGAAACACATTAACTATACATCGTTAGGCAGCTTAAAGGAGATACGCCCCTCGCAGATCTCAAACTTACAATAAAAAGAACAGGAAATCCAACTGTTGCCAAAGATAAAGTACAATTTACCCTGCTGTCAGTTTCACAAAATACTGCAGTAAAATAAAAAATAGGAAAATGGAAAATACAGTTACATGGAGTTAAACATTCAGAATAAACATGTGATGTACGTCAGTATCGGGGAAGATGTGAGAAATCATGTAACAATGGGGGTGTTATGTAGAGGTATATAAAATTTCATTATTCTAAGGGTATAATCATATCAGTTTTTAATATTTTTGATGCCAACTCTGTATAAATTAACTTGTAGCTTAGAAATATACATATTTTATGCTTCAATTCAAAGTCCAGATGCTCTTTGTGGCTTTGAATAATATGTGCATTCAAAAACATTTGTTAATAACTAAGGACTATTTGAAAATACTGTGTGTAGAATTTGTACCAATGGGTTCAAAATATTATGAACTCAGTAAGCACTCTGCAGAATTGAAAGGAGAGTCTGTTAATCTGTTTACAATACTCTGTGCTCCTCCCTTAATGAATTTATCAGTAATACTTTAATATTTTTCATGGTTATGTAGATAAAATATTTATTTGAAGTACTTCAATATAAAAACATGGAATTAAACAATGAAGTAAGATATATAGAAATTATTTGTTAGAGAGAATTAAAGAATTTAAGCTTAATTAGTTTTGATGTTTGTTAACTTTGTTATTAATAAAGCTGAATAATAAGTGGTTAAACTATGCTGCAAAAGCACTAGTAAATGAAATTTTTACTTTTTGCTCTAAATATTATAGGTGTGCAAAGCAAAATTTTTTGATGTCATTTATTTCTAAACATGACTTGATACTTTCTTTGAAAGTGCTTGTTCATTAGATTTGCAATTTCGTTAAGATCATATAAAAATATATATAATTTCTCTAAATTATTATTCATAGATGTGATGAAGAAATTGTTATTAAAACACAAGCACAGAAAATGTTAAGAGAGTTAGAAAATCAAATGACAGAAATGCATGAAGACTTAGAGGCAGAAAAAGAAGCAAGAGCAAAAGCTGAAAAGCAGAAAAGAGACTTAAATGAGGTCAGTGTTTCCATATTTAATTAAATGACATTCTTTTCCTATAGCTGTATCATTTGCATCTCTATACATTATGAATCTAGCATTTATTATCCATGTACATTTGCTTCTCATTGTCATCCCATTAGTTTATTTTAGCTGTGCATGATTTAATGATCACACTCAAAGAATCTTATGATAATACAGTACAACCTCCCAAATCCGGAACATTTTAATAAATGGCCAATTTTACTTTTCCATTTTATCGATAGATGTCGCTACCAAAATGATCAGTAAAAAAGATGCATTTCCTTTCAAGGAAGTGACAGCGGCGATTTTGTGGGCTTTCAAGTGTCAGGGAAAGAAGCTGAAATAGCAGAATTTTTTGAATATGCAAATAAAGCCAACATAGATAAATCGGACATACAGGAAGTTTTAGACATTGACGAAAATGCGCCGATTGTTGGTTCTTTGAGCAATTCTGAAATTATTGGTAGTGTGATAAATAACAAAGGTTATGATGACAGCAATCGTTAAAGTGATTCAGAATGCCCTGAAAATGAAAGAATGTCTACGCTAGACCCGATAAAATCGTTGGTTAATACACGGTGCCCATGTATTATGCTGCGATGGGACCGCCATATTGGTGACGTCTCTCATCGCCAAGTTGGTCACCAATATGGCGGTTCCATTGCAGCTTGAAAAGAAATTTACTATAAAATATTGAGAGAATATAAACTTCAACAGCAGAAAAAATTGAATCAGTCAATCACAAGCTCTGATTGGCTGCTAATTATAAAATCGGGAGCAATTTATGGCTAACTGAAAAAAATTTAACAAACGCAATCCACATTTGGCATTTTATCGCCACTTGGGCAAAAATCTAAAAAATACCACCAAAACATTAAAGTGGTTGCGGCACCATGTATGAGCTTATGAGGGTTGTTATGGCAGTATATAGTATTCGAGAAAAAATAATTTCTAATAACTAGATCAACAGAGATTAATGACTGAAATGTTTAAATTATAACGTAATTATACGTTCTGTATTCAGGTTTATTTAATAATTAAACCATTTTACATGTTTTTTTGAGTGCGTTTATTTTTTTTCCAAAAATTTTGTAGTGTTGTTTTAAAAAACTCTCAAATCCGAAAAATACCCAAATCTGGAAATTTATTTCTCTTATTTTTCAATTTTCCTTCTTTTTTTCCCTTTTAAATTTTCATATTGTTTTCCTGTAAATGTGTTTGATAAATAGATTCTTCTTGTGTAATTTAATAAAAACTTATCTTTTCTGGCTGATTTTCAGTTATGTTCAGTAAAACTTTTCAGTTTTTAAATATTGTTTCATATGAGATATCGTTCTGTCAGCTCTCAAATAATAAAAAAGGAATCAGAAAATTTTATATTTTCTTAATAATTATGGTTTTGATAAGTAAGAAATTCAAAAAATTTGAAAGTATTGCTCATTGCAAAGATACCATGTAATTTTTATTTGAAAAGGGAAATATGCTTTGCATACAAATATTGTGTAAAAAAATTCTTGTGAGTCAAAAAAATTTAAAGATTTGTTTTGTAACGCTGTGTTCTGTCTTCGGATGGGGCCATGACTGGACTTGACTTATTCATAGAATTTTTTAAAAGGGGTGCATTAAATTTGTGTCCTTACATTTTTTTATTGTGAGAGTGGTAATTATTGTTGCATTTATTTTCTTATTTAGGAGTTAGAAGCTCTAAGGAATGAACTTCTTGATTCTATGGATTCAACTGCTACGCAACAAGCTTTGCGAACAAAAATGGAGGAAGAACTCAATCTTCTAAAGAGGAACTTGGAAGAAGAAACTGCTGCACACCAAAACCAAATTGGTGATTTAAGGCAGAAACATACAATTATCACTGAAAAATTAAATGAACAGTTAGATTCAGTGCAAAAGGTATTGTTGATTTGTTTTATCTTTATTATTATTATTTATTTTATTTTATTTTTCAACTACATTTTTGGTTGAGATATGAGCTGCTCTACTTGCCAAATCCATCAAGTCCATAAAACAAATATAGGAGAAAGGTTATAAAATAATATACATTGTTTTTTAAAATTCATCTGAAAATATAAATTCAAATAAATATTGTAGAATGCATTATTGAAAATTATTTTATCTGATGACATATATGATAGAATATCCTTGGAGTAATCATTATTATTATAATTTTAGCGTGACTAAGGGACTCAACCAATTTGGCAAGTGAAAAAAAAGTAATAACATCCAATTCAGTCTTTAAATTGCATTTTTACTACAGAAAGAAAATTGAAATTATTGTTTAATAGTTTACAAGAACTTACTTCAGTGGCAGTTAGATTGTCACTTACTCATTTATTTATTTATTTATTTATTTACTAGCTGAATACCCATGCTTCACTATGGAGTACATTCAAATTAAATGCAATGGTCAATGTATGCAATTAATGCCAAAAAAAAATATATTTATAAAAAAAATGTAACGAATATTTTTATAGACAAAATAATGTAAAAGAAAATATTAAAATTAAATCTAATAGAACATACTAAAGAATATAGTACAGTTTGTGGAACATTTCTTTTGCTGTATTTTAATTTATTTATTTATTTTTTGTCAATTTATTTTGTTATGCACATGACGCAAAATTAGTTTCAAGTATCACAAAAGAAAAGAAACCACGTGATCAGCATTTATTTAATCAAATTCTAAAAAATAATCTTTAAAAGTTCACTCAAAATCAGAAAATGGAGGTAAAGATTTGAAAAAGATTTCATTTTAAAGGAATTTTTATGATCTTTCTCGTGATATAAATTTTATAACGCTCAAATTATTATTTTAAATGCAAACTTTAAAAAATGTCACAAACGCAGCTTAAAAATTTCATTTTTAAAAAATCTAAGAACTTTTCAAAAATCTTTCTTAGTGCACCCCTACACTATAAGAAGAATCACCATGCAAAATTTCAGCCCTTTAGGTCCAGTGGTTTGGTCTGTGCGTTATCTGTCAGTCAGTCATAGAACTGTTTTATGTATATTGATTTGGTGGTGAAACAACTCCAAACGATTGACCATTATCATCATGGTCAAACGCAGATGTACTTGCATCTGTGTTTGAATTGCAATGATTTACTTTAGAATCTGGACTTAACTGGGCTGGCTTCTGAAAAAATTTTGTCATTGAGTGATGTTAATCTTTATTATTTTGGAAATTTATTATGAATGTAAAAAGTGAAGAGTCCATCAAGTGCTTTGACACTAAAATTTCAAAAAGTGAACTTAATAGATTTGGTTTGTGAATGACTGATATGATACTATATATAATATTATGTTTTTCACCTCGTAATAGGCTAAAGTTGCTCTAGAGAAGATTAAGAGCAATCTGGAGAGTGAGAATAATTCAATGTCATCTGAATTACAAACATTATCTTCAGCACGCCAGGAATCGGAAAGACGACGTAAACAAATGGAAAATCAACTTCAGGAACTTGCAATTAAATATGAGGAAGTTGAAAGAAGTAAAAGTGATGCTACTGAAAAAGGCCAAAAACTACAAGTAAGTTATCTTTTTGGTGCATTTAAAAATTTAGCAGTTTTGATGTTAATTTCTGAAAGAAGTTATGAAAATTATGGTTAATCATGTATGTTAGTATGATTAATAGTTCCTGACTTAAACAGATATATATATCTATGCAAGTTGCAACAGGTTTTTGCTGAATTTTCAGCCGAAATAGTTAATTTTTCAAATTTATAATTTCTTAGTACATTTGTCTATTTTAAAGTCAAAGAGTGCACTAAATAGTGCATCTTTGTCTTAAATTATACTTAATTCATGTGTAAAATTTTAATCATGTTACAGATAATATGGAAACATCATCAACCCTGGTATGGCATGTTTCCCTTTTAATATAAAGATGCACTTATAAATTAAACATTTTAAAATACATAAATGTATGTTTACCCCCCCCCCCCCCCCAAGAATTTTTCTTTTTTTTAATCCAATAAATATTAACTTCATCAGCTTAAAAATTTTACGAGAATGAAGCATTTAAACCATTTTGCCCTGTTGTGAAAATATTTATTCTGTTATATATATTTTGATATATATCATGATTAGAATCTCTGCATAGAAATTTTTCATGAACTGGAATGAATATATTACACTATGTCACAGTTTTTTTCATATTAGGAAAAGATTTGCTATGGAAATACATTTATAATTTAGTCATATAATATGATTTTAAGTTAAAATGGAAAGTAAATCTTATGAATTAAATTGTCTTATTTAGTGTGCTGAATTGAGTTTTATATAGAATTTATTGTATTTATAATAAAAAAATAAAAAATAAAACTTTGCTCCTCTTGATAAGTAATTATTTGTTGTATAAAGGAATCTAAAGTCATTTATAGTTATACTGCTCTAAAGTTCTAATATTTCACTATTTTATTATTATAATTATTATTGTCTACTTTCTTCTTGTGTAGGCTGAAGTTGAAGCTATTACATCTCAGCTTGAAGATATGGATAGTAAAGCCTCTCAGGCTCTGAAAACTGCTGCCTCTTTAGAATCTCAGCTGTCAGAAAGTCAGGTATTGCCTCAGTCATTCATAATATTTTAGTGTGATTTCCATATGCCTTTTCATCTATAAAAGTCTGAAAATGGAGAGTATATTAATCATAACATTTGCAAGTTATAAAGTATCTTTATCTGTATGTAAATCTATCTGTAGGTGTGTAACAACAGAACTCTCTTTGATCTTTCTCAAAAATATAGCCTCAAAGAATAAAATAATGATAAGACTTGTTATTTAACATTGATTATAAATTTTTAAAAAAGCATTAATTATAATTAATTTATATATATCTTTATATATAAAAGGCAAAGTCTGTGTGTGTGTGACCGAGTTTTTGTCTGCTCGCGGCGCAGCGCAAAGACGGTAGGTCGGACAGTCTTGAGATTCGACACGAAGATGCCTCCCGAGGTCTCATTATGCACCTCGAAGCCCTTTTTTCGATTTTTTAATTAGATTTTCCGTAATTAAATATTTAGTCGCGATTTGGAGCTCCCGGACGAGTAAAAGCTCCGTAAATCCTAACGTATCCGTCCGAGAATATTTTTTTTCGGACGAGCCTATACGGGAAAGATGACACTATACGGAAATCACAATTAAAATTGTCTGTCTTAATTTATCGATTAATTGTGATTTTTTTTCGATCACCTGTACGCACCCGTTTTTCGGAAAAAAACGCGATTTTGTCCGTGACCCTTTTTTCCAAATTGTCGAATCGATACGTAAATATCGTTACATTTTTACGAATTTTTTATCTCAGAGACCCTAGACATCACAGTTTCGAAAGCCAGAACCAAAATTAATTTACAAATTGTAGTTATTTTTTAATAATTTATTTTATGATTCGGAAACTCTTGCGAGAAATCTCATTTTGGAGATTTCGTTCTTCATTTCCGGACGAAGGTACAGCTGGTGAAAACAGGAGAATAACCAGTTTTTCGACGTAATGCACATGATGTGTTGGGGCGTTTCTTTTCTATGAGGGATTGAGTGGTTAAAGGAAATCGATTACTATTGCAGTGATAATCGATTAAAAAATCACATTTAGTAATGCCGTAATTTTTTTGGCCAGCACTTAGTTAATATCATATAATTTGTGGTGTATTTGTGGAAAAAATCTATGAAGATTTCAAAGAATTTCAGCATGTGGAGGATGTGATATATTCGCTTTCAAGGAAATCGATTACTATTGCAGTGATATTCGATTAGTAATCCTATGTCAAAAATTTTGCCAAAATGTGCCAGAAAGGATTAAATTTATATGGGTAAAATAATGTATCGTGGTGAGGAAAAGGATGACAGCGACGCCCATTAACAAAGGGTTAAGGCTACTAAAAAATTGGTAATTACATTACCCGAGCAACGCCGGGACGGGTACAGCTAGTAAAAAATATATATAAAAGCCCGGTGGAGTAGTGGTTAAAAGCGTCAAGCTGCCATCCCACAGGTCCAGGGTTCGACCCTGCGACTGGGCAAGGTCGACTCAGCCTTTCATCCCTTGAGTGGGTCTATAAAATAGCGACCAAGTATGCTTGGGAACTAAACTCTGGGGTCCCACGTCAGGTTGACCACCTGACTGAGACATATGCTGTATGGCACCCCAAGGTCAAGAAAGCAGAGATGGGTACCGCCGGCCCTGGTCGACATCGGACTGTTGCGCTATGAGTTTAGTTTATATATATATATATTATCACAGAAATTTGACTGCATGCCGTTGTTATACTTATAATAAACTATGTATTTGCTCTTCTAATTATTACACTTCATGTGTTCACACATTAGACCCTCTATTCAGTTAATCTGTTGTTATGAATAGTTTTGATGCTGATGATATTCTTAATATGACTTATAACTGGAACTTTATATCCTTCAAAATGCATTGTAAAACAGATTTCCAGTCATTCTTTTCATCTACAAATGTTGCTGTTATTAAATTAAAGATAAAAGGATTAGATTGAAATTGTAGATCTGTCTCTTAAAATTAGTTGAATTTAATTAATATATGCAGTAATGTGTACTTTCACTTTCCAGAATTTTTTAAAATTAAGTTTTGACAAATATTATGCTTTTAAAACTATTCACAAATTATTTAGTGTGTAGGAAACTATTTAAAACATTTATGCAAAATGGTGTAAATTTAAGAAGTTAATATAATTAGATAATATAGATTTTTATTGAAATTTAGTTTTTTTTGTGTTTTTAGCTGTGATCTAACTGTTTTGTCTATGATTTTTTAAATTAAAATAAAAAATTAAGTGTGTCAAAACAAGGGTAATTGAAAATTCAATTTTGTATGTTACTATCAAACTTGTTAACTAGGTATTTGAATTTTAAGTCCTAAATTACATTGTAGTTGAATATCATGTTTATATGTTATGAATATAAGAATATTGCTGAATTGGTATTATTCTGTTACATCACAGGAACAATTGCAAGAAGAAACAAGGCTAAAATTAGCTCTTAGTTCAAGGCTAAGGCAGTTAGAAAGTGAACGGGAAACTTTACAGGAGCAAGTAGATGAGGAAGAAGAAGCAAAGAAAAACTTGGAGAAACAGTTAGCTATTGTCAATGTCCAGGTAAAGTAAACTGTTGGATAAATTTGTTTTTCATTTCAATATATATATTTATATGGGGGTGGGAAAGGTTGTAAGGATTGCTGAATTATCAATTTAGCCTTAAATCTTAAAAATTTATTTGGAGTAACATCTACCTGTGGTTTAAGTCTTGTAACTATTTTATTTGCTAATTGCTGTAGCCAAAATGTAATAGTTAGAAAGATTGATTGATCTTTTTTTTTTTTAAATGTTGGTATCAAGAGTTGTCATTTTTCTGAATTGGTGAGAATTCTCTGTAACAATCAGTAACAAATATGGAAAATTCTCTATAGTTGGAATTTTTGTAAATGACAATAAAATGAGTGTTTAGAAGCTGCCAAAATTGCGACTTAATTTTACTAGGTCTGATATGTTATTGATTGGAATATTTAAGTTATAGCTAGAACTGATCTGAAATTTTTAGCTTTCATTTTTTAACTTCTTCTGAATGACACCTTTTTTTGATTCATTTAAAATTTAAGTGAAGTAAAATTTGTGCGTTTTTTTTTTCACTATAAAAAAAGGGAAATGAATTTCAGATTTTTGTTCAGATGTTTGCAATTTTGAATTTTGTTATGTGTGTGCCTGATATTTAAATTCTGCTTGATTAATATAATAATAAGTGGTGGAAAATGTTGTATCATTTGTTTTTTCATGGTTTTTTTTTTCTTTCTGTGTTTAGGTTGCAGAATATAAAAAGAAAGCTGAAGATGAAGCAGATGCTGCTGCTGTGTTAGAAGAACAAAAGAAGAAAATGTCGAAAGATATTGATATGCTGCAGCACAAATTAGATGAATTACATATTATTCATGAAAAATTGGATAAATCAAAGAGAAAATTACAATCAGAGGTAAGGTATTATTTGAATATTCTTCTTCATCATCATGACAGCCTATTACAGGCCAAGGCAGTCCTAGTCAGTTTTCTCCATCCAACCCAATCAGATGCCAATATTCTCCACCGGTTAATTGTAATGATCTTGACACAATTAATCCATCTAAGTAAATGGTCTTGCTCTTCTTCTAGTACCTTCTAATGTTGTAACTCAGTAAATGTTACGACTGTTAGCTCAAAAAAATAAACACAGATCGTAGTTTTATTAACTTATAAAACGTTAAAGTTACAATGGAAACATAACTTAAATAAAAACAGATACATGCTAACATCTGCTGAGGTGACTGGCAGAGAACTGATAAGAGCATGAAGGTACAGTGCATAAATACAATTAAAAATCATGTGCTATGGCCATAGCGGGAAGAACCAATTACAGAAAAACTAAAGAATTACTCAACTCATATAAACGACATAGTAACGTAGGCGCTAACTGCGTCACATAATGTTCGGTGAGCATGAGATATGAACGGGAAAAAATGCGTTGGGTGATTTAAAAAATGAATTGACATTTTTCTAACACCTTCCTTCCGTTTTATAAAAAGTCAGTTTTTTAACAGCGTCAGTGTCTTCATGTCTAAAAACATGGCCGAGCTATCTGATATGATAAGATTCAATTACCCTTATTATATTTGGTTGGCTATATTTAAGGTATAATTCATGGTTATAACAAATTCTCCAGGTGTTATATTCTCGCATTGCACCATAAATTCTACGCAGAATCTTTCACTCAAAAACTAAGAGTTTATTCTCATCAGATTTATTTAAGGCCAGCATTTGCAGCCTTAGAGAATAATCTGTCTGTAAAGTTTTACATAAAATCATTTTTGTGTTTACAGAAATGAACCTTGATTTTAGTTCACATCTCAAACCAAAATACCACCTATTTGCCATCAGCAGTCTGTTACTAATTTCAAGGTTTAAATCATTATTATCAGCGATATTGTATTCTTATATATAAATTACTTGACTCCTTCAAAGGTGTAATTATTTGTCTTAACGGGGATCACATTAAGATCTCTGTTATTTACCATCGTAAATTTGGTCTTTTCCTCATTTACAATCAGGCCAATTTCTCTAGCAGCAACTTTGATCGCTTCGATTTCATATAATTAATATTAGAAATTAATGGATTTTGCAATACGTTTTTAACTTTTTCCAGTTAAGTTATTAGTTCATCCCAAATATCCAGAATAAGTGAAATGATAATTGACTTTGATAGCTCTCATTTTGAATTAATTTATTTCTAAATATGTGTAACACTTATTATACTTTAAAATGATCAAGTATTAACATGATTTTTAAATATTTAACTTTAAATAAATGATATTTTGAATGGTAGAAATAAAAGTAATAAAATGTAGTAGACATTGTTTAAATGTTGTTTTTATATGTATGAAATTTTTTTCACAAGAATTTATAACACACCCTATCTCTATATGTGAGCATGTGCACTTTTTTTAAAATTTATTTATGTAAACCTAACTGTATAATTGTTCTTTTCATCAAAAAAAATAATTCATCACATGAATATTTGTTTATTTTACCATTTCAAGTAGGATAATTTTATGAATGATATATCATATATGACTTCCAGTGAATTTCAGTAGTAGCTTAATATGAGTATACACCATTTTGGATGTTTAATGTTTTATTTCTGGCTATTCTAAGTTACATCAGCATAGATTTTTTTAGAATAATAATTAAATGGTACTGATTTATTTCTCAGCTGTTTACACATATTCATCACTATCATGAATATTGTTTTAGCTGATAATTTTTTTTATTTTCAAAGATAGGCTGATACATGTGTATGAAACCAAACATTTTTCCTGGAAAACTGTCTTAAAATTTAATTTTCTAAATAAATTCTACTTTTTCTGATTATATTTTTAATGGACTTGTGTCCTTCTTCTGTAAGTCTTGTCCTTCTTCCCCTCACAGTGATTTTTTTTACCAATTCAACATTATCGAGTATTTTCATTTGTATTTATTTTGTAGGTTGAAGATCTCAACATTGAATTAGATAACCAAAGAACAAAAGTGTCAGATTTAGAAAAGAAACAGCGTAAATTTGATCAGCTTTTGGCAGAAGAGAAAGCAATATCAGAGCGTATCACTCTAGAAAAAGACAATGTAGAAAGAGAAGCAAGAGAAAAAGAAACTAAGATCTTATCTATAATGAGAGATCTTGAAGAAAGGGAAGAACGTATTGAAGAACTTGAAAGGACAAAGAAACAGTTGCAAGCTGAATTAGATGAACTCGTTAATTGCCAAGGAACAGCAGATAAAAATGTAAGCCATTTTTCTTTACTAAATTAGGATTTTGCATTAGATCTAAGTAGTATTTTTGTATGTTTGCATAAGATATGCTTTTTTGATTCTATTTGTACAGCATTCTAAAGTATGTAAACAAAGTTTACACTTATGTATGTGAAAAAATTTACCAAGCTTGTTAAAGGGAAGAAGATAATTTGGGATTTCGTGGGGACTTACTTAATTGATTAAATGTAACTCAATCATTCAGTGAAAGCTTACTTAGGATGATTCAGTTTTATTGCCACCTTAATGAGAATTATTTATATTTTTAAATTGTGAAAAGCTCAACCTAATATGCATATTCAGTATATAATGTCAGTATTCATAATTTGATAAAATTGCTGTTTTCCATAAATATTTGACTTTGCTTGCAATTTTGTTTTCAGTTCAATCACAACTTGTTTGGTAAAGTATAAAAAGTATGAAATATTTTTAATACTGCTTTTTGAAAAGAACTAGGTTGTTTTTTCATTACTTGGTAGGGGGGGAAAAATCTTTTCTTATTTCCAAAACATACATCTGTCAATGTTAAAATAATCTCATAAATTTAGAATTGTTTTGTGGGGTTGTCATCGTACTGTATTTTTATTGTATTTATTACATGATAGCATTTTCAACTGGACAAAAAGAAGAAAAGGGATGGGATACATTTGCATTCATAAAAGGATACTTGCAACAAAATTAAATGAGGCATTTTTGATTAAAAAGGGAAAAATTTAATTTTGTCTAAAATATTACCCAGATAATTAGCTGATTGTATGTTAAAATAATTTAGTTTTACTCAATAATTGTTTAATGAAGCAAAAATAGATTAAAGTAATTAAAACATGTTTTTTAAAATAAATTTTAGTTTTAAGTATGTAGCCATAGGGATCAGTTATAAAATTCTCGCATAAGATAAAATCATTTTTTTAAAATGGGGCTGATTGCTACATCCTCAAGAAAATGCCCGCAGGAAACAGTGCATTATAATAATGTCTTGTAGTGTTTATATGGAATAAATTTTTTTAAACAGGAAATTTGGTTAATACATTTGTTGTAATACCTTTTTACAGGTACACGAATTGGAGAAAGCTAAACGTATTCTTGAAGGCCAGTTAGAAGAGCAAAAACACCAAATTGAAGAACTTGAAGATGAATTGCAATTGACTGAAGATTCAAAATTACGTTTAGAAGTAAACATGCAAGCATTAAAGGCTCAGTTAGAAAGAGACTTACAAGCTCGGGATGAACAGAATGAAGAAAAAAGAAAAGCTTTGATAAAGCAGGTAAGGACAAAATTAGATTTCTGTTGTAGTATTCTATGAGGTGCTCAGAACATAATTAAAATTTGATAATGATCCTGTGGAATTTTGAGGAAGAACATATTGTTTTATCCCAAGAATGACACGGTTTTGCCTAACAGCCTGTAAGAATTTAATCTTTGATTTACAGATCAACATCTCATAATATATTCTTCAGAATGGGAAACTATCACCTTCCTCTCCCCCCCCTGTTCAAGGGATGGTGATTGTTGGGGGTTAGTGATAAGTGGTGCTAATTGCTTTCCGGGTAGGAGATCTGATGGTGATATTTTGTTTTCCTTTATCTCCTTCAAACTCCAGTTGTGAAAAGGGAACTATATTTGTTTTCATTTCCCCTATTGTTTATATTTGATTTAGTCTTTTACTCTTGGGAAGTTTTCAGGATAATGTCTAAAAGAAAGAAATATAATCTTAATCTAATATTACTATTAATATATTTATATGTTAATAAAATATAAGGCAATGAAAAGAATTTTTTTTTTAATGCATCAAAATTAAATCATAGCTTACTCTTGGTAAAATTCTGGATTTATTTCCAAAAACATTAATTTTTTATTTTATTATTATTTATTTATTTATTTATTATTATTTTTTTTTTTTTGGGGGGGGGGGGCGTCTGTGTGTGTGAGTACTGTGGAAGTTAATAAATGATCTAATAAATGTGCCCTTTTCCTTGCAATTTTACTAAAATAAATATATGATTACAGTTGACCATATGAATACCATGGACATTGTTATATTCCCCAGTTGAAAGAAAAGAAAATTAAATATAAAAAAGGGACAATTAAAATAATGTGCACATTTGCTTGCAATTTTCCTAAAATATATGATTACAGCTAACTGTGAAATGAATTCCATGGAGGTTGTTACTTATATTCCCCATTTAAAAGAAGAAAAATTAAATATAAAAAGGGAACAATTCCAGTATTATTTTTGCATATATTCTTCCCACCTCAGAAATTCTAAAAATATAAACCAAACTTTAAATGTCATGATAATTTCACTGATAACCACATCTAGCAAATCACATGCTACTAATGATTTCTTTCAAGTCTATAAATCTTTGGCATTTTCTGCATTTAACCTTTAGATAATTTTTGTCATCAAACAAACTATTGCTTGAAAAAAAATTGATATTTTAATACTCCTAAGTGTCTACCACAAGACATTATTTCCCTAAAAGTTATCTTATAAAGAAGCCATAATAAATTTCTTCATTTCAGTCTTGTAGAATATAATTTTTGAGAAATCTGCCTAAGTGCACCTTACTTTACTGTTCAACACATATATTTATTTGCTCAATAAAATTATAGAATGGTTTTTTAAGAAACTTTTTTTCTTTTACAAATCATTTTTGGGGTACACTTAAAATTGTGGGGGGAAAAGCCCTTTTTTTTATTTATTAATTTGCTTGCAGCAGTTAAAGCTGCAAGCAAATTAATAGCAGGAGGGGGGAAACATAGTATGTTCATTCCAGACCTATACTGAAGGGATTACAACAATTTCCACGGCTTATTTTTTACTCCCCAACCATTTGGCTATTCTTGAAAAGCCATGTTCACATGCAGATTCTTGCCTTCTTGGTTTTCTTGCATGTCAAATTTCAGTTCTTCCAAAAAAGCTTTCTGCAGATTGTATATAGATTTTTAAATGCAAGTAGTTTAGTACTGCCAGAGCCAGGCCGATCAACTGTGATGCCTGAAGCAAGTTTTAAATTTTGGCTATTCAAATTTTTGAAGAGACTCATCTCCATTAGAAATAGTCTACTTAACAGGAGAATGAATATTTTTGGGGGAAAAATGTGTATTTATTTTTTAAAACATAAACATTTTTTTAAATGATATAATGTTAAAAAAGTAGAAAAAGTAGATAAATTTGAATAAAATTTGATATGTAATAGCATCTCTATAATTTATTGTTTTTCATGTCGTCTTTTCTGTAGAAATTATTGCTGAATCATTGAATCACTCTTGAGTTGCTATTGTTCATAGATAATTCTAAACAATTTTCAATTTAGAAAAATGGCACTCGGCTGCTGCTAAAGTTAGAAGTAGAGTTAGTAAAATTCTTAGAGCTACAACAACATTTGGAAATATGCATTCAAAATTTAATTATCATAATGTCATATTTAGGAGTTTATAAAAAAATTGTCTAAATATTTATTTATATTTTTTACATTTAAAAAAAATTTCTTTATATATTAGATTTAACTATTAATATCTTTTTGTTATTCGTTAAAAATTTTGTATTTTTACTGTCTCATTTTGCACCTATTACAATTCGGCATCTGAGACGGTCGCCTCACCTATGGGACCAGCCCTGAGTACTGCTAACAGAACTTTATGCTATTTTTGAGATGTGAGATAAATGTGGGGTTTCTCCCTTATTTCTTATATGTTAACTCTTTCACCTTAATAATGTTCTTTGATATGAGGTTTAAAATGAATAAATTTGGGGAAAATGGACAGCATATATTTTTAAATGAAAAATATATATTTGGAAAATAATAAATCTAGGTTGAACGTTTTGTTTACCCCAGTCTTTTAACCTGGTTGAAATAATTTATAACAACTTTGATATATAATACAGAACTACCTGTTAGTTAATTTGTGTGCATTAATTTTTCTTATTGTTAAATAACTTGTATTTTTTACTTTACATTATTTAAATTTAAAAATCTTTGCTATTTATATTTTAGGCATAACTGTAGGAGTTATATTTTACCTCTATTTCTTAATCTGTATTAGCTAAAAACATTTATGCAGAGTAAAATTTTAATTAGGTTCGTGACCTCGAAGCTGAACTGGAAGACGAGCGTAAACAACGAGCTGCTGCTATTACATCAAGGAAGAAATTGGAAGCAGACTATAAAGATATTGAACAACAGTTAGAAATTGCTAATAAAGTGAAAGAAGATTCTTTACGACAACTCAAAAAATTGCAGGTAAATATTTGTGTATTATGTGAAATGTAAATACTAATTTTTGTCAATTATAGTCGAACCTCCATATATCGAAATAGCAAATGTCCGGAAAAAAATTCGATATATAGAAATTTTGATATATAGAATTGATCTTAGTTTTATCATAATTCTCCTAAAACATTAAAATTAAAGCTAATTTTCGTATACGAAACTCCATTTCTAATTTATAAGCTATTTACATTAAATGAAAGTTAATAATTAAAAAATGAATTATTATGAAATATTTATTGAGTACTACATACCTTTAAAAAAACAATAATCCACCCAGTGGTTACAATGATCACAGTTACATTCTTTTTAAAAAAACTACGAATATCTTACTGAACAGCGAGTTGCGGAAAGTTCATCGAATAAATGTTCACATTTATTCCGTCCACTGAAAACTTCATCAGGGACATTTTCCGCGAATTGAAAGTCCATGACGTATTGTTTCAAACGCCACTCGCATTTCTTTTTTCGATGGCTTGGAAATGTTTTCAGATTCATTTACTTCCTGTGGTTCTTCGGTTTCTTTTTTAGTTTCATGAAACGAAGTCAGTATGTCTTTGTCTGAAGGATAATCAGCAACAATTAACTTATCATCAACTGTCAGGAATTTGCTAAAAAGAATACCATCTGTAATGTGACCTTGGGAGTGCAAATTTTTCCAAGACTGTTGGATGTGCAGGAACACGTCTTGTTCTTCTATTTCCGGTAATACAGCAAACCCAGCTTTTGCAAAACAGTTTTTTATTGTAGATTCAAAAGCGTAATTTTCGCACACTTTGGCTTATTCTACCATGTATATCCTCATATCAATCATCTTATGTAAAGTTTTTTCATTTTCAACTGTCCAGATAAGTTGTCGAGAGTGCGTTTTCGGTAATGAAGTTTAGTGTTTTTTATTACACCCTGGTCCATTGGTTGCAATATTGAAGTGGTATTCGGGTGAAGAAAAGCAAATTTACATTTGATAATTTTGAAGACACATTAGGATGGGCCAGGCAATTGTCTACAAGCAAAGCAATTTTTCTATTTGGATCCCTCATTTTTCTATCCAATTTCAAAATCCACGTTTCAAAAATTTCATTTGTCATCCATGACTTTCTATTAGAACAATAGTCAACCTCTAAAGACGTTACATTTTTTAATACTCTAGGGTTCTTACTTTTACCTGCTACCAAGAATCGAAGTTTTTCTTTGCCACTCATATTAGTGCCTACCAGTGAAGTTATTCTATCTTTACTGTTCTTGCCTCCATGACAATTATTGTCTTTCAAAGTTAGAGTTCTGTTGGTTAAAAACTTATAAATGAGTTCCATTACATCAGCATTAAAAATATCATCGGTCTGATAATCTTTTAGAATTTTTTACAAGTCATTGCTTCTCCTGTCATCACAGACTGCTTCAAATACACTCTTACTTTCTCCGGAAATAACCTTTTCCTCGATGCCATGCCTTTTCTTAATTTTGTCCAGCCACCCAGAACTTGCTTGAAATTGATTATTTCCAAAATGTTTAGCATACTCTAATGCCTTCTCTTTTATGGTAGGATCAGAGATTGGCAAGTTTTGGTCTCGAACGCTCTTTACCCACTTCAAAACTAGGGATGCGACATCGACAACAAAACATCGATATTCAATATTAAAACATCGATGCTAATAAAACATCGCCCCAAAACCATCGATGTTTTTAGACATCGATGTTTATGGACTTTCATTTTTTAAAACTGGTTTAGTAACCTCTAAGATTAATGTTACTTCGGTTAGTCATGGAGGGGGGGGGGGGGGGGGTAATTTTACTCTGAGGTTGGGCTGACACCAATGACAAAAACTTGGTTGCAAGAGTCAGCGCATATCGCAGAATTTCCATTACACATTTTATTACTTTTACCAGAAAATTGAGGAAGAAATTATTGCAATGTATTAACAAATCTTTTATTTTCAAATTAAATAATACAAAAGAAAATTACATATATTTACACCAATTTGAAGTACTGATGCAAAACCAACGTATGACGAAAAACTGAACAAGCTTATTTTTTATTTGCTGTAAATAATAATTATTCGGGATATAAATATTATTCATTGGTTGTTCATTGCCATTTGTCTCTAATCGTTCCCCCTTTTGTATTTGTCCTTTTCAGAATTCAGACTTACATTTACTGAGTGGGAAAATTATGCTACGTGGCTAATTTTTTTTTTTTATTATGTTACATTTTCATTTTTAAAAAAACATCGAGACAACGTAAAACATCGAGCTCAAAACATCGATGTTAAAAAAAATCGGCTTCAATAAATCGATGTTTAAAACATCGATGTCGCATCCCTATTCAAAACGGCCTCGTCCACTGTATCGGAACTGCATGTTTTCGAACATTTTCTGTTTGGCTCAATACTTTCGTAGGATTTCATTATGACAATCCTATCTCTTATAATAGTCAACACTGTGCTTACGGTAATACCAAATTTAGCAGAAATGTCCTTTTTGCACATTCCATTATCTACATTCTTCAGCATTTCAACTTTATCTAAGGTTTTTTTTTTTTTTTACATTGTGATCGAGAGAAAATGTAAGGCAGGCCTCACACCGAAAAAGCAGATGTTTCAGACAGCCGCTCGCTGCTACCTCCACAAGCGTCAGCAATGCGACACGTGAGATAAATGTCGAAAGTATCCGCTCACCGGAGAAACGTACTTTTTGACACACTCATGCGCCGTACAAGGTAAACAAACGCGCTATCGCAAGCATGTGGTAGCGCCATATTCAATTGTAGAGAACACAATGTCTGGATGGCCTGAGCTCAAAGATTCGTCTTCGGATGAAGACTTCGATTTAATACTGATCCATCACTTGAATAAAAATAAAAATGAAAAAGACAGCGAATACATTTTGTCGATTAAACCAAGTATTACATACATTGCACATTAAGCAATTAGTGATAAGTTTGATGATTTTCAAGATGATAAAAAAAATGCTGATCTTTTCACAAATCATTTTTTAATTTCTCTGCAAGACGTTAATTGTTACCCCCTGAAATCCAAATCGAAATTATTGACCTACAGTACCATACTACACTGAACAGCAAATATAAGGAACTTATTTCAACTGCAAGTGATCCTAATTAAATTGAATTTTAGAAATTTGTACCAACAAGCAATTTTTCAAATTTACACAATTTGGCTGTCAGATATTGTTGTAGGTTTGGATCAACATATGTTTTCTATTATGAACATAATAAAATCAAAATATTGTTCAAGATTAACTGATATGCACCTAAAACACCTAATTTTGTTAGCATCTTCAAGAACTAATCCTAATATATATGACTCAAAAGCCACATTAAGTACTCCCTGTTTAATAGTTATTTAGAATTAAATGTTTCAAATTATCCATTTTTATTTTGTACATAACCTAACTGACTGAGCCTTTAAAAATGCTTATTAATGATTATTAAAAATGCTTATATAAGTTTGTTTATTTGTTTGATTTATTTATTATTTTTTAAATCTCCACTACTCAGCCTTATATGAAAAAAATATGCTACTTGAGTAAAAATCCCATAATCAACCTATAAATAACATTTTTTACTTTTTTATAATTTTTAGTATGTTGGAAAAGTTGGAAGTGACACACATATTATTTTTTCTTCAGATAGTGGCACCTTTCCCAAAACGGTTGGCCACCTCTGAGTTAGTGCATCAAGTTTAGTATTTTCAATCAGCAATTTTATATTTTGATGGGTAGTGCATACACTTCAAGAAATAAAAACATGCACTAATGTATTTGATATTATACAAAAACAAAAATAGCACGATAACTAAACGATTCAACAAAAATAGCATGATATTCTTGATATATAGTCGATAGAAATTTCAACAAAATATTACTGAGGGTTTTAGTTGTCATGTTTAGTGTATATCATCTCTATAACATTTGGATAGTTAAAAATATCAGACCTTTACAAAGTGACATCTTAGGATTACAGATCAGTTTGCACTAAATCCATTATCTGGTAATAGAAAATCATTATTCCAACAAATTATTCTAGTAGAATTTACTGTTTGACTTATTTAGCTTGCAGTTATGGAGGTGATAACTTAAGTACTAAGCAGTATGGGGTCTCTAATTACTGTATATGTAAAATTCATATATGTAAAACAATACTTTGGTAATTTTGCATTGTCTATGAAGGTTTTAGAGAGTTTTACAGTCTTAAAGACTATAGGCATAAGAACTAATATAGTCTTCTTAATAAATTTGATTGAAACTGGTCCATGACTGCTGAGTCAGTACCTGAGGGATATGTCTTCTGTATTTTTGTATCCATGAGATAGAGGAGAGATGAGTTCTTATACATTTTTTTAAAAATTGAAGCATTGGCCAAAATATATATGCATACACACACACATATATATATATGTGTGTGTGTGTGTGTAAGGGAAATAAATTAAATAAAGGAATAAAGGAATCTTTGAAAGTAAGAAAATTCTTCTCTTGTATGGTCTTGAGACATTACTTAATTTTAAAATGACATTTAATTTAGGGAATAGGCTCTTACAGCTTCTAAATGGCTTTTAAAGTACTTTTACGGAGAATGTTATGTGTTTCCTGAAAAGTTAATAGTGTATAGATCTGTAGGTTCTGGACTTGACTTAAAAATGATTAACTTCAATTTCACGTTACTCAAATAACTTTTATGCACATTTAGCTATGTGAATAGTGATACTATCATCTAGAAAAATTTTATCACCTAAAGAAAACTTTTATATTTAAATCTCTTTAGAGGCTTTTGATATCTGAAAGCCTCTAAAGAACTATATTTATGTTCCTTGGCAGTTAAATTATTGATACGTACAAGGTGATAATAGGATCATAGGGTATATGACACTGAAAATACTATCAGTATCATGATTTTTTTCTTAAATCCTGTTGAATATTAGGCATTGAATAATCTAGGCTACAAGTCCCTTTTGGGGTTGTTGTATTAGTTCTTTTCAAAAAATAAAAAAGTACAAATGGTAGTTTATCAAGTTATACTACATGTACACACAATCATTGGCTACAAGCACATTATACCTATGAAATTCTTACTCGCTCCACTATTTCTGAACAATAGAAGTATATTGTGTTGTTAGTGGTTTGGCAATTACTGATCTGTCAAAACTATTTTATTTATGAAAGGGACTCCTGCCTCTTTGGTTTAAATAGGTTCTTTAGATATGTATTTATGTATTTAACTTTGCAATCTCTTTTATTACAATTCAGACTTTTCGATACAGTTATCTTTAATCAACCAATGAATTAACTAGCTTAATAACAAAAGAAATATAACTTGTATAGAAAAGACTTGAAATCCTCATTTGAAAACTGCCTTTAAATTGAGACTATTTATTTAATATTTAGGATAATCTTGGTTAGAAGTAGATCAATTACTGCAGTAACACTATTAGAAATTTCATTAAATTTACAGTTTTTCAGTGGGAGTATTTAAAATATTATTACTAATTATTACTGCCATAATCAACTTATAGAATTTCAGAGTATATATAAATAGTTTGGCTTACTTAAAACTCCAGATATGTTTACTAACAAATTTTTAAAATTTGCACAAGCATGTTGTATTTTATATAAGTTATACTGACTGTTGCTTTACATAAGCTTTACCCATTAGCAAATAAAAGTAGGTTGACTGTAATACCCAATTGAGGCCAGAAACATTATGTACTTCAACCTAGTATTCATTAAGAGTAAAGTGGACATATTTTTTAAAAAAATTGCGCAAAATTTTCTGATATATCTGTATGCTGATTGAGGAAGTTTACAACCAGCAAACTTGTTACTGAGCATAATTTTTAAAATTCATATTTAAAAAGGCCTGATGTATATGCAAATTCTCTGCAAGATACATTTACTAAAATTGAATTACCCATGCCAAATTTTAATGTATGCTTAAACACATGTGAAATATCTATCACTTTTGGCACTACTCTAATTTTGAAATTTTTAATTAAAAAAAACATGCAAAATACAAAATTACCCTTAATAACTTTCCATAACTTTTGATTGTACATTACATTTCAAAAGTATATTTAAATAAAGAAGATGAGTAAATATTCATGTTAGTTTGAAACAAAATTCAGATTATGCATGAGAGTATTCTCAAAATTTTTTTCTTAACATTCAGCTTTTGCTTTAAAGAAATGGAAAAATGTATATGTATAAATGGGGAGGCTCTTGACTGCAGACACAATTCTCTTAATGTTTCCTGAACTTTTTAAACACTTTTAATCATTCAGTCAAAATAAAAATGTACATACATTTGTAAAAATAATTCAAACAGTATAAAACCAAACTCAGTTTTATCTAAAAGCATAAAAATAGTCCAGTTCACATAAAATTTATTAGTGTGTGCAACTTTCATCAAATTTGAATTTATTGACTTAAAAATTTTTCAATGAAGGGGTTTTATTGTGTAAAATAAAGGTAACATTTACACTATAGCCTCTTGCTTGGTATTTCTTCGCTTATGTGCTTTTACTTGAGCTGTATGTATAGTGGAATGACAGTAGTTTTGTAACTTTCTGGACTGAAGCATGTTGTAGAACCTTTGCTTTTATGTGTATATATATATATATATATACTGTATTGCTGAATGCCTGTTCATTATTTTTTCTGCTACTTTTTATCACTCTTTGAAACAATACAGTTCACTATTATCTAGCTGCTTAACACTTTTTACATTAAACATTGAAGAATAGCTAGCTATTAATGTGTTTTTAAGAGAAATAGTGTGATATATTTCAGAGCTTGAAAATTACTTTTAAGTCAGTAAATAGCATATATTCACTAAGCAAATTTTGTGTATTAAAATGCTAGTGTTCACTTCATAGATTTTTTTATGCCTGTGTTCATCAAAGTCTACATTTTTTTAATTATCTCTTTTTTTATTTTACTAATTTTTATTCACAATTTCATTTCAAAGAATTAAATTCAAAACTTATAAGTATATAAAATTTTATTCATCATCATCATTCTCACATTATTTCTTATGCATCAAATTTTCTATTTGACGCATAGCATCTCTTTGGTGCTTTTTTTTTAAGGCCCTTCAACCTACAACATAAATATTCACAAAATTTTCCGACAGCATCATCGGTACTGTGTCTTTGATTCAAGAAGTATTCATGAATACTTTCTGTTGTTTCTTGAATCTTAGACATTAATGGATCCAGTTCAGTCTCCCTCTTGCGTTTCCTATTTTCTTTACTGGATCTAAAAATCAAAACATTTTTGTTAGTAAAAGTTCCAGATTATAAGAAGTAACTTTTAGCAACTTAAATAATAAAAAGAAACGTTAAATAAATATTACAAATATAAATCAAAAATGTAAATTATTTTAAAGTACTTATTGAGTTGTTTCTTTGCCTATAATAATAAGTTAAAGTTCATGAATTGGTGTTTGACATTTTTCGACTTAAGTTTTTCTTTTATTTATTTCATATATATTCTAAATATATTACTTTTCTAATTATAGACACCCTGTATATAAATTTGAATGTATCACTGCTAAACATAATTGCAATTTCTCATTTCTTAATTATGAATAAAGAGATGAACTAATTATCTTGTATTCATTTTATTTCTTTAATTTACGACTTTATGGTATTATGATTGGTGACCTCTTGTGTGACATTGGCGATGGATTGGTTTAATAGGAAAGTATCCATTTCTTCTAAGAAATTTAATAACCATTATTACTTGTGGTTCTGATAAATATCAGTAAATAAATTTTGTACTGTTAACACTCATCTTTTATCTTACACATAATTTGAAGTATTTTAAAAATGTTACTCACAAAGATCATTGCACATATGTTAGATATTCATAACAGTTTTGCATTCTAGCATTAAGAGCACTTTATCAATATTAAAATAAGCAAGTTTAAATATTAACAAAATAAACAGTTTTTCAGATCATGGATGTAGACAAGGGGGTGTTAAAATTAAAATAATTCAATTTGAATGAGTACCATGTTTTAAACTTTTTAAAATGGATTATGTACTTATTTTTCTCAGAACCTCCCCCACAAAACTAAATCCTAACTACACCCATGATTCAGTTCAAATATATTACATAAAAAAAGTATAATACCCAGGTGTAGGTGTTGAGAAACTTGTAAATGCCAATGGAGGGGAATTGGCGCCATCTAAGTTATTTTCACTTTCAGATTCATTATCATCCCTAAAAATGAACATTGTTTTTGCATAAAATTCTGAAATACATTGCGATTTATATTCATTTCAATTTACAACATTTCTAAATAAAAGAGAAGGAAAATCACTAGGTAGAGGATTTAAAATTCTCCTTTGCATGGTGAATTTTTCAAGCGAAATCCTCAGATGTAATATAAGATAGATCCAAATACACTTAAAAAGTTTTTTTTATGTCAATTTATGCTTGATTTACTATTGAATATTTAATTATTTTCCAGTGTATTAATAAATAATTTTTTAAATTATTTTTACATAAGAATATAAAAAAATAACTTAATACAGCACTTACATGATTTGAGGATCATCAAATATTGGCTGCGAGGCAGTCAGCTGAGGAGTTTCCCCTATGCTGCTTATGGAGCTAAAAATGTTAAAATAATAAACAACATATTATTCATATAAACGAAGACTTTTAGGTTGTGCAAAATTTTATAACATAATACACAACATATACTTCCACCGAGTCTTAAACTGTTCAACTAAACAAATATAAAGTTGAATTAATAAAAAATATAAAGTTGTTTCTAAATATTAAAGTATGCATTCCTAAATTATGATTGAAACACAGATTTACAAAATCTGATGCACTTTTATTCATTATTAAATTTTAAATTATCCTAAATTTTATAAACCATGGTTTTAATTTTATATTCTATTCATATTTCACACTTTATTGACTAAATCTCAAGAACAGTACCATAAAAGATTTATCTCCTTTATGTTTAATTACTTTGATCAAAATGATACTTAGATAAAAGAAAATCTTTGGTTATACATCTCCTGTAAATGTACTGTGTTAAACCTTAAATATGATCAAATATACAGAGAGTAAATAAAAGTTTTCTAAACTTTCAACTATTTTTTAAGACTTTCATACTGCAAAAATTGTTTTATATTCACCAATTTTCAATATAACAATTTTTCAGCAAACTGACCAGAGTATATACCATATCATAAAAATTGAAAAATATATTTCAATTAACTGGTGCAAGATTATCTCTTAAAATTATCAACGATATTTATAGTTGTTAAAATTTACATATTTACAGTTTACAACAAACACCAAGCAGTTAATCATTTTATATCAATTTATACAGACTCAGCTTAAATACACTTTACAAAAACTAACTGTTCAATTAAAAATCTCAAAATTGTTACTTACCCGATCAATTAAGCTGAGAAGAAATCTCATGCCAGGCTTTCTTTACGCTATGTTTGTTGAAATATTCTCGAAGAAAGCGAAGATAAAAATCCAAATTCTCGGGAATTAGATCCGCCATGATGCGACATAACAAAACTCGCGACAAATATACTGCATGCGCTATCCATGAGACGGCGATCAGACTCAGACAAGATGGCGCTATAGCGTCTGACGTTTCATTGGTGTGAGTACTCGGCGCGGAAATAACTGGTTTTCCAATGCACTGTATGTCAGACATGCGCTATCGTGTCGCGTGCTTTTTTGGTGTGAGGCCTGGCTAAAAGTTCAAAGTGAATTTATAAAACGCTACTTTAATTTGAGCAATTTTCACTGCAACTAAGCAGATGTAGGAGTGAGGAACAACCATCAGACAAAAGGGATTGCTAGAAACTGGTTTTACTACAGGACAGGTCGCAACCAAAATTCGAAAATGAGTTGGGGGAATTTAGGAATTCCAGAACAAAACCTATTTGTCCACCCCTCAACCCCATCTTGCTTGTGGGGTTCATAGTAACCAGTGACCTTCACTGAACTTCCTTTTTTCCCTGACCTACATTTTTCGTGAGGTAAATGGTCTAAAGTGGAATAAAATCTCCCAATATGTCTTGAAAAAAAATTTCTATATATAGAAACAGTTTTTTTATGTAATGAACATGGAGATTTGCTAACAGTTCGATATATAGAAAATTTTGACATGGGGAAGTTCGATATATGGAGGTTTGACTGTATATTTTAATAATTTAATTTTACTTTTTTCAAGCAAAAATAATATAAATTCTTGTTTGAGGCCATTTTTCTTGGTCTTATTAGCCTAAATTAGTTTTACCTTTCTTTCTCTAATCTTTCGCTCTTATGATGACCAAAAGGTGTAGAATCTTTTAATCATGAACCTGAGTAAGAGCTGAAAAATGATAATGTTGAATCTCCAATTTTTCCATTGATTGTTTGTTGTCAAATACTAATAGTTAAAATTTTTTTAATTTGCATCCTGGAGGACCTAAAAAATATAAGGCTATTTTGCAAAAAAGTTTGTAAAATATGTACAATAGTTTATCAATGCTACCTGTGCTGTCATTCCTTTGGTAGAATGTATAGATTCTTCCAGAGTTATGATTTTGTCATCAAAGGGAGTGACAAGTATAAGTAGAAAAGTCTATTTATTTAAATGGGGAGGAAACCCCTCCCCCATATTTATTCCTCCAAACCTTGAGGAATGTGATCTGTTTTGGTATCTCTTTTTTTCGCCATGCATCAAAATGCATTGAATCACTCTTTTAAGTATGTATTGTAAGGCATAGTATTTCATAGTATGGTAATGAATAAATAGATACTTGGTATATATTCATGTAGACCTAGGGAGTATGATATTTGTTTTGAAAATTAAAGTTAATTAAAAGTGATTTTAAACATTAAAAATGTATCTCCGAGAGACCTAAAATTACTCTCCATGAAATCTTTTAAAAACTAAAGTGAGTGAAGATAAATTCCAGGGTATTCAATACCAAAAAAAATCAAGTGCAAAGAAAGACATTTTCTACTTTATTACAAAAATTAAAAAGGAACAAATTTTTATTAGAAAATATGTAAGCTGTTCAATGTAAGGTTAGACAGCTGAAGTGATAGGTAATTTTGCATGTGATACTGCTAAACATTTTTTTTTTTTTTTTTTAAATTTATTTATTCATTTACTTGTATCTAACATCTGTATAATTGCTTTGTTAAATTTATCCACTTGCTAACATGCATACAGTTGCAATAGGTCTTCTTCTAGGATTGTGTTTTTCACTATGAATATTCGATATTTTAGAATCAGATGAAAGATTTTCAGCGAGAAGTGGAAGAATCTCGATTAGCTAAGGAGGAACTGTCTACTCAAGCCAAAGAAGCTGAAAAGAAACAAAAAACTTTAGAAGCTGAATTGATTCAGTTACAAGAAGATTTAGCAATGTCTGAAAGAGCCAGAAAAGCTGCTGAAACTGAAAGAGATGAGTTACACGAGGAAATAAATAATAGTGCATCTAAAGGGTAATTATAATAGATCTCTTTAAAATACTGTATAATTTATTTAAATAAAATATAAACCAAAAATCAGCCAATATCTAGGCATCAAAACATGGTTGAAAGATTTGAAAGTGGCTAAACATCCACAGTTAGAGCAGTGGGCTGTATAGGGTAAATGTCATCTTCAGGGAAATTCCTAAAAGAAAGTATATCATATTTGTCATACATTCAGCAATCAGTGAAAAATTTAGGGTATATACTTGCACAATGGCATCTGCTAATTTTTTAGTTTCCAAGTATGTTGATGTTTCTGATAAGATATTAGTTATTGATTTCAATAAGATGATATTAAAAAATTATTTGAAACCTAAATTATATTTTTTATTGAACTAAAAAGCAAATAACATCAATTATTTTGTTATAAAAATAAATCCTTTCTGTAGCATCTGGAAATATATAAAGGTATGTCAAATCTGTAATGATAAATATTTAAGTATAGGTTTTTATAATACTGTAACAATTTATTTTAGTCTCTTTACCCTGCATGTACCACTGCCCCCCGCTACACACACACACACACACACACACACCCACCCACCCAAGCATGAATACCTATTCTTCCCTCAAAATCAGGAAAACCCATTCTAGGTTATTCATCTCTTTGGTAGCTAGAAAACCAAATCTAGGGAGAACTGAAATTATTAGGAAATTCTTTTAAAAATATTCTAAATCAGTTTAATAATTAAACTTTCTTAAAATGGTTCCTATTTCTGTTCTTTAACTCCCACAGCAAAGAGTGTGGGGGGAAGAAAACCTAGCTTTCAGTGTTGTTACTGTTGCTTTTGAAAGAGTTAGTGTGAGGGATTGGTATTTGTTGTTCAAGTTAAATGTTAAATGTTAAAGATTGTGCACCTTTCTTGGTTCGATTTTCACTCCTGGTAATCAAGGCTGAGCTGGGCATACTTTTCCCTGTTTTCTGGAATTGTTAGTGTTTGTTAGTTAAGTTAAAAAGCACCTATGATTAATGATAATTGATATTTGTTAAAGAGGCATTTTAATTATTAAAATAAGCTTAAGTTTTCTTGAAAGCTTTTCTCAATTACAAATAATGTTACATAACTCTGCTGTACTAACATGTTCACTTCAAAGAGTGAAGCAATTAACATATTTTTCATATGTTTTGGATATTGATTATGGTGAATTAAGTGCACTTAACTGGACATTTAATTTTAATTTTTTTTTTTTTTTTTTTTTTTTTTTTTTAATCCCTGTATTACACTATGTGATAATATATATGTGTATGAATCCTATATTATATGTTTGATAATAGTGGTTATTTATTGTAATGAAAACATTTTATTTTTAAAACTTGGTTTAAAAAATAATTATACTAAATAAATAACTTAGTTATTTGACACATAAATTTAAAGGCTTCATTTTTATGAATTAATTTATTTAAACAAAATGAAATTTAATTCAATGCAGTTATTGTAACTTTTGAAAGTTCCATATCTTTTTATTGCTGATCTAGAGATGTTATGCCAAATTAACTGGAAAACTTAAAATGTCAGAGAAAATACATCTGCTGTTTGATAGGATAGAGAATTGTGTTAATTTTTAATTGTACTTTTATAGCTAATATTACCAGTTTTTTAATTTCTTTTTATTAAGCAGGATTTTTTATTTATCTATTTTTAAATAATGATGCTCAGCTGAGACAATAGACATTACGTGTGTTACCTTTTATTTTTCCCCTATCTTTGTGTGAAGTATTGCTTTAACATTAGTAGTTTTCATCTAGAATGCAGAATATGCACTCATTGACTCTTTATTAAGGGATTATGAGTTTATTATTATTTAACTTATTAATTATCTACATAAGTTTTAATGACATTCTCCCATTTTAGTTCTCTCTTAACTGACGAGAAAAGAAGGTTGGAGGCACGTATTCAACAGCTTGAAGAAGAAATGGAAGAAGAACAGGGAAATTCAGAAGTGTTATTAGAGAAAGCAAGAAAGTCCCAAACACAAGTATGTTTTCAAACAAATCGGTAAAACATGAATATCTGAAATAGGGTAATAATTAAATAATTCTGAGAGGAGATGTTACACACACACACACATACTGGTTTTGATTGCATCTTAAAAAGTTTATATTTGATTATAGTTAATATTTCCCCTAAATTAGTTAATATTCTGAAGCTAGAAGGAAGCTAATAAACCAGTTCACAACTGTGGTTATGGTCTAGGTCAGGGGTGTCCCAACCTTTTAGCTTCTTTGGGTCACATTGAAAGTTTGTAAATTGTTTTGGGCTGCACAAAAATATACCTAACATTAAAAATAGTTGATGAATAAAGAAAGTATAATGTATAGTTATCATATTTATTTCATTATAAATTTTATTAAAGATAACTGTAGGAGTCATAAAATTAACGTGATATTTGGCATTGAATTTCAGAAAAACTAATGCATTCATATCTGGGTCAATTGAAGTGGTCTCAATTCTCAGGGAGTTCTCAAGATGTTCATCCGATATTTTGGTTCTAATTTGACTCTTAGTGTGCTTCACTCTTGTGCATACTAATTTTAAAATCATTACAAATATGAAATATTGAATCTGTAAAAATTCACATTTCATTTTTGTAATGAAATTAATATACAGAAATTACATAGTATAGAATTAAAGATATTTCAAAAGATGTATTGTCAGTTTGTTGAATGAACAAAGCGGGATCTGTAATGGCCACCTGCTATCATCGTCAAAGTGGGCTATTGATATTTTTTTTTGCTTTGAGCTCTCTTTCTGGGACGCACTAATACTTACTTTGGACCACATGCAGGCCGCGGGTCAGTCACCCCTGGTCTAGGTCTTGCAAGTTAATTTTTTTTAAGCTTTACAATTTGAAAAGTACTGAGTTGCAACTTTTTCCTGATTGTGTATTTTATTTCAAATTATCAAGGCTAAACATGTCTGCTCATTAACAGGAAAATGGGGGAAAATATTGGTGCTACCAGTAATACTCATTGTAATTGTAACTTTAGTTTTTTAAATAAAATATGTGAAGCTCAATGTCCATTGGTAGCTCTGCTTTCAATTCTATAATGCTGTTTATGTAAAAATATTCCTTAATTTGTAAAACTCGTGGTTGCAATATTCCATCATAGTAAAAAACTTCTGTGTAGTACAAATTTCTAGTCCACTAATTAATATAAAAAATTTTATGCTTTCACACATTTATAAGATTCCAGTACTCTTAAGATAACCCCTAGAATAGATACCAGCATATTTTGTAGTTTTTCTCTTAGTTACCTGTCCAATTCAGTTTAAGATATATGCACAAAATATGCAGCATTTTAAAAATTAGATAAACATAACTTTTTCAGCTAATTTCACTGAGAGTAATTCAATGCTAATTATGTTGAAAGCAAGGTTAGAAAAATAAGTGTTTTTATGAAAAAGTTTATTTTATTGTACTATACTGTTTTGCAGCTTCTTGTTGTTATGTAAGTTTTCAGAATAGATCTTCATAAGTAGATTTTGTATACATAATATGTTGAAATGTTTCGAGAGAAAATAAGCCAATAACCTTTCAAAATCTATTTATTGATACCATTTGTTATCAATAAACTGATTGATACCATTTGCCTTTTAAACTATACACTTAATAATAAACAAAACAATTGGTTTTATACTGTTTACCACAGATAATAAAGACTGGTTTCCAGTAATTACAAGGAATTTCAAATAGCTTCTTTTAAAAAAATCTATTAATCCTAAAATAGTTTCAAATACATGTCAAATATATTCTTGTAAGTATAAAAGGTCCTACTTCATTCATATATGGGTGCATGTTTGCAAATTTTTGTGGTATATTGCTTGCATAAATGAATGTCTTAAGTTTTAAAGTATTATAATCTTTGTCTGCAACTGTAATGAGTGTTTATGCATATTTTTAATATATCCAGATTGAACAGTTGATGGCTGATCTTGCAAGTGAAAAAGCCACATCACAGATACTTGAAAATTCCAGGATAATGTTAGAAAGACAGGTAAGGCAAAATATTTTAATAAGGTGTGTCATTCATCATCTTTTCTGTTCTAACACCTTTTGAACTTTGGTGTTGTTTTATAATCTTACCATGTAATATCCTTACAGAACAAAGAATTAAAATTAAAATTACAAGATGTGGAAAGTTCGCAAAGAGCTAAATCTAAAACAGCGATTGCTTCTCTCGAGTCGAAACTTGCACAGTTGGAAGAACAACTAGAAGAAGAAACGAGGTAAGAAATATTGGATCCATTTTCTCTATTAGTATTGTGAAATTGTCTATATAACTGTATTTGTACCAATTAGCTCTTACCCTATGGCTTTTTATCACAAGCTAGACAGGATGTCTACTGTTCATGAAAATCCTTAAATTCATGAATTCAGCAAACAGGTCATCTGTCGAACAAATTAGCTCCCAACTGCCTATAAAAACAAGTTCCCTAACCTTCTAAATAATTTTGTTTTACCAAATTTTAATGCATAAAATTCCTATGTATTGTATGAAGAGTGGAGTATAATCATTTTATTGTTGTTCTTTGTAAAATCCTGTATTCTATTAGAGTGATGACTCACTTTATTCTCAGAAAATGAAGCTTCACTGCCCTTCTAAATGTCTCACTAAAAATTTAATTAACTCAGCTAGTTACATTTAATTATATACATATTTTCTATGCATTTATGGAATGAGAATAACAGTAGCAGAAAAGTTTAAATGGGAAGTGTTTTCATTTGAATAGTGCACTAACATTTTTATAATTCTAACTATAACGAATAGGAAAATATGATTGATCATATCTCCATCTTTAGAAATATTAGCTGAGAATTTTTACTTTAAAAACAGTGTACTGGAAAGCTTAGCATGTTCATGAATTTATTTTAATTTGTTTAAAGTGTCTCTTGTAGTCTGTTTTTAAATTTTATTTGTATTATTTTTTTATATTATTTAAGAATTTTCTATTGACAAATTAATAAGAGCCAGCCTATCACATTCGAGGAATTAAGCTTTAGTTAGTGTTGATTGAATTCTATGTATAACATTCAACAAGTTCAATTTAAATTTACATAATATCCACTCAAAACTTCCATTTTGAATAATAGTTTGGATTTAGTTTGGCAATAATATTATTCTCTTTAAATAGTAATGATTGGTTTGGGTTTTGATTGATTAGCATTGCTTAGAACTCGGAGAAGTTAACCAATTTTCAGACATTGAAAATACTTGAGTAAATAAGTTTAGTCTCATGATACCTTATAGCATAGATAGGTGTTAAGAAACCTTATTTTTTTTGTCTGTGGTGATACCTAGCATTAACCCTCCGGCCTTGTTTAGAGAATGAGTTTAATATGTGTTCATTAGTAACTAAATAATCCATATGATTCATAAATTCATCTGAAAGAAATTCTTTTGGATCATCCAGAACTTTTCCAGCATTTTCAGTACCCGTGTTATTTCTCTCTACTGTGCATCCTAAAGATTTTATTGAACTATCCTTGTGATCATTTTACTTCATATAACATCCCCTATGATGATTTTCCTTACCTACCTTGATATACTATGAAAAGAGCATAATCTGAGGGGATATTTTTTTAATGTTATATATATATATATATATATATATATATATATATATATATATATATATATATATATATATAAGCTGATCTTAAATTTGATCCCTTCAACAGTTGGATGCTAGGTTTTTCTAGATAAAATGCCATGTAATTGAATTTCTTATAACTATATTTCTACTAAGTTATTGTTACAACATATTGTTTTAACATTTGTCACAACACAAGTAGATGAAAGTAGAAAAAAGTAAAGGCAACCAAACCTCCTATATATGGATTTATAATTATAGGAAGATGCATAGTGATATAAGTATTTCATGAATTTTGAGTCAATGCTTCCTGCTCAATATATAGTTGTACCATATGCAGTTCAAATTATTGAATTTTTATTCCAGGGAGAAGCAAAATCTTGCCAAATCTAGTCGAAAGTTAGAGAAACGTGTTAAAGAGATGTTACTGCAATTAGATGATGAACGAAGACATGCAGATCAATACAAAGAACAAGTAAGAAGTAGTTTACTAATAATCCTCGTATCATTGTCCTCAGAAATACATGTACTAACATTACAGTGTGAATATTATGACTTTAATATGAATATGCAGTATTATTATTAAAAACTCCTAAAAGTTTGATTACTTCTAAGGGATCATTTCCTCAGATTGTACAATTTAATCAGGTATTCTCATTTAAGATGCAGACTTTATGAACATTGTTGATAAATTAAGTGGTGCAAAGTATCATGGAATTATTCTCCTATAGTTGACTCGCTTAAGGTGTTTATAATTAATCAGCATCAAATTTGTTGAACCTATCAAATTATTCATATTAAATACAGTCATTATACAAAAATCTCTTCAGATTAAATACTTGGGTTTTTTAGCAAACATGTTTATTGTTGAAATTATGACTCCTGCGTTATATTCCATCCATTCATATAAAATTATATGTTCATATTGAAAATAGAGAATCTTAAGATGACTAATCAAATCCCTTATGAGGATTAACCTTACCTACATTGACATCACATGAAAAATATCTTATCTGAAGGGTTTGTTCAGAAGATAATATTCCATGGCTGCCACCTATCACAGTTTTCAAATTTTGAAGCAGTCTCCTAAACTCCTAAAAACTGCTTGAATATCCCAAATTTTAAGAAAACACAATATCTATACTTATTTTACAATGAGTGAATTTGAGTAATTTTAACATCTAATGATTTGTGAACTCTTTTTTTTGTTTGTTTGTTTGTGTATGGGGAGGGGGTGAAAATCACCAGATACAGGATGCGTTTCTTGTTGCATAGGACATCAGCTTTTTGTCGAAAGGCAGCTCATACAACCTTAAAAATCTGTTATACATATAGTGGTGGTTCATGACCTACATCTCTCTAAACTGTTGTTTCTTACTGATTATAATATAAGCAGAGTATGGTAAGAAACTTTTAAAAGAAGTGAGAGAAAAACAAATTAAAATAGACAACGATGAAGTTTTGTTCCCTTTTACCATAATAAGTTGAAAACGAGAAATTCAAATCTTATATGGATATGAGAGAATTTTTTTTTATTTTTATTATCCAGAACTTTTCCAGCATTTTCAGTCCCCATGAGATTCCTCTCTACTGTTAATCCTAAAGATTTCATTGAACTTCTCACTATCCTTATGATCATTTTACTCCATATAACATCCCCTATGATGATTTTCCTTACCTACATTGATATACTATGAAAATAACATAATCTGAGGGGATATTTTTTAAATATTAAAAAATATATATAAATTGATCTTGAATTTGATTCCTTCAATAGTAGGATGCTATGTTTTTGTAGATAAAATGGCATGTAATTGTGGTAGAACTTAACTGTTGAATTTCTTATACCTCTACGCTTTTTATGAAATTGTAAATATGGATTTGATGTGAATTTTTTTTAAGGTATACAAGGCTTTATTTTTCCCTGTGATTTTGTCTTTATTTATTCCACGTGTAGTATTTTAAGTATCATTTTTTCTCTGGTGTATGAATCCTAGGCCAAATTTTGTGTTGTAAATGGTTTTTTACCTTGACTTGAGTTACATTTCCTATCAAAAGCCAGTACTTAATGCTAATATCCACAAAAGTTGCTTTTAATGCATTTAAGAAAACCTTTCTACTTTAAATGTAATCAAAAACATGCCTGTAGTGTATGTATATATGTATATACATACACTACAGAGGGCATCCCCTAGACACTTATAGTGGCCCATCCCCCTTTGGCAGATCACTCCCCTTTCTATATATTAATTTTTTGTGCATATGAAAGTGATTTACTTTAAGTCCTCCTTTTAAAGGGTAGCTTCTTCAGTGTCACAACCACTTTCTTGTTTCCTTATGTGATCCATCTATATATATAGATACATTTTAATTTAAGAAACTAAGAAATAATATTATGATATTCAAAATATCTCATTCAGTCCCCGCCGCTTTATAAAGTCACATTCATCCTGAATGATTTGATTTCATTAAGTGGCTGATTTTAAAAACTGGCGATTAATTTAAAATAAGTGTTTTGTTTCCTACGTACTATGATTAGTTCCATAAATAAAAGTGAAAAAAAAAAAATCAAAGACACTTAAATTTAATACATTATACATTTAATTCATTTATTTTATAGTTTGATTATAATTTTTTAAAATACTGACTAATTGTGGTTTGTTTTGAAGAATCATTTATCAAATGTTCGATAATGTTTGAAAATGCGTGAAATTTATCATAATGTTCTATTTCTCCAACTTTTTGTTCCAATGTTTGGCATAAAACCATCCAACGCATAACGGGCTTCAGTTGCAATTGGTAGTGGTTCATTGTTATTGTCATCTGCGGATTCTGAATCAATGTTATTAGAACAAGAATCTTTTGAATTCACAATTTCTTGTACAATATCAGAGTCAGATTTCCCAACTGTCATTTGCAAATCATCACCGATGGAAACATATTTCCAAGAACTCTTCAGTCAGTTCATCTTCCTCAACTGAAATTTCTTCCTCTGTATTAGAATTTTGTATGCTGAAGCCACATGCTTTAAAACAGTTAGAGATTGTTGTTGACGTAACAGTTTCCCAAGAACTTTGAATGATATGAATTGCATCCAAGAGGCTGACTGGTTTAGGAAACTTGTTTATAGAGTCGGAACTAGAAGAGAAGAATCAATTTCTTTGACAATTCTATAACAAGTGTCTTTCTTTAATGAAATTTAAATGATCATATGATATCCCTTGATCTAAAGGTTGAATGATGCTTGTGGTATTTGGAAGGAAATCTAGTTTAATATTTTTTAATTTCAAATCATTTGGATTAGAGGAACAATTGTCTAACAAAAGCATAATTTTTTTTGTTTTTTAGTTGTCCCATTTAAGGAGAAAGTTGTATAGATAGCTGTGGGCATCCATAAGTTTCTGCTGTGTGCATAATTGACTGGAAGGTTCTTAACACCCTTAAAACAGTGAGGTTTTTTGCTGGAATAAATCACCAAAGACATTTTCTTTACAGTTCCTGCCATGTTGCATGTTAATAGCACGGTTAATCTTTGCTTGACTTTTTTGCTTCCTGCAGCAGATTCATTTTTAAACATCAAAATATGTTCCGGAAGTGCTCTGTTAAATAATCCAGTCTCATCTGAGTTGAAAATTTAATCAGGCTGATAATCTTTGATCAGTTTAACCTAGACTTGTTCCTTCCAGTTCTCAGCAGCCTTGTTATTCACATCTTGCTTCTTGCTGTGCAATTTTCTATAAACAATGTTGTTGCATTCCTTCTATCGGGCTAGCCATTCAATCGTAGGTGCGAAGTTTTCCTCTCCAAACAGACTAGCAAATTGCTGTGCTTTTTCGCATAGAATTGAGTGAAAAATGGGTATTTTTTATATTCTCGCGTTCCCACACCAGTTTAAAAGTGTAGACTCTATGTTTAGATTTTCCATCGTGTTTTCTTTTGTGGGATAAGTTTCCCAAGTGTTTTAATTTCACCAGAAATGGCGTCTTGCTGACAGAATTCTAACTTACCATTTGATGAAGAAACTTTTCAAAAGCCGTGAGAATCAGTCCCCTCCCCCAATATGTCGTCAAGGAATCCTGTTCTGAGTTTCCTTATCTTTCTCCTTTCCTTTGTTCTCTTCCCCATTTTTTTCCCAGGGAAGGGGTAAAGAATGTTGCTTAATGCAAAATAAAAGGTGCAATATTGTTCTGTAGAAAAAAGGTTAAGCTTTGCAACTCACATGTTTTGAAATGAAAAGCTCCTCATGACCTTAACTTATTTCAAGTGGTAAATAGATTAAGTATCTGAAACTTTGATTTTTAAAAGTGGCGGTATTGAATTTATTAAGCTGTGATTTTATAATGATTTCACATTGATTAGAATCTGTTCCTTTTAAATTTGATTTTAATAAATGGCTGATTTTATTTACTAGTGATTTTAATTGCAGCAGGTACTGTATTTGTAAAACAGACATATATTTTGGTTCTTAAATGTTTTGAACTCGTTTTTGTTTATACAGTTAGAAAAAGCTAACAATCGTCTAAAGATATTGAAACGACAGTTGGATGAATCTGAAGAGGAATGCTCAAGGGAAAAAGCTGCCAAAAGAAAAGTACAAAGGGAGTTGGAAGATCTTCATGAAAACTGTGAAGGACTTCAGAGGGAAGTTACAAATCTTAAAAACAAAATGAGGTATTTACTTTTAGTTTTTTGTCCTTTTAGTTTTTTTTGTTAAATTTCAACAAAAACACAATGTAGTGTTATTTTCTGTTAGCAGTAACTTCTCGAATGAATCTTATTTATTGAAGTTTAATTGTATCCTTTCAATTAATTTTAAAATAGAAAAGAGTATGGCTTATTTTTCTTTTTATGCATCCCATTAGATAGTATAAAAACTAGATGTAACTTGGTTTTTTATGGTTACACTTTAGCATAAACATATGTATGCATAAAAGAATCTTTTTGTATATAATTCATCTTATCCTATTTCATTACTTTATATAATTGTAGCATAAAATTCGATGAAAAATGAATGAGTTGAATGGAACCTTAATATTATGTTGCTTTGTTTTGTATTTGGTACTGGCATTTATAATTGTGTGTTCGAATGAATTTTATAGGCGAGGTGGCAGTGGATCAGGTGGTTCCAATTCATCTACAATATCATCTCGTTCTGGCTATGGCAAAAGGGAAGACACACCATTAGGTTCAAAACGTGGATCCATAACTCTGGGAATGGGTGATGATGGAAGCCCAACCATGTCTCTTGCAGATGACTCTCCTAGTGAAGACAGCCAAGCCTAGAGCTGAGGACTCTTTGAGTTGAGCACTACTAACCACCTCTGAGGCATTTCAGTAGGATGACCTGAAACATTCCTCATTCAGCCTTTGCAGGCTTTGTTTTGTAATATGCCTTTTGTAATGGCTCAATGATCAGTGAACAGTGCCTCTGTATGCTGCCATTCATTCCTACTTTCTATTCAACACACCCAAAGTAACAAAATTAACAAGCGTGGACTATCCAAAAGCTACAATTTAAATCATAAATCTAATCCTGTTTGCCAGTGTGCAAAAGGGGTCTGGTGCGAAAAAAAAAAAATACTGTATTATTTTTTTTTTTTTCTTTTTGTGATGGAAACTAATTTATACTTTTGGTATTTTTTTGTACAATGCAAAATATTTTGTAAGTAATCCTTGAATTGAAAATTCTTAAAAAGTGTTCCTATCACAGAGGAAGCAACATAATATATTCAACAAAATGTATGATCTAGGTAACATCCTCAGCATTTTTTAAGTGAAATGAATCACTTTAAAATTTTAAGTCCATGGAAAAAAAAAATGTGTGCAATATGTGGCCTTTTTTTAGTATATATTTCTGGTTTTACTCTAGCATCTGAATGCTGACTAGATTGCTTGCAGTAAAATTGCCTTATTTGAAGCTGAACATTGACTAGAAAATGCCCAATTGGAGGCACAGTGATTGAACTGAGTTTCTGGTTGAATTATTATTTTTGTATGATCAATCATTGCAGTACGTTTATGTAAATTGAATTATGATTAAAGGGTTGAATATTTGAGTTGTTTTGAAGCCTCTTGTATGATTTTTTTTCATTGAACTTTTATGAGGATAATAAAGCAATAAAATATTTATGAATTTAACCTAATAATTTCAATGAATCACTCTGAAAACATATAAAATGATTACATTTTATGGAATGTACTCACTTTTGCATTACTTTGTTCAGCAGGTTTGTTGAATATAATAACAGCTACATAATTTTGTTATGTATATACTCTGCAAGACTGAAAATTTTATTCATCTCATTATATCTAGTAAATCCAATTATTTATTTTCAGTGCACTAAATAAAACTGGAGGGATTAAACATGGCGAGGGTGATATAGAGACGAGAAGTGATTTGAATGATTTTTTTTTTTTTTTCTCCTAATCTCATATTACAACCCCAGGTTGTTACTGTGTAAGACCTCCCTGAAGGAGCAGAATACTTTAAGAACAAAGCTCTTTTACATTTGTCAAGGCTATCATTGTCACATACTGACATGATGGACGTGATGAAATTTTATGGAGGTTTTCATGCAATGTGCTTGGCATGAAATGAGGATTCTAAAGTGAAAAAAAGAGCTATCAGCCAACTTCCTTGTTTGCTATGATAGTTAATTATCTTTTGTACATTTCTTTAAATCAAAAATTAGGCTTCGGCTAATTCAATATTTTTTTCCTTTTCCATATATTTAATATTTTCTGGAGTGTCCACTGGTGACTGAAGTTCTAAAAATGATAGTAAGAAAGTTTGTCACTAAATATTAAATCCATCCTTGGAAGTCTATTTAATATAAATGTTGCTCTATGGCTTTTTTCCTCCTCCACTTCTGTAAATTTAAAAGAGAATGCAGAGAGCTGTGTTTTTTTTTTTTTATTAGAATTAAAACTGCAAAAATGAGTCCATGTTTTTGCAGCATCAGAAAATTTAAGTTCTATCCAAGCTGCAAAACCACAAGTGTATTGTTGCAACTGATTTCTATCATTGATCTGTTTGGACCTTTTTGTATTGATCATACCTTATCATGGATAAGCCAAAGGGAAATTTCCAGACTATTCATTTATGAAGTAGTTTTTAATATTATATCTGTCTTTCAGTTTGAAGAAATCATCAACTTAGAAGTAATGATTTTCACAAAAAATGGATAGAGATTAAAAGTTAAGCAAAATTTTAATGAAGATTAAATTTGCAGTTTTGGGAAATGCACAAAATCAAGTTGTACACAGTTTTTACTCACATGTGAGTACTATATGGCAGATTTTTTCTAAGGCCAAATTTCCTTTAAAGACAAGTATAAGTATTCCCGGTATTGATTTTGCAATAAGTTCTGGAATAAGCACTGCACCTGTATGTAATTGCAGAATTTTAAGTTTATGTTTATACCGGGTGATCAGAAAGTCAGTATACATTTGAAAAAGTAATAATTCATGGAATAATGTAGGTAGAGAGGTAAAAATTGACACATGCTTGGAATGACACGGAGTTTTATTGGAACCACAAAAAAAATGGCCAACAGGTGGCGCTTCGTGTGATAAGAAAAGCAATAATTAGCATAACAAATTATGATAAAGCAAAGATGATGTTCTTCAGAACAAATGCTCAACATTTCGACCGTCATTCCTCGTCAATAGCTATAGTCGAGGGACAATGTTGTGAACAGCACTGTACAGCATATCTCTATTTATGGTGAGACATTGGCGTTGGATGTTGTCTTTTAGCATCCCTATTGATGTTGGTTCATCGTGAACTTCAAAATCATTCTCTTCACAGCAGCAATTGTCATAGGACCTTTACCCCTTCCTATAGCAATAGGATCGTAAAGCTGCAGTAGCACATTCCCCATTCTGATAGTACAGCTTCACTAACAGTGCCTTTTCTGGTAACGTCAACATGCTGCGATTGCTGGTGCATCTGATTCCCTCTCTCATTACAGCTCCTTTTATACACGATTCTCATGCATCATCACTGATGTTTTGCTGTCCAGCATCATCTGTTGGCCATTTTTTAAACTTTTTTTTGTGGTTACAATGAAACCCCATGTCATTCCAAGCATGTCTGTCAATTTTTACCTCTCTACCTACATTATTCCGTGAATTATTACTCTTTCAAATGTATAATCACTTTCTGATGACCCGGTATATATATGTGTATGTACACACATACATACATACATACACACTCACTCAAGTGTGGGCAATAAATGAGCTTAAATTGCAAAAACCTCACTGAAGAAAATCAGCTGAACAGTTTCACAACTTAGTTTTAGTATGAATTTGAATTTTTCATCAAATTTGGGAAATTCTCAACAAGATGTTTTCAGAAAAAATAAGTTTAATGTAAGCTAAAATTTTGCATAACTTTTAATGCTTTTCTGTTTTTTCTACAAGTTGTTATATGTTGAGGACTATTTGACAAAATAAAAAAGTACCTTGAAAATTATTGAGTGGCCTATCCATGATCTGAACAATATATTAAAAATAATAATAAATACCAAAAAAAAGCTTGCTTTTTTTTAAAAAATCCTTATTGATCATGTCGAGATAATTTGAAACAATACACCTTTTGTGCATTTGAAACTTTGGTAGAATAGGATAGTAATTTCATACATGATACGTGAAAAGCAGCTCACTTTTCTAATTTGTAGAGTTAAAATTAATCCATACATTTTACCTTTTAAGCTCTTTTATATTCTGAAAATAATATACCCTAAGGTAGAAGAGGGAAAAAATATGTAGATTTTTCGTTATCAATCTCTAATTTTGTGTCATTTTTGGGACTTTAGTAACAATTTTTCAATTTTGAGACACTTGTGACCAGTAGATACCACGTAAAACCAGCTTGACAAAAGAAGCCATTACAAAGAAGATATATGGGTCCACCTGTACTAAGTGGGGAATTTACAGCTGAGAGCATTTTGATTTGACAAGTTTTCTTTCTCAATTTGGTAAAGAAATATTGGATAGGAAGTTCAAATTTTTTTAAATCATCCCCAGACTCAACAAAGGATCAATTTTTTAAAATTTCTCATCAGATATTTTTTTAAAATTCATGATAGTGTACCACACAATACTGAATGATTGACATGTAAATATACAAAAATATTTAATGATTATAACAACAGTTTTACAATTTCATAAAAACTGCATAAAAATCTATATGTATTTACAATATTCTTAAGCCCAGTATTGATTCAGTACAAGAATGAAATTTTGTAAAATTCACTCTTTACAAAATGTTTTGTCATTGGTGGGCTATATGTATAGATCTGAAAGTTAATTTCTCACTCAAAGTGTCAGTTTTCAAGCAATAATGATTTAAGAATGCAAGTTCTTTTGTTACTATATAAATATGACTTGTAAGATTACATTTGGCTAATTTAAAATTCTGGACAGCCAAAAAGTTTTTAATATATCAACTTGCCAGTAGTTCAGAATACTTACTGCCACTCTCTACATAGCATCTAAAAGATTTCAAAAGGTACACAAAAATTAAAAATATATGTAAAGAAACCCAATAAAAAGATAGTTATTTGATATAATATTAGAAAATTAAATGGCTTTATAATAGGGGTTGAATATCATATTTTAATGCATAAAAAACAGTAGTCATGCGTGAAAAATTGCCACCAACACTGTACAGTTGTTTCATTGTGAAAGCCTCCAGAAAACGAGGTTGGGTTAAAATCATTGCTAAGGCTAAGGCTTAGATGTCCTTGTGCTGTCCCTTCATATGTAGCAGTGTTAGCTCACTTAAACAGTGCTTCCATACTAAAGCTACAAACAAAAATATGGTGTGGATGGGTGATTGACCTTAGGACAAGTGCCTGCCTTGTTGGAAGAAAAAAAAGTGTCAAATCTGAAAATTTTTCAAATGTGCATAAACATTCTGTTTGTACATTTAGTAATCCAAACACACAGACCAATGTAATCCAGTTTTAAAATAAAATATAAAATGCAGTGTCAAACCATATATATATATATATATATGAGTGTGTCAGCCCAAATTTTATAATTTATTTAAATTTTAAAAATGACTATTGCATATAATAGTTTATATTTTCATATTGAATTTATGATACTTCCAAGTATTTAGACCTCATCTTATTATATATCGTAGAATTTTGCATGTATTTCAGTCTATACTGACTGGGTTTCATCACATAGAGAGAGGAAAGTATGTAAAACTGAGTAAATTTTTTATGCAAATGATTAGCTGCTCCAATATTGGCACATTTTAAAATGATAAATATTCATTTTTCTTCTTTAACTGTGAACTCTTCCCAAAAGTTTTCATCTACTGTTTCAAATGGTATAGAGTTTTTCATAAGTTCTTCATAATTTATGATATCAAAATTCTTTGGGTACTGATACGCTGCTCTCTGAAAGAGAAACATTTATAAAGATTACAGAATGAACTTGTATAATGTTTATTTATAAAATTTAAATATAGATGAATAATGATTTAAGAAACCCTCCTATATGGATGCAATACTATTCTTAAATTTTACTTGATAGGTATAGAGCCCATGGTACAGCCACTATTTGAGGTTTCAATAGCAAAAGCTATTGACAACAGGCTGTCACAGAATATACAGGATTTCCTATGCCTTTCCTCAATAAATCCTGTTGAATGCAATTCCAGGATGGTATACAGGATGTACTCTATATTATTGTTAAAGTTGCAATCAAATTTGTGAGGATGGTTTTCAAGCCAGAATTTTTTTCCACTACTAAAATGACTATCAAAAGCTATCATCATGTATTCTGTTAAAAGAGAAAGCATGTTCAAGATTTTGAAAAAAATAAAATAAGAGTATGTAACTCTCTAGTAAATGGAGACAAATTCTGTGCAATTAATTTGTATTCTAAAGCAAGAATAGCATTCTCATTGCTTATTTTTCCCAAGCAAAAATTTATCTAAATGATACTTAAAAAAAGGGGGGGGGGGGAAATACACAAGTCTGATGTAGAGTTGCCAAAGATTCAGCATCTGATTGGTTCAGTGTCAAATGAGACAGTGTCATTTTTAGCAAACTATGCAGTTAATGATTGAAAAAGAATAATCTCCTATAAATGAGGATAAAGCAACTGAAAAATGAATTGTGGGAAATATCTGACATAATAAGTAAAACATGTAGTGAAAAGATTCATGAAAAAGAAAAGGAATGTGAAAAGAATAAATTTAACATTGCTAACTATCTTGAAGCTATTTGATGGCCTGAAAATCTTCATTTAAGCTTAATGATGCAAAAATACTAGATTTAATATCACAATTAAAAAGTACACTTCAAGTGTAAACAATATCACTGGCCTAGAAATTGGCAACCAAAAATTCACTAACTATAAATAGACAAATTTTTAAACAGTCGAACTCATTTTGGATTAGATTTTTATTTTTATGTAATAATAGTACAACTCTGTCCCTATAAATATTCTTTATAATTATCTATAAGTATTAGTCCCTATAATTATCTTTTTTTATTTTTGGTGTGTGTGCATGTGCATTTTAAAGAACAGTAATCAAAATTAATAATAATTCAAAAAATAAACTGATGATAAGCACTCGGTATATTTGTCACTTTTATTATCAAATTTATCTATCTTGAAGTAGTCCATAAATGAGAAGTTTAACTGTACATAATGTGGTGGTAAATCTAGTGAATTCACATAGGAGTATTTATAATGAGAAATATAATTTACATAATTAAAATAAGGTACAGAAAACAAGCCATATGGTGATAACAGAAATTTCTATTTAAAACATAAGAAAGTTATGCTTAGAAAACTACTTAATGACAATTATGATGATGTCAAGAGGATGAGATCAGAAGAAATGGGTGTCTGCATTTTATAACTTACATATTCTGAAGGGTGAAAAGGAGTAACTGTAAACAAATCAATCAAAGAATTATGGATAATATCCATATATTTAAGTTGCTAAGCCGATTCATTGGCCAGTCCATGATAGAAAACTACTTATAACAATTTACTTCATTTTGGTTTTAAACAACAGATTTTAATCTATATATGGGTCAAATTTAGTTTTTATAATCGAAATTTCTATTCATTAGTGATAATTTACAATTAAAAATTGCATTCTGCGCATGCTCAGTGACATGTTTAAATCTCACTAAGTATGAAGCTGCATAAACACATTAATTTGTTTCTGTTCATGCTCAGTCACATGTTTAAATCAGGCATTAGATACTTACTAAGCTCGAGATCACATAAACACGTTAATTTGTTTATTCCAAGGAATCTCTTGAGCTCTCTCTCTGCCATTTTATTTTTAATTATATTTGTGAGATATAGAATTAAACTTGACAGAAATTGTTTATTTCGCACTGTTGAATAACCATATTTCTTTTTATTGGGTTCAACAGTCATTTTTTAAAGTGTATTTCTCTATTCTTAATATTATAATTTTCAGCATTTGGCAATGATGTGTAGAGTATAATTTGTGTATTAGTACATTTATTTACTATCCAGCCATCATGTTTTGACGGGTACCAACTAGTAAGAAATAAAGAGACAAAATTTCAGTGTCAAGTATTTAGATTTATAATAATCACATTTTATGCAACTGTTTCAGAAGTCTTATTTACTGAAAAAAGCTCTGTTAAACTTCAAAAGATAAGCTAATGACTTAGTGTCAAATGCCTTGGCATTTGTATAAATAAATAAATAAACTTCAAAAGTAGGAATTATAGACAGGTGAATTTAAAAATGTTTCTAATAAAATGTATTTACCTTATTACAATCTAAAGCAACAGCAGTACAATGATTTGCATCTATAAATGATTCTTCAAATTTCCAATCATCCTGATTAATGCCATCTTTGTAAAATTTTGTGTCAGTTGTAACTTCAGTACATTTTAAAGAAAGTGCCTTACATGAGAAGCTCACAGTACTAAGATCACAAACAATTCCAGTGCCAATAGCTTTCAGATAACTTTCTTTTAAGCACTGCAAAAAACAAATCATTTTTAAGTTTCAATCAAATGTAAATTTGTTAATTTAAAGCTCAAAAACCTTCAAAAATTGAAACTAATTTTCAAAGTACCTTTTTGCAGAATGTTAAATAACTTTTTCATTAAGACACTGAAATCTTGATAGATTAACTACATAGATAATGTTTATAGGGTGTGAGATAAAAGTGGTCCCAGGTGGCACATTTAGGTTTATGCTTGAATTTTTACATATCTACAATCATATGAAGAACATGCTCTTCGAAAAAAAATTATTACCGTAATATCTAAAAGCCTAAATAATAATATTCCATTACAGAGTACTAAAATTTTATAAGCATTAATTCTTTAATTTAGACCACGTGATTTTAAGAAATTTTTTAAATGAAGTTTGTTTTCCTATTAGTGGGTTGGAACTCTCATCCTTCAGTAGGATTGATGCTAGGATCATAGTTGAATTCCTTGATTATTTTCTTTTTCATAACCAAGGGAGTTTTTAAAATTTTAAATAATAGCAATATTGCTTTTACGTAACAAACTGTTGACAAAAAAGAAAAAGGGGTTTAAAAAATGGCAAAATGTCAATCCATTTTCACTGATATATTTTGACTGTTGGCCTACCGAAAAGTTGGCTGGGTTTCAAATAGGATTGTAGTCCCAATTAAATCAAATGTTGGCTAGGTCACAAAACTAACTGCCAACTATTCCCTTAACTGCACAACAGCTGACCAAATTATCAACCAAGCATTAAAAGACTACTTGTGTTAACTAGAGGAATAACTAGCAGCCAACAATTGGTTGAAGTGCTTAACCAACAAGGACATTAACGTACATTAACAACAATGTTCAACATTAACGGTGTATAATTTGGTTAATAATAGTACCCCAACAATTTCTTATGTTATTTCTCTTAACATTTTGAAGTTTTTAGAATCCTAAATCTTCAAATTTCTAAATTCAATGGAAACTAAAACTTTGTAAGATTTCTATAGCAACTGACAGGGAAGTGACAAAGCAATAAGAGCATAAAGATCAATGAGTAGCATTTGTAAATTTAACTAACTTCAAGAGAACATCATCTCATTTAAAGTCATAGATTAATAACCCACCCAAATTATGGTTATGCTTCAAACGAATTTTTGTGGCATGATTTCTAATATGGCATTAGTAGATATGTGATAGCTGAATGATTATGTAATAGCTTGAGTCAATAAGAGTGTGATATAGAACCTTGAAAGTTGTATGTATTGAATCATTCAGTGTATATTCCTTTTCTTTTGTATGTGACAAATGGTCTCATTTTGAACAGCTTTTAAATATAGAAGTGTCGCACACAATTATAAGTAATAATATATTTATATATATACAGTCGAACCTCCATATATCGAACTTCCACATATCGAAATTTTCTACATATCGAACCCTTAGTAAATCTCCATGTTCATTACATAGAAAAATTGTTTCTATTATCGAAAAAATCTCTATATATCAAAATTTTTTTCAAGACAAATTGGGAGATTTTATTCCACTTTAAAATAAAATCTCCCAATTTTTGGCATTTGAAACAATATGTCGTGGACTTCCATTAGCGGAAAATGTCCCTGATTAAGTTTTTAGTGGACTGAATAAATACGAACATTTCTTTAAACTTACCTCAAAACTGGCTGTTCAGCAAGATATTTGTAGTTTTTTATTTTTAAGAATGTAACTGTGATCATTGTAACCACTGTCTGGATTATTGTTTTTTAAGGTATGTAGTACTCAATAAATCTTTCATATTAATTCATTTTTTAATTATTAACTTTCATTTAATGGGATTCACATATAAATTAGAAATGGAGTTTCGCATACGAAAATTAGCTTTAATTTTTTTTTAAAGGAGAATTATGATAAAACTAAGCTCAATTCTATATATCGAATTTTTTTCCGGAAATTTTCTACTTCGATATATGGAGGTTCGACTGTATATGTCCTTTTTTTTCTACTAAAATAATTTCAGAATTCTGAAGGAGGAAAAATATAATTTACAAGAACACTATCTAATATATATATATATACATACACACACACACACACTGTTGGCCAATAAAATTGCAACACCAACAGCTACCCATACTATCTTACCAGGTCCACAATATCAAATACAAGCAGGCTATGTGCATTCTCCTCGGTGCCTCCAAACAGGGAATACGTCCATCACGATGCTGCACGCAGAACCAGGACTCATCTGAAAAGGCAACATGGTGCCACCCCTATATCCAGTTTTGTCGTTGGGCACACCACTGTCGCTGCGTGTCTGTATGCTGCAGTGTCAAGGGAAGCTGCAATAAAGGTCGCCATGCAGACAGTCCGTGCTGCTTCAGACATCGTCACACTGTCTGTGCGGATACTTGTCGTGCCGCAAACAAGTCCATTTCCTGATTCAAAGTCAAAGATGTGGTTGTAAGATTCAACAAAGCCGACCTGACAACATGTCTGTTCTCTAAGGCAATAGTGGCAGGAGGCCTTTGAGATCCTGCATGGCGTTCAGTATGACCCTCTTGAACCCATTGATTCCATATTTGTATGACAGTCATTGGATTCTGATCAATGGAAGTAGCAATATCGCGGAATGATAATCTGCACTCTCGAATAGGCCATGATCCTGTCGATATTGAATTCAGACATGTGCTCATAGCCATTTCTCCTTCATATATGAGGCATAACATGATCTCACAATCAACCAACATTTAAATGCAATTTCCGAATGAGAAACTCGCTGCGAAAATTCCTTTTTATACAGAGGTTGAGATGTCGTTTCTCCTTCCTGCATTGTTAGATTGCGCTTAAATGCTAATCATTTGCATATCCCAGCATTTTCTTCCTTTCATGCAAATTTGACGGTTGTATTATCCCTCCTTCATGGTGTTGCAATTTTAATGGCCAGAAGTGTACTTATTCATTTATTTATTTTTCAAGAACAGTTTTAAAAAATGGAAAAAGATTTTTTTAAATTATATGCAAATTTTCAAGATACATGTTTGTACATATTTTACATATAAATCAAAGAAAGATATACTTCAAAAAATTTATCTTACCCATAATCTATAAAATCTTTCTAACTGTTCTCTTTCAGACCCAGGAAGTGAAATAAAATCCCATTCAAAACATGAGAATTGTTTCTTCATTGATTCAAAATATGATAATAGAGGTTTTGCACCTAATAACAAACTCAAAATATAACCAATAGCATATAAATGTTAATAATGAAAACTAAATTCTTAGAACCATAAATATTTTGTGCCACCTACAGTATATACAGGTCAACACCACAAGCTTCTACAAAAGAAACAAATATAAATTACCTTATTTGAAGCTTATTTTATGCACTTCATGACTATATTATTAGACGTACCTTGATTTTTTTGTTAATTGATTCAGAAGCAATAAATGCTACTATTTTTTCTTTGCTAAAAAAACATTATCTTTGAATATTGAAGCTGATAAAAAAAAAATTTTAAATGGAGATTTTGCAATAATTACGATGCAATTTTCAAATGTGTTAGAAGTAAAAAAATACTTTTCAACAGCTCCACAGACATTCATAAACAAATTCATATCTCACTAATGTAATTGACAACACAATAGAGAGGCATTCTCTTCATTCAAAACTGTTTTAACTGGCCATGTTGCTTGCAGGAGCTCCCTCTTGCACAAAAAAATAAGTTTTGTTTGGGATGAAAGTTATTCATTTTAATTGCATCAGCAAATGGTGCCATTCCTTAGCAGTACAAATTGTATTAAAAGAAAACAGGTTAGCAGGAGCAAAATTCAAAGCATAGAAAGTCAATTTGCTCAATAACTATTCATCAAACTTACTTCATATAATGCTTATAAAATTAAATTTCACAAGGGACCATGCACAACAAACCACAATAATATTAGAACATATTGATCGAAAGAAGCCTCTAATCCAAAGTGAAGGGGTCGTGTTATCACAACACCAAGGGATTGTAGGATAAAGGAAAAATAAACTACTTTGTTAGGGATATATTGGAAAACAGAGGTTGACTTGAATTTAGACCATTTGCCTATTTTGCATGCATATTTTACTCATGGATTATGAAATTTATCACCCATTTCTTTAATAAATGAAATTTCAATTATCTTTGTCAACTGATGAACAGATGAACCTGGAAAACAAGACTGTCTAAAACTGACCTTGTGTACCATTAAAAACGAACTATTCTGAGGTTATAAGGGGTCAACAGTTGGTGATTTACATAGGTTTACATAAAATAAACATAATTGGTTTGGTTTGGAGTGCTACGGTCAATTTTTACTACACAAGGGCTAATTAGACCAGGACCTACTGCTTAAAGCCAATTCCAAACAGCTACAAGCATCCATGCCAAGAGTAGGATTCAAACCCACAGACTTTGATACTGAATGCCAGCACCCTAGACATTTGGCCATCATCTAACAAACATGAAAACATCAGTTTTTCATGAAAAAATCATATAAATTTCTTTGCTTTTGAGCAATATTAGCATTACTCCAAGTATTTAGTATTTTATCTGAAACCTATTTTTTGTGATGCATGGATAGTCAGAAAAACATATAATATGCTGCTTGCTAGTAGTTCAGATATCTATGTACCTGTATGAATGTCTTTGAATAATAGTATTAAAAGTGCAGTATGTTCTCTTAATCTGCCTTTATTCAAAGTTGTTTCTCTCATCCAAAATATTAGCTATTTCATTGATTACTTGTGCATGAACAGGTATGTCCATGTCTTATAGAATTAGCTAAAATATTTCATTAGATACTCATAAATAAAAAGGTTATTATTTTAAACTATTTACTTCTATGTTCAACCTTCATAACATCAACACCAACAGGTATATAAAGTTCAGATGCTAAAACACAAAAATCTCCATGGTGTGACACATTGAAAAAAATTCTCTTTTCATTTTCTCCAAGTAAATAAGGTTTTCCAGATGAAGTTCTAGCAAAAGTAATTTTATCATACTCAACAGAGAGAGATTCATTAACAGCTTTTCTCATAAGTAGCTGCCCTACCTGTAAAATAAGAGCTACATTACATTGAGAAAAATAACATTTTTTAAGAAAAATATTGTGGAGAACAGGATTTACTGGTTTAAATCAATGCCTGCTACTATTACTTGGTTAAATGAAGAATAATTTTAATTATTCTGCCAGTATCCATAAATGCTCTGATTGATCAGTGCAGGAGCAATCTGAAGTAAAATTGTAATCCTACACTAAAGTTTGCTTTTGTCTTAATCCATGAAAAGTGCAGAGGAAATTTTAAATGTGGATTGGATGCATTGGTACATTTCATTAAAAATTAATGAATTTTATTTCAAAACTTGAGGTAAAAAAATATTCTTTTAAAGATGGTGGGAACCCTGTAAAAGTATTACAAATATTAAACTGTAAGTAGTTTTAAATATAAATTTGTAGGTAGAATCAAATAGAAAGTAGGCAATAAAGTAATTTGTAGGCAGTAGGCAATAAGGAAAGTATTCAGTTAACCAACTAATGGCATTGCAACTGTCTTACTACCCTCAGCTTTCTATTCTGGTACAAAAAGTTTGATTGTTCCAGAAATACTAGCAATGCATAAAATAAAACTCTTTTATACTTTAAAACTCCATATATCCTGAGAGAATTTTTAAACACAGATAATTTTTTTTTCCTCCCCAACAAGAAAATATAAATTTGTTAGCCATAAATACATACATACATATATATTTAAACTTTGCTAGCAACAATAATCCCTTAATTTAAAATGAAATTTTTTTAATAAAATTTTTAAAACTCCAATTTAAATTTAAAAATCTGATTTAAATTTGAATAATTGATTTTTTAATTTTTGTTTTAGTCAACTTGTAAAATAAAACAAAAAATTTATATTTAAAAAAATACGAGGGTTGGGGCATAAGTCATGGCAACTATTTTTTTTCTTGTAGATATGTGAACGGATCACAAACGTATATGTGTCGTGTGGAAGTTCTGCAGGCATAGTGTGTATGCAGAACAACAGACGGCTCTGTGATAGCTGGTAGTAGCACAGCGAGGGCTCTGAAATCAGTCAGTTGGTGAGTGTCGTGCGAGACAGAAGTAACCCGTGTTGAGCAGCGCGCTTACATCAAAATACCCATTCTCCGAGGGAGAAATACGATGGAATGTCACAGTGAATTAGTAGAAGCCCTTGGGAATAATGCCCTACTATATCATACAGTAGCACGGTGGGTAGGAAAGTTTCAGCAAGGACATGTGTCAACCAGTGATGAGCAACGTTCGGGACGACCGGTGAGTGTGCAGACTGACTTGGCACGTGCCGTCATCGAGCAGCTCATGGATGAAGATTAAGGAACCAATACGTGGTAGGCGGTTTGCAACACGAGAGGACATTGCTAATGCTGTGCACCAACAGATGAACCGATTCACACATGGTGTGGCAAATGCTGAGGCTAATGGTATTCAGCGCCTCCCACATCGTTGGCAGCGTGTGGTGACACTAGCAGGGGACTACATTGAGGGTCTTTAGGCCCAGGTTTGTCATGTCAACTTTATGTGTACTGTGTTATCATTCTTTTGCACGGTGAAGGCCATATTGCCCTGTATACTACCATAATAAATTAGTGTGTTACGATATTTCAGTGCTATTCATTGTCCACACATGTAGTTAAGACCTTGTCCTTTCATCTGTATATGTCACATTTTCCAACCGGACTGGTATCTTCAAGAAAAAAAATAGTTGCCATGACTTTTGCCCCAACCCTCGTAGTTATAAATAATGCAATTACCATCAGAACTAGTATAGTAGAGAATATTAAACAGTCAAAAATCTTTTATCAGTCATTTTTTAAATATAGGACACCAGGATAAAAAATAAAAACAACACAGAAAATACATTTTATAATAGATAATATTCTTGCATAGTTTAATACAAGCTTCTTCAACTTTTAAACTTCACCATTGCTAATTAATTGTTTTATTGGAAATCTTAGCAAATTTAAAAAGACAGAATTGCAAATCTATCAAAGCGGTAACTATAGCATCTTAGTACTAAAAATCCTATAAGATGTTACAAAAAACCAAATACAATACAGTATCATCAAGTACAATGTTGTTAAATCTTTATTTAACCCTCTCAAATGCACTATTACTTATTTTCATAGCAATAGGAAATGGTATAAAATACTATACATGATGTAACAAAATCAGTTGACAAAATAAGTTATATATATTTAAAATTCTAAAAATTATTCTACACAGATCTGCAGTTAATATTGAAACCATATACTCAGTATTTGACCTCAACAGAATCAGAAAGAAATGCTATATAGGTAAATTTCAACAAGTGACTATTAGTCATTTATAAATTTCATATAACCGTACAGTGACAAAGTGGCTAAGGCATCAGCCTGCCATAGGATTGTGGATTTGAATCCTGCATAAGGTATGTTGTAATAGTCTTCCTCCTGCAATAGAAGGAGCCCCATATTGAATGATGAACTGCAATCTACCGTCCAATACCTGTGTCAACATTTGTAATTAAAATTTCTTTGTGTATGTGTTTGCTTTTATTTTCTATCTTATCTTCAAATGTACACTGGAGTGGGGTCTTGGAATCTGAGCCCCAGGGACCTTAGAACAACATACACTTATAAATATAAAACTGATCATTAAAGTAGAGCTTTTTTCCCCAAAATGTTTGTCAAGTTTAGAATTTTTTTTTTAAAGGGAACATCCTTAGTTATAGGAACATGACCTTACTGGCATAATAGAATGTAATGTTTATCTTATTAATTGGGCTAACTTATTTCTCTTAATAAGACTTCATTAATGGATTCTTATTTGCTGACCAATGCATAGGCATAGACTTTTAAAATATTTAGATTTTTTTTACATTATACATTTTGTCATTTTTTATGAATAAAGAAATTATTCATAAAAATATCAAAGATATCAAGAAAACCTTAACTAATCTTAATTCCATATCATAAATTCTTCCAGTATTAGAAAAGGTTACATTTTATCTAAATTAATTATAAAAGCTCACAGACCAAGAGATAATATTACAGCCAAGACCTCAATGGCTATGATCACCTTACTAGTTATAAAGTAATAAAGTTATTATTTTTTAAAAAATGCTTGCAATAAATCGGTAAATGTAAGATAGTCAGATGGACAATCACCAAGTATTCTTCAAACTTGAATACTCTGTATGTCATATTCGCTGAAACTTAACACTTACTTTTCCAATATCAAAAAATAATGTAGTAAAAAGAAGTATCTGATTCAAAATCAAGTAATAGGGTATTGGTAGATGATGTTTCTAGGGGAAACAACAGTCAGTGGATGCATCTCAATAGGTTTAGGGAAAAGATTCTTACTATACATCTAGGTCTTAAGTGAGCCCCTGTAGTGTACTTTTACTAAGCCTCTATAAAGCTTAAAACCTCAATCTCCCTAAGATTTAAATACAATGCATAAATGTGAACCCAGACAGTGAACAGTAGTTGAAAGTGCCATTTTTCAGCTCTTGACCTGAAAATTTAGATGTCAAACTGACTCTTTATCATAACTCTTATTCTGAAAAAAATTGGAAGGATCACAAATTGTCTGAAGTAAATTAATATACTGAATTATTTAATTTAAAAATATGCTTTAAACTTTTTATAATTACATATCTTTAATATTTTTAGTTATATATTTTAAATGTTAAACATATATGATATTGTTAAATTGAGTCAAATTTATGAAAAAAGTTTATTTTATATTTTCATGTTGATTTATCAGTATTACATTTTTATCAATTTCAGTAAATTAAATTTACTTTAAATTTTTTTGCTATATTCACAGTTATTATACCCTAATCCTACATGATTTATTTGAGGTAACAATCATCCACCTTTCTACCTTTTTTTAATAGTCAAATTTATAACATACTAAATATATTATACCATAAAAGCTGTAAAGGATTACAAAAAATTTAAAATAATTTTTATATTGATGAGTCTATTGCTTAATATATATCATGATGAAAATGAATATGATTTACTTGAATAAAGTATTTCAGAATTTATATAACTTGAACTAAAAAAAGAAAAGCTGAAAAATAATTTTGGAATTTATAAGTGACATGAAAAATCAGACTAAATAAATTATCAAACTTTAAATAGATAATTATTTCTTTTAAAATTAATTTTTAAATGAAATATAAATCAATCTCATAATTTATGAAATAAGTTTTAAAATGAGGTGTATATACATTCTAAAGGGAAGTATTTACAAAAAAAAACTCTCCAAGTCCTTTCATTTTTTTTACCCTTTAATGTACAAATAGGAGCCACAAGCAAGAGATTATCTCTATAGTCCTTCATCAACATATATGGGATGCAAGTGCCTGAGGTAAAGAAAACATTTACATGGTGTTCTGAGAGGACATGACTTTTGATAACAGATCTATGAATAATTAGTTCTACAAACTTCAGGTGGTGGAACACCTGAAGTTGCAGACCTGTATAGGCAGCAAATGTAAAACAGGCACAGGCTCTATATTAAAGGCAGTGATTGATAATTTATTTATTGTAGTCATGTTTAGTCACATGTATGTATTTGAAATATGTTAGGTTTCTTGACTACATTTCTATTATTTTGATTTGAGTGCATTATTTCAGGATATTTAGCACACTTCTATGCAAGACAACAGAGATTTCAATATCAAGCTTATAGAAATACTCTAAAAATACTCATATCTAATAATTAACATATCCAAGCAATAAGAATCTGACAACTTTGTTACATAGCCAAATAACTTGTAAACTTTATTTTTTTTAATCACTCAATTGATAACGACGCGAATAGGTTCATTCTAGTTCATAATTCAGAGAAAAATTTAAACTGAAATAATAATAGTTAGACGTTAGTAAACTTTATTGATCTGCACCTGAGTGAAAAAAGCGGTACATAATAATGAAGTTTTAAATACAATTTTACATAAGTAAAATATACCAGAGATGATTTGCAATCGTTAACAAAACAAAAACGATAACATCTATCTCTTTCCTCCTTTTGAACACACTGTAAACATAACTTCCACTGCGATTTAGTTGGTCTCCATTCTTTTACATTAAAAGCCCAACGCATTCCCTGTGACATTTTTAATGTTTTTAAGTATCTTTTAAAAAAATTTTTGAACACAAATTTCTTTTATTTGATCTACATTTAAGCAGGACATTTAAATCTATGGTTTACAATTTAGAAATCGGATTTCCCTTGGCAACAAAACAAATGGAGTATGGATACTGTTTATTTTAATATTTTTTATTAATTCTTAAAAACTATCAATACTTTCCTAAATATTGATCTATATTTTATTGTCATACCAGGAAAATGTAAATTGAAAATAAGGTGGTTCACCTTCTGGCAGGAAAATGATAGACGATTTCTTCTCTAGTAAGTTAACGGGAAACTTTTATTTCTGCTTAAGTGGCAATAATCTTACTTCAAGTACCTACGAAGTGAAGTGAAGTTTCTTTTGTAACTGACTTCTCGTGTTGTGTCGTGTAAATCACAAGTGACTGTTACTGACCATTTTGTAATCAACTAAGATGGCAGATAAATTAGATATGTCTTTGGACGATATAATTAAACAAAACAAGAACCAGTACAGGTTACCTGGCCGAGGTGGTGGAAGAGGACGTGGAGGGAGAGGTAGAACGCGCGGAAGTCCAGCCGGCAATGTTATGCGTTCCAGATCTAACCGCGGCCGTTCACGTCCATTACCTTACTCTAGAGTAAGTTTATCTGAGTTCTGTATAAATTTTACATACTATCCTTTGAGATAGATATTGTCAAACTTGAAAGTAATATAAATTGTTCTATTTAATTTTATGTTTGAATGGTTGCCCCAAAATAAACAGGTTGTTTTATCTTTGAATTATATAACTTAGTGAAACGCACTTTGTTTGATTTATTGTATAAATTCATCCATGGACTGTTTTTTTTAATTTTATTACTGTCTTAACAAGCCTTAAATTCATGTGGGATGAATCCTTATATGGAAAGCTTCAGTAGAATTTCATATTTAGTAATGGATAGAATTTATCTCTACGTTATATTAATTGTTTTGACTTATAATATGTTATATATTATACTGAATAGAAGTTTCCTCGTTATTGCTCAGTTTAATCTGTTGGAATATTGTCACTGTTAAGTGGTATTTAACATTTATGTTCTTTTAACTTTTTCTGTACTGATAGTTGACTTAAAATGTCATCTATTCTCTATCGCTTTAATTTAATGACAGATAACGAAGTTCATTATGAATTAAGCCTACACATTAGCCAGCACTCAATTTGTTTGTGTTTAGTTATATCTATGTGTGGAATGTTTCTGTTGCAACTCAACTTCCAGTCAGCTTCCAGATTCTGATATATCCCATTTGGCCTTGTTTTCTACTACCCTGATTATGCCAAATTGCCATGAACTAGATGGTACATTACAGTCCTCCTAATAAATAGTGGTGGATAATATGAAATTTGTAAGTCATACAAATTCACAATCTTTGTATGTAATTCTCATGAGTACATAATCGGCTTGAAAAATTAATTGGTGAATGTTGAAATCACCTACATCTTCATGTGAGTACCTCTCAACCTTGAAAACAGTAAATACAATCATATCGTAAACTTGTCAGAATTCTAATATGCACCGAATCTGGTAGTAAGATATACTGGTGTGTAAAATATGGGTCGCTACTGACAGAGGGATTGTGAAAGAAAATTGGAAGGATCATGAATTGTCTGAAGTAAATTTATATACTGAATTATTTAATTAAAAAATATACTTTAAACTTTCCATTTTTACATATCTTTAATATTTTTATATTTTATTATGTTATAAATATATGATTGTTAAATAAGGAGTTAAACAGTCTTACACACTACGTTACTTCCGTTTGCTTTTATACATATGTGCAAGGCTGGGTTTGCAAACTAAGTAGCTATAAAAACCAAACAACTATGGGATCAGATGTAGTATACGCAACGGGCCATCGCCAATTTGGCGCCAAAATCCCGTTCGGAGACCTGTTAGGCTTAAACTGCGAAATGTAAACAATAAATTGGAAAACAAACTTACTGCTGGCTTTATGAAACTCGTAGGTGCACACGGGATCTTCGCTTCGCTCAGATACCCTTGCTTCACTCCGCTACGCTCCGTTACGCATCCGTCCAAAAACATTACAGAAAATCCCCAGCCGCTGGCTTCGCTACATACCGCTGGCTGTTGTACAGTAAAAAAAAAAGCTTCCGCTGGCTGTAGCGGTCAGTAAAACAAAGCTTATAACAAAAAAATTTTTAAAAATACCATCCGATCTTAAAATCCTCCCTGCCAGAATATAAAAACCGCTAAACAACCATCAGATTTGGCGAAAAATCGCCCCTTGGCGTTCGTTGCGTATACTACATCTGTACCCAACTATGAAATGAGAATGACATTCTCAATTATTTAACAAATACTATTGTAGAGAAATATGTTAAGAGATGGCACTGCAAGCCCATCGTTTTTGATTTTATTCTCAAATGTTTGGAATTCGAATTCGCTTCTTTTTTGTTGATTGTTGGAGTGATGAATCAGTTGTAAAATGTAGTTTTCCTTGAAGGGGATTAAGAACCCATAATATGTCTATTCTTTTGAATTTAGAGGCTTTCCAGCCTATTATTTTCTTGTAAATATTTAAATTCATTAAAAAACATGCAAAAATGATTTAAACTTTGCACCACTTTTGTTTTGAAGTTTCTCACTCCTTAGTTTTTGAATTTTTTTTTCCAATTTTTTTTTTTTTTTCCACAAAACACCAGCTAATAGAAGTAAACTGATAAAGGCTTTTATTTCAATATTATCTGCTAGTCTTGCATCTCTTTCTCTACTACATAGATTAGAAACTGCAGAAATGTATTCTTTAGTGCATTTCACAATTATTTCCGATATTTCATCAGAATAAAAAATAGTTCCAAGAGCCCTATGTAGATTTTATACCTTTTGCAATTCCAATTACTCCAGGTAATTTTATGATAATATTCTGCAATCTACCTTTGACATTTTTTTCTTCCGATTCATTTTGCCCATTTAGTACTATTGTCTTTTCCTACATAAAAATCATCATTATTATCATCATCATCAAGTTCTGAGTCGTCATAATCACTTTCATCAAATTCTTCAGCATTTAATACCTTATTTCCATCACTAAATAGAATACTATTGTTGAACTTGATTAAAAGCCATAGAAAACATATGGTAAATATATATATAGTAGAATGTAGCAGTGGGCTGAAGCAGGAATAAAATTAAAAAGAAGCAGTCGTTTAAAATCAGAAAACGCAGGTTTATTCATCACAAAAAGTAAACTCGAGCTAACATTTAGCATTGGCGATAGCATTCGGTCTAATACAATGCTCCGACTGACCTCGGCGAGAGCTAAGTAAAGCCAGCACGTTATATACATACAAACCACGTGGGTATCTGGCCGATTTGCATATTCAGGAAAATTTATGCCAAATAAACATCAAAATAATTACATAAAAAGTAACACTTCACTTACAATAAATAACAAAAATTACTACACATACAATAACAAATATTATAAAAACATATAAACACCGGGAAAAGAAATGTTAAATTAAAACATTGCAACCAGCGTCGAGGAATGACGTCCGAACATCGCAACTTGCGATCGCAAAGAAACCGTTTCATCACATCATACCCGAAGCATGCACGTCACCCGCTGTACGGGAAAAACGTAAACGTTTAACTTCCAAATTGGGAAGACAGAGTGTGGGGAGTACCCCAACAACTATGAACTAGCTCAAGGTCTTTTTGATTATTCAAATCTAAAAAGCGTTTAGTACTCATCATGGGAAAAGATAAATCAAAAACGTACAGGGAATCTTGATACTTCCGTAAAGTTTCAAGAGACAAACGTTATCGGGCGCGTGTATCTAACAGATACAAAACTTCAAACAATCTTCAAAATGGGAAATACTCCTACATGGAACTGATCGTTACTGCATTCCAAAGGAGTAGGTAGTCAGATGGACAGATACTAATAAGGTCAAGGTCATAAGAACAAGTTTTAGGGGACAAAAGCAGAGATATTGACATGCGTGTATCTGTCAGATCAACGTGTCCGATGGAGTGTTAATATAAATATTAATATGCATTTGTATTTCATATGAAAATCTTTAAATATGAAATTTTAGTGGTATGAGATTTGGGGAAAAACAAATGTAGATGGTGAGGAAGACATTTTTTGTAAATTGTTATTATACAAATAAATATATACCCAAAATATATAGTTCATTAATTTTTTGATATAGTTTCTCAAAATTTGCCTATTTCATTTTTCTATACTTATGTTAACTTTTGTCCTAATATTTCTCTACTTTTAAATTGCTGTTACCAATAAATTTTGTTTGGGGTCACATGATTTTTTATTTAAAGAAAATAAATCGTGATCGACAAATGTTTGCGCATTACTGGTATGGCAGTCTATCTTGAGCAGCTTTAACTTTATGTGAATTTTGTCAATTTTTCAGTGAGTACATATTCTGCATACTAACCTTTGCACAGGGATCACAGATCTATTTTAAATTCTGTCATTACTGTTAAAAAGGTATAAATTAGCACAAAATCTTTCACAGTTTCGGAACAGCTTCCCAATTGACCCGTTTTCTCGCCAAGCGAATTTTTTTCCGCCAACCTTGGCGCCATTGTTGTTTACCCCAGCCCTCCGCACGGCAAGTGAGTAAGACTGGTTCTTAAATCCCGCTCCCTTCCCGCTACTCGTCGGATAGCATGCAACACAGCTTATTTATTAAACTTTTACAATAAAATGAGAGCATAAAGAGATTTATTAATAAATAAAACTTACTTGTAAATATCCGGTGACGATTTTTAAAATATTGAAGTTTATAATTAAAAAACGTCGTTCTTCTTAGGGCACTTAAAACTACTCACTAAAAGAGAACATTCCCTTAGAAATCGGTGATAAACGAGACTATTTCTAGAAATATCAACTATATATAACCTACTGGGGATACCGTCCCAGCCGAACGCATGCTTACCGCCACTTTTGCAATCCGACTTGGATAGTCTAACTAGTGCAGCCTGATATTTAGAAACAATACTGCTAATGGGCAACATAACTATTTAGTTTAATTTAATAAAGCAATAAAAAATTAAGAGTTTTTTTACAAAGTAAAAATAATAATTCTAAAATAATATCTAATTGACAAACTTAATCACTACAATCTATTTCAAAATTTAATGTAAATATATTATATATTAATGTAGTAAACTATTTATATATGTATAAATAAGCTATATACAAGTATATTTAGCTTAAATAAAGTATAAAAACTCTAAAAATGAATTTAGAAAATCGTATAGTCACCAAGCACGTGTTAATCCAATGAAGAATCCGTCGGTCAAGCAACTAACAGAGCAGAAAAAAATCTGAACTAACTTTTGACCTCCTGAACCGGCTAGCTTAATATTACAGCAACCCTTGTGACGTAGTTCGTCGTCAAGGCGGGTTATCCGAGCCCAGGAACGAACCGTGCCACAAGGATTGGCGCAAAATCACCTTGGCGAGAAATCGGGTCAATAAGGAATCTTAGCCACAGTTTCTCTAGTTCACGTACTTGTTTACAGTTTTCATATATCATTTTAATTTTCTGTCTTAACTCCCCCATCCAGTTCTGTATACTGATGTCAGCTAAATAATAAACTCTTAAGTGCAGTTTCATTTAGCCAAATGTCATACATTTAAAGAAACAAAATTTGAAGAATGCATATTTCATTATATGTATATTAGTTTCCATGGGCACTGAATTCTTTCAGGGGTGATAGAGTACTTTAATTAATATATATATATATATATATATATATATATATATATATATATATATATATATATACTTATATATACTTATATATAAAGAGAGAGAGCGATTTTGTACGTGGAGGGTAATCTCCGGAACCACTGCACCTATTTGAAAAATTCTTTCACTGTTTGAAAGGTACATTATTCCAGATGGACATAGGCTATATATTATGTATATCTGATCAGTAGAAATAAAGTTAGGGGGCATACTCTAGATTTGTGTGCACGGCCGCCATCTTGGATTTTTCCGCCAGGGTTTGGCGCATTTCGCATGGCGATAATTATTGCGTTCTGGTAAAAATAACCCAATGTCAAATTCTCTAATTTTAAGATCAAACAGTTATTTCTGATGTGATCTTTTAATTACAGTATAATAATTTTAGGTCAGATCTTGGCCTTGACCTGGAAATCTGAGTCAAATTGACTATACTCAAAAGAGTAAATTATTTTTAAAACTAAGAGTCTTTTAGTTGAAAATTTTTGAATCCATTATCAGTTTTTTGTTAACTTATTAAATTTAAGTTGCTTTTAATTTTGTTTATCGATTGTCAATTAGTATACTATAATGATACACTATTTCATTTATTTGAAGTAAAAATTATCTGCCATCATTTTTTCGTAAAATGTAAAATACAGTATACATTTTAAATACAATATATTTTAAAATATTTTATAATTCCAAGTTGTAGTGGATTACAAATAAATTTAAATAACTGAAGTTCAACTTCTCTCTCCCCAGGAACCTAAGTTAAAAAGTTAGTTAAGGTTAAGTTATTGGTTTAGGAAAAGGTTTTTTTTTTCTTATTTCCAACACAGCAGAATAAATGGTCAAATAATCCTTGTCCCGATTTTATTGTATGCACCAAATATTTGGTTAAGGTCAAATCTGAAGTAAAATTTCATTACCACAATGCCCTAACCACACACACACACACAAAAAAAAAGAGGATCTGGTTACTCACCATAAATTTATGGGTTCATAATTATTTTACATTTTTCAAAGCTGAATTTTAGATAATTTTTAAATTGCAAGTTATTTAGGTGGTACGAAAATGCTGTATTTTTTTTCTAATTAACAATATATTGGCATAATATTTTGGTGATTCATTGCTATTAGTCAAAGAGTTAGGGCAAACTGAATAGATGGCATTGAAATTTTATCTGTAAGTAAAATTCATTTGACCAAATTTTTCATATGGATCATAATTTGAAAAGGTAGTTTTTAATTAAAAATGACCAAAAAAAAATCTCAGTCCAACGATTAAATGATTTTCAAAAATATTTCTAAGTTTCACAATTTAAAAAGGTCGTTTTTATTAAAAAAATCTAAAAGAAAAACCCAAAATTTCCAATATTTGAGAATGATTTTTTCAAAAAAAGTGGTTTTTATCAAAAACCCAACAATAAATCTAAGTCCAACGTTTAAATGATTTTTCAAAAATTTTTCTAAGTTTCATAATTTAAACAGGTGGTTTTTATTAAAAAAGCTAAAAAAAATTCAAAGTCCAGCGGTTTGAAAACATAAGCGCTTAAAACACATTGGCGAGAAATTTTCCACTCCTCAAAACACGGTAAAATCGTCAAGTTGGCGCAAAAAAATCCAAGGTGGCGGCCGTGCACACAATTATTAAGTAACGTAATATTAATTTGAATATTATTTTAGGTGCTTAAAATAATTAAAAAAACATTCTTTACTTAAAATCCTTTTTTTATTTTTTTATTTTTATTTCATCTCTTACTCTAATTTTGAGATACCAATGTGTATCTATACTTCTATAATCTATATATATAAAACAGTTCCGTAACTGACTGATTCATTCATTCACTGACTGACATACAACGCACAGACCAAACCGCTGGACCTACAGGACTGAAATTTTGCATGGCGATTCTTCTAATAGTGTAGGGGTGCACTAAGAAAGATTTTTCAAAAATTCTTCTTAGATTTTTTTAAATTAAATTTTTAAGCTGTTTTTTAAGCTTTTTTTACGTTTGCATTTAAAATAATAAATTGAGGGTTATAAAATTTATATCACGAGAAAGATCATAAAAATTCCTTTAAAATGACATCTTTTTCGAATCTTTACCTCCATCGCCGTGGGCTTCTGTTCTGACGCTAGCGGTTCGAACCTAGCCGTTCTCCGGCATGCCTTTTTCTTTAAAAAATTTATTTTAATTATTAACTAACATAAAATTAATTTAAGGTATTATTTAGGTTATTATTAAGGTAAAAAAAGATTTACAATTTATTGGCTATCAACTGGAAATTTATTGGTATAATATTTTGTTCAACCCAGACAAAGTCGGGACGGGCAGCTAGTATATATATATATATATATACAAATTCCAAATATGAAAGTCAAGGGTTTAATAATGTAAACCAATCAATCATTTTCTTTTGTATGTATCAAAAATTCATATCAATTTTTAAACTGTTCTACAAGTGAAGTCATTAGGATTTAGATTTTATTTCAGCAAGTGATATATAGCACATATATCACTTGTACTACACTCTTTACGTATAAGTTAGCTAATGTTGTTGACATTATAATTTATGAAAATATAAAATAACACTGTAGCACTGTAGTGCATTGTTTTACTTTTATATTAATGCCTAATGTAATTGGAAATATCAAGAATATTATTGAGCCTCAAAAGAAATTCATGATTTTGGATCTTTATGGGTAAAACATAGAATTCTTTATATTTTCTTTTAGCCTAAAGAGATACCAGACAGATGGCAACATGATTTGTTTGATGGTGGAGTTAGTCAGCGAACAGGTCTTACTACAGGACTTACAAAACTACTTGTATCGAATTTAGACTATGGGGTATCTGACAGTGATATCAAAGTAAGTAATTTGTATATGCATCTAATAAAACTTTAGATTAAAGATGTACATACTTAACTTATTAGCAAATCAATGTGTTGATATGTTGAATATTAAATAAGACTTTTGTATAATAAATATCAACAGAATGTTGAAATTTATCCCAGATGTACATAAAATATCTTAACTTTTTTTTCTCTCTAAAATTTCAATTTCATTTGCCTTGCTAGTGTTGTAATACATATCTTTGATCCCTCAATAAATCTTAATGGTTTTACACTTTATATGAATTTTGATAAGAAATCTGTATTCTCTTAATGCTATTTTCACTTTTGATTCAGATACCTTTTACTGAATACCACATATAGAATACTAGCTGAGTGACAACCTGATGTGTTGCTTTTTCGATTTAAAATAATATGGTTTTATTTCTTAAAGATTAAAAACTATTTAATCACTTTTAAAAATATATTAGAATTTTTAAAAAATGATATAATTATTTAAAATTCTCTTTTTCAAATTTTGGTTTTTGACTTTTGAAATAATTCTTTCAAATTTTACTTTTTAAACAAAAAAGAAGTTCATTCAATTAGAAAAAAATTCTAAATGTTTTAACTTCTCATTTCCTATTTCAATTATTTCCTCAAATTATTTCCGATTTCAATTATTTAATGACTCATACTCAACTAATAATTTTTCCTTTTGGCAACATGGCCGAATGTAAATATTAAATCTCATGGGGGGGAAAAGTGCTTAAAAAAATAGATAGTTCTGATGAATTCAAAATTGTTGGCGGAAGAATCCTTATCAGTTGCTCATTAATTAGAAACAAATTTCACAAACTTGCTGGAATTATTAGTGAGTAAGATAATAAGTCGAAAAATTACGAACTCGGCCTTCAGTTACATTAAGATACTATGGCGATCAGCGCGGGAAATTTCAAAAGTGAGTTTTGTAAGTACACTTTTTTAAAATAACTTTTATTAAATGTATTTGGTATTTTTGGAAGCTGAACATTTAGCAAATGCCAATAAATTGTAAAATCGATATTAATAGGTGCAGAAATCCGAAATATTTGTTCATCAAAATTGTCGATTTCGTGAAATTTGGAAAACTGCTTTAAGGAAAAAGCTTTGTTTGCAATGAAATACATTTTTAACTTAATAAACATGTGCATATCCTGAATGATGAAGAGTTGTAGAACACATGGAAATAAAAAATTTGTTGATTGGAGGATGGAAAAGTTGAATTTTGCATGTATGAAAATAGTAGAAATTTGCAAAACGGAATGAAGCTGGCTCACCTGGAATGTCAGCTGTTTCTGTTATCCGCTTCTTTTGAGTTCAGCGGTTTTAATTTACTAATTAAAAAAGTTTAAAGTTTTAAAAGTTGAGGATGGCATCAGTGCAAGCATCTCATGTCGTCTCGTCCATCCACGTCCATTGGTACCAGTCATGATATCCTGGTATGCTTGGTTCGCGAGATTAGCCTATCCCTGTGTTTGCTCACTAACGAACATACATTTGTTTACCTTCAACTGTTAATAGTAAGATAAAGAGGCATTATAGAAATTCATAATATTGCTTCTAGAAGCAAACATAATTTTTAAAAAATTTTAATTTTATGTGTGTTCGTTTATTTGTGTATATATACACTGCTCAAAACAATTAGGGGAGCACATGGTTTTAATGAAATTACGCAAATACTTACACCGATAAGTAACATAAAATAAATCATCCATAATTTTAAGCCTAGCAGGAAACAGAAGAAGAAAACTTCATATGCAAATCAAAGTTCATGACGTCAAAAACCAGAAAAAGAACATAAGGGCAGAAATTGAGATGTTGCAGAAACGTCTGTTTCACTGCCTTAACTGTGAAATTCGATTGCTCAGTTATTCTTTTTGAGAAAAAGTGACTTGAAAATGTCTCAACATGATTTACCGGAATCCATGGCATGGCGAATTATAGGCAGACTTGAATCCGGGCAAACACAACGTAGTGTCACGGACGCTGTTGGAGTCACCAGAAGTGTTGTTGCAAGGCCGTGGAATCGATTCCAAGAAACAGGGAATGTTAGACGTCAACAAGGGCAAGGTCGGCCACGAGCCACTACAGCAACTGATGACCGGTATATACTGTTCACAGCTCGTCGAAACAGAACAGACAATGCTACTCAGCTGCAAAGACAGTTGCCCTTGGCAACAGGACGAAGGGTGTCCAGCCAAACAGTACGTAATAGGCTTCATCATGGAGGTCTCTATGCACATAGGCCAATGGTCTGCATTTTGTTAACCTCACGCCACCGTGCAGCCCGAAGAAGATGGGCTGCTGAACATCGAAATTGGGAGCAACATGATTGCAACCAAGTGCTGTTTACAGACGAGTCCTGATTCAGTCTGGAGTGTGACACGCGACGTGTTTTGGTATGGAGGGAAAGGGGCACTCGAAATAACACCACATTTGTTCATGAAAGGTCACAATACAGACGAGCTGGTTTTATGGTATGGGGTGGAATCAGCATAGGTGGAAGTACGGACCTGCATATCATTCGGAATGGTACTTTGACGGCCCGAAGTATGCAGACGAGATACTGATACCTCATGTCATACCTTATGCTGCAGCCATTGGAGATTCCTTTGTTTTCCAGCATGATAATGCCAGACTGCATACAGCTCGTCTTGTGGAGAACATGTTTGAAGCTGAAACAATACAGCATATGGAATGGCCAGCGTGCTTTCCTGACCTGAATCCAATCGAGCATGTTTGGGACATGCTCGGACGGCACATTGCTGCGAGACCAAGGCCTCCTTATATTCTCCGAAACTTGGAGATTGCACTTCTTGAGGAGTGGAACAGTATTCCCCAAGTCTTATCGATAACATCATTGCATCCATGGAAAACAGGTGTTCAGCAGTCTTAGCTGTTCGAGGAGACCACACGCCATATTAAAAATCGTGCATCATTTCTAAACAATACTCTTTTTATCGTTTACGTGTAACCAAATTGTTGCCCTAAATCATCTTTTTATGTTTTTTCCATATTTTCAAAGAATTAAAGCTTAATTGCAAAATTTTTTACGTCTTTCTCTCTGTATTGCGCATTGATACGTGTGTACTATCCATTTTATGCCAATACGTGGCTGTCTCGCATAGTTTTCTTAATTCTTTGCTTGCTTCCCTAATTTTTTTTAGCAGTGTATATATGATACTCATGTCTAAAAAATGTCATGTTACAAAAACAAAACAAAATAGTTATTGAATGATCTTTGATTAAATACTCATGAGGTAATACAGAGGCTGTTCGCACATTTTTTAGATGATTTTGGTAAGCGGTAATAAAAAATCGTTTGCTGCAAAAGAAATAATTGCAATTGTACTATGTTTTTAAAAGTCAAAATTATCGTCTGTGGCTTGAAAGTTTTGTTTTTATTCAAAATGGCGTTTTTAACATAGCAGTGGTTCAAAGGCTACATTTATGCCCTTTCCGAAGAGAAATATGCATACTCCGTTATCCAAAAACGATGTGAGAGTCATGGTTTTGTGATATCTAAACCGTCGATAGGTAATATCGTCAACAAGAAAGGAAAAAAAGTCAAATTGGAGCCTCAAGTGGGACAAAAATTCCAAACAAGTATCCAAGGAAAAAACGGACATCTTCGACTATTGCAAAGGTACGTTGTTTAATGTTAAAAGAAAATCCCCCTAGTCAAAGGACAGTTGCAAAATCGTTAAAATGCTCAGTGTCTACTGTAAACAAAATGATAAACGTTGATTTAAATCTTAAGAAAGCGAAAAAACGCAATGTGCATAGTCTTCTTCCAAATCATATCGCTGAACGCAGGACACGCTGCAGAATTGTATACGAGAAACAATTATCCAAAGAAAAATGGAAAACAATTGTCACAATAGATGAATCATGGGTGTATTTAAATGATTGCAACAAAAAAGAGCCATTTATTATCATAAAAGGGGAGAAAAAAATTTAAGTACATGGTTCAAAGAATCGAAAGAAAGTTTTTCTAAGGGATTCATGATTGTTGCTGGTTTTTCTTATAATGGCAAGTTAAAAATAATAGAGTGGGGGGAAATGTCAAGATTAACTCCAAATACTATCAGGAACATATTTTATCGCCAATTTTTCTGAATGAAATACCATCGCTTTACCCATAATGCCATCTATCTGTGAGGCTCCATCAGGACAAAGCTAGCAGTCACATCAAAATCCACTGTAAATTTCCTAAAAGAAATGGAACAAAAAACTGGTATGGCCCATTGTGAAACAGTTTTTCACACATCTTTAGCAGATTATCAGATATTAATCTCTGCCTGTGAACAAGACCCTGATGGTTTTGTATTACGAGACATTAATGAATAAGCTGACGATGATAAACATTCTAGCACTTGCAGATATTTGTTCTGCTCTTGGGAAAACATCCAAAAAGGTACAAGAAACAGATCATATGCCTTGGGAGTACACATCTTATATTAAAAGCCTCATTTCATCCCTCGAAATTATGAAGACATATTTTGAGGAACTTTCAACTGCAGTCTAAGAAAATGAAGATCAAAAAGTGGAAATAAACATTCTTTTTGCAGCTGCATTGGCAAAACTGCCTAAAACATTGTTTTTAAGTTTATCAACAGCACTGGAAATGTTTCCTTCATCAAATAGTGGTATTTCCAGTACATACCATAGCGTTCCCCTTCCTGAGAAACCAATTAGCTTCAAGAGTCTTGGATCACAACACAAAGCTAGTGAATGTGATGAGCTAAGAGGTAATTTCTTATGCCTATCAAACTATGTAAATGCTCTAATTGAACAGTTCAGTGTATATTTCTGTGAAACTGAATCAGATGGTAAACTAACATTTTTTTCTGTTATTGACCAGAGCAGTGTTTTGTTCAACTATAATTTTTTGGTTTATCCAAAAAACAATGTTAGCATAGAGGAAGCAAAACTGAACAAGGGACTCACTGAAGATAGCTTCAATGACATTTTAAATGTGTTTCCTTTTGTGGAGTCTTCCGTGGACTTAAGAAAGACTCTGTGGTTTGAATATCAGATATTCAATGAATGGATGTGCAATAGAGTATATACAATTGTTACTCAGGGTGATGCACCAGATCTGAAGCATTTATTTAAAATTGCATTCCATGAACTGAAGGAAAAACTTCCTACATTTCTAAAGTTACTTGTTTTCGTTATTTCAATGCCAGTCTCTGAAGCTGTATGTGAGACTTGGGGGTCTGTAATTGATGTCGTTGGTAAACATAGGCTGAGATTGAAAGATGGGACGGATGAAGAAGTGGGCACTAATGATAAGAGGGTTTTTATTCAACTGAATGGGCCCCCATCTGGTTATAAAGGTACCAAAAGATTTTTAAAAGAAGCTTTATTGTCCATGTATGGTTCTGCTTATCCTTTGCATTTTAGAAACCTTACAAGAAGTGAGATGAAACGCTTTGTAACTTCAAAGGTTATAAGCAAAATTAATGAGAATGCATCATGCTTACCATGTTTTAAATAAAATGATAAAAAAATAGCTGGTTTAATGTATTATTTATTTGATAAAATTACACGCAAAATTTGCAGACAGATTATGAAATTTTAAAAGCTTGTCGCAGACAGCTACAAAACTTTCTGCCACTGAAAAGATCACTAACCTGGCTATTTGAATAATAAAGAAATTTGTTGAATTGGTCTTCCTGCCATATGTTTTCTAAATAAATATTTCATTTATCTTTTCCAAAGTAATATTGTTAATCTTCATAATAATTTCATAGAATATTATCCTGATCATTATACAAATAAAGAGACCTTGTGCTATAGCTTCTTATAAATTTTTATGTTGTAGAAAGTATTAGAGATTCAAAAGTAATTTTTGATTTGCCCAAAAAAGTATTTGTATTTTTAAGTTTTAAACTTCAGAGTACTTTTTAATTGGCTCATGTCTTAAGTAAACAACCTTCCTGTGTGTGTGGGAGGGGGGTCTAATATGACTTCAGTTTTGCATTTCCAATCATCATTTTTTATTCAGAGCATTTTCATCTTTTCAGTGTCTTATCATTATCTTTGATCAAAGAATCTATTTCCTATAATTCCAATTGATGAAATTGTTATTGCAAGAGTTTAATCAGACCAGTAGTAGATACAGATTTATCAGTTTTGCTTCATCTTGTATGATATGGACCCATAAAAACTGTTAGATTGTTGAATTGCCAGCATTAATCCCTCTTAAAATATCTAGTAAATGGCTGTGATACATGAACAATCACACAGATAACTCAGAACCAAAAGATATAATATATATAAAGGTTTATAAAAGGACTTGGGTGTTCTAGCAAATAGTAGAAAGAAGATCTCAGTTGATTTTTATGGCATTTTTGGGGTATACTTTTAGATGGTTTAGTAAATATTGATTTTGCTCCTTTTTGTGTTACACCAATAGTAATTTAAGCTTTTTCTCTAACTATAGTTCATCAATTTTTTTTATTATTGATCAGTTCAGTGTTTAACATAAAATTGATTGTAATTATGAAAATTTCAAGGTTTGAACCTTAGTTTTGTGTCACTATGATTTAATTTATATTTCTCTTTGTCATTTAGGAGCTTTTTGCTGAATTTGGCCCCCTCAGAAAAGCTGCCGTTCATTATGACAGATCTGGTCGATCCTTGGGAACAGCAGATGTCATCTTTGAGAGGCGTTTAGATGCTGTGAAAGCCATGAAACAGTATAATGGAGTTCCATTAGATGGTTAGTTGAAATGTGTAGTTTATCTGATATAAAGTACAGTCGAACCTCCATATATCAAAGTAGCAAAGTGCCAGAAAAAAATTCGATATATAGAAATTTCGATATATAGAATTGATCTTAGCTTTATCATAATTCTCCTAAAACATTAAAATTAAAGCTAATTTTCGTTTGCGAAACTCTAATTACGAACTTTCAATCTATATGCGAATCACATTAAAGGAAAGTTAATAACTAAAAAATTAATTAATATGAAAGATTTATTGAGTACTACATACCTTTAAAAAAAAAAACAATAATCCAGACAGTGGTTACAATGATCACAGTTACATTCTTTTAAAAAAAAAAAAACTACGAATATCTTGCTGAACAGCCAGTTTTGCAGAAAGTTCATCAAAGAAATGTTCGCATTTATTCAGTTCATTAAAAACTTCATCAGGGACATGTTCCACGAATTGAAGTCCACGACGTATTGTTTCAAATGCCAAAAATTGGGAGATTTTATTCTAAACTGCAAAAAAATCTCCCATTATGTATAGAAAAAAAAATTTTGACATATAGAGATTTTTTCGATATATCGAAATAGTTTTTCTATGTAATGAACATGGAGATTTGCTAAGAGTTCGATATATAAAAAAGTTTGATATATAGAGGTTCGACTGTATTTGCAATTGCATGCCACTTACAATAGAAAATGTAAATCAAATTCCAAGCATTTTTATTTACTGAGTTATTTTTGCATTAAATGTTTGATTATTTTGAAAATAATTTTCTTAGAGTACTCCCTACTTATTTACTTAATAGAAAGATAGAAATATTTACTTAAATTGTGTATTCTTGGTGTAAATTAAAAATCCTGACTTTAAGTATAACTTAAAGGACAATAGTTCTCTACTAAATATATTAATAGCACGTGGATAAAGTGCTTAATATTTTATTCACTTGTCATGTTATAAAAGATAAAATATTGCCTTATGGAAATGCATATTTAAATGCTTTATTTCTGGGTTGATTATCCCTCTGCGATGTTTCTTTCTCGCTCTCTCGATCCCTCTTTTTTTTTTTCTTTTTCTTTTTTTTTTTTTTAACCTTTCACTCACTGTTTTTACAAAGGATGTATTGTCATCTATAGTGATTTTTTTTATTATGAAGAATTTTGGCACACTATTTTTTTTTCCCTAACCTCTTTTTATTTAAAGATAAAAGATTTGCAATTTCTGAATTATACGACCATAAAGTACCGTAGGAGTAAATAATTACAAAACAAAAAATTCTTACCAATTGGCAGAATGGTGTGTAGAACAAGAAAAGAACTTAAATAATTTATCGATAAAATGAAATTTGGTGGGTGTGTGTGTGTGTAAAATATAATCCAATTTCTTGATAGATCAAAGTTTTTCCATTCCCCTTGAACCTGCCTAACACTCTGGTGTTGTTAGTTAATTGAAATATAATTCAAAGTTTTTTCGTTCCTCTTGAGGTTTGATATATCAAGGTTCCACTGTATTCAAATTCATTGTTTTTTTTTTATTATTATTATTATTATTTTATTTAATATTTTTTTTTACCACCTTTTTCTATATTATAATAACTTGTCTTCTATACTAATATCACTGTCTTCTATATTATAATAACTGGTTTAAATGCTGGTGGTACAACCAGTTCACTCTGAAGTTTTGACTGTTCAGAACAAAAGCTCTGCTTGTGATTATTATTCTTATATTTATTTATTTTTTTTTTTTTTTTTAAATAGGCAGGCCTATGATTATTCAAATAACCAGCTCTACTCTTCCCAATTCTAATCGAGGAAGTGGTAGTGGAGGTGGTGGTGGTGGAGGAGGAGGAGGAGGTGGTGGTAGTCAGAAAAATTTCAATAGGTAATCTAAGAATCTAATTGTGCTACCATTTCTGTGTTTTTATCTATATACATAAACTGTACTGTTAGCTATGTTTAGGAAATAGGTGCACACTGTATATATGTGTATTTAAAATAGATCTTCATATCAAGTTTTCAAAGATCTTAATGAATCTTATTCAGAATGATGCCTGGGTAATGTTTCCCCCTCTTCCTGTGAGAATCGGGGAAAGTGGATGAAATGGTGAAAACTAGGCATATTCTATTACCAGTAGGACAAAACAGCAAGGGAATTATCACTAAGAAAGGTTAATCCTTTAATATTTTTAACCAATACTTATAAATAATATATAAAACTTGTCATGACCAAATATCCAATTTTACCTTTTACAATGTATTGGAGATTCAGGAAATTTGCATACTTTTCCCAAATCCCATTTACATTATTTTGGTAATTAAATATTTGATCACCACCAGTTTAACTAAATTAGAGCAGAGGCTTAAAAGTAATATTTAAACAATGCTGTTTTATTTGAAGTTAATTAACTTAAAAGCTAGAATTAAAAGCAGTTGCAAGAATGATTGATTTCTTTAACTATATTAAGTTGAAAGTTAATTTATCTACACAACATAACTTTGATAAGTTATTACTGGGGTAGCTTTGATAAGAATGATTAAGTGGCAAAATCATAAGGAATCCCACGTTCTTCCTCTGGAACAGTTTTACTTTTTGCAGCTGAGGCATTTTAGGCTAGGCTTTTGGTTCACACATACAAGTGCAAAACTTCTTCAATGAAATGAATAAATTCATATTGTCCTTCATGCCAGGAAATGTATTGTTACAGTTTTTATTATTATTTATTTATTCCTAAACAACAAGATTTGCATGTTTTCTTCCTTTTATTGATATCTGTTTTATAACATGTGGGACCCAAAGATGAAGGCCTCGGGTGTAACATGATGTGACAGATAAATACATGAGCGCCAAGACAAAAAGTCTGTGTGTGGGGGGGGGGGGGGGTTTGCTAAACACTTGTTGCATCTACAGCACAGTGATCTTTCATAGACATTGACATAATGAACATTTCTAGAGAAATTAAAGATTATATAAATAACGGTTTGTTTTGGAGACCATAGTTATATAATCTTATAAGATCATAAGCAAAAGAAATATTGTTTTTGAAATATATATATATATATATATATATAAATTTTTTTCATGATTCTGAGAGTATTCAGCATTTAGCTTGTTGAACCATATATACAAGGACATACATGGGCCAGAAATATTTGACTTGCGCCATTAATTTTTTTTCATTTTAAGGGACCAGTTTATGCAGATAATGCAAGTCAAGTATGAACTTTATATGTATGAAAGAATATTTCTAAGGCCTTATTTATGATTCTGAAGTTTAAAATTATCGTGTGTGTGTGTGTGTGTGAGAGACAGAGAGAGTGCGTGTGTGCTCTGAAAGAACATGTATATTTAATGAATATTACATTTTTTAAATTGATATTCCTTTTTAAACAGACCCCGTCAAGGTGGTTCTAATCGTGGCCGACAGGGAAGAGGTGGCGCTCAAAGAAGAGTTCCAACTGCTGAAGAGTTAGATGCCGAACTAGATGCATATGTAAATAAAGTAAGTGACTAAAATATTATAATTAATTTAAAAATTCCTCTGGTGATTAATGGCCCAAAATTTTGCATAAGTGAGATGTAATAATCTTGGTTTATAAACCTTTCACAGTCCTTTGCTAGTATAATCCATAACTGCTTGAAACTGTGCTCATATTTCAACAGTAAAATAACCATATACAAGACTCAAGTTTAGTCACTTTTTCACTAAAAATCATTGTTCTGGAAATCTGTCTTTTTTTTTAATTTCAGCCATTTTTTTTATCATCTAAACATTTATGCTTTTGAAGAAATAAAATGGTTTAAAATTTCTAAGAATAGTTTGAAAAGTATTTAGTTATAGTTGCATCTAACTTTGATTGTGCTCCCTAATTTTCTTTTGACTTTCCCTTTATCTGCTAATTACTCTACTTGAGACATAAGACACAGGGTAGTTCAACGAACTTACTCTCAAGAGGGCAAGATGTGAATATCCATACCTTTGTCAGAATTTGAACAAAGCCGCACACAGCAGTTGATGCACTATCAAACTACGGTCGATCTCTAGTGCCTTTTATATGTTAGTGTTCATGTATAAAAATTGTACAAACCTGTATAGCATGTGTTTGTCCAATTTTTCTCATTTTGTTTTTATTTATATTATTCTTCTAGTTAATATAAAATATATGTTGTAATTATTTAATGAAATTTATTTTCAGATGGAATAATTGTTGCCTATTCAGCCAAAACAAACTACAGCCAGATTATAAAGTCCAAAGACTTTACAGCCATCTTTCTGGAATTTGTTGCCCAAATCTTAGAAATCATGTGAAAAAAAAAAATAGATATAAACCTTGCAAGCTGTGAAATAAGGGTGGGGAAGTTAGATCTCCCCATAAGTTTGACCAGTGTTGCATTCAATATTTCCCATAGAACAAGAAAAACTTGGCTGAGAATGAACTGAACTCATTTTTATATTGTTTTCATGTGACACATATTTATCATTCTGTAACTGCATTTTTATGAACTTGTTATGATTTCATTAAAACTTACATTTTCATCTTTTACTGTCTTCCATTCTTTTCATGTTGAATGAATTAACATTGATCGTAAGATGAGTGATAATGAAATGTGTACTTGCTGCTTTTATATATCTTGTAATGTTTAGTTTTCAGATATGTCTGTCTAAAATTATAAGAGATTTGGAAAATATTAATTCTCATGTAAAAATTGTGTTTTTATTAAACACATCTTAAAGTTGTATTTATGTTGGAAAATCTTGAAAAATTGGTTAATAATGGATCAATTGAAAGATAATTTTCAGGGCTGAAGAATAGAGGGAATTTTTTGTGTGTGTGTTTGTTATGAACATTGTACTTATTTGGGCGGGGGATAAACTGTTTTTTAAAGACTATATTCTCCTAAAAGCATTGAGAATTCATAGATTTATTAATCTTAATGTTTTATTATATCTTTGTTCTTTTTTTTTTTAAGTAGGTAAACCAATATATTTAAAACATTTTTTTTTCTGATCATTTATGTATAATTTACCACTATAGTTATAAAAATTAGCAATCTTGTTAACAAGATAAATATTCTAATGTACTGTTAAAATATCTATGTAATGTTATGCTAATGTTTAGGGATGTTCTCTGTGTGTGTTAACATTTTAAAATCTGTTCTTTTATAGTTAGCTCTCATTAGTTATAATAATCAAAGTTGTGAAAACAAATGCAAATTTCTCTTAGTGTTACTCTTTACTATTAATTTTTCAACTTAAGGACATTTATTTATGGAAGGAATCACACTCAAAAATTGTACTTAACTGTGATTTTGATGTACCGATTTTCAAATTAAAAGTACAATTTAGATATTTTTCTATAATTAAAGGATTTTTTTTTTCAATGAATAAAAGGAACTATAATTATTTTCTGCATCTTGTTTTCATCATATAGCACCTTAGTTTGATTGATGAAAAGTAATATTACAACATATCAGCAGAAAGCTCTTTGAAAACCATAAGTTATAAATGTTGTTTTAGTGCATATTTTCAAATGTCTATAAATGAGTGAAAATAAGTTATATTTTTCATTCACATATTCATGTTAACTCTGTGCACTGTATTTTTAATGAAGATTTAAAAAAAAAAAGGCCATGAAAAACTTACCCTTTGCAGCCTCTGAAATCTTTAAATTGCAACTTCAGCCAATGAAATTGTTGTTTCTAATGCCCCCCCCCCCCTCCCTCCCAGGGTCAGAGTCCAATTTGGCTAAGTGCCACACAATTTTGACCAAGCATCCCCAGGGGGAATTGTACCTGCCCCACCCTCTAACTTCATAGGACTCTTCAGTCTCATGATTTAACATGCGCATATTTGGCCTAGACACAGTTATTTAATGGTGCTTGTCGGGATTCGATCCTTAAGTGTAAATATGGACCCATTTACTGTGTGATGTACACAAGATTGAAAAATATTCTGTAAAGAATCATTTAAATTTTTTTTATGTATTTTTGTACTTGGTATTTATCATTTCATTTTCTCTAAAAGACAAGTTAAAGGGACTGACATCCTTGATATTATTTTTACTGATAGTTTTTGTTGTGTTGCAATAAAAACTCTTTGCAACATTCTTACTCTTGTCTCTGTATTCTAAATCTTTCTTTTTTTTTTTTTTTTTTTTTCCCCTGTTAAATTGTTATAATATTGCAGGGAGATAATGTCTTGCCTTTTAATAAGCTATGTAAATATTAAAATTTAAATTAATATCCTCACAAATTGATATATACATGCTTATTATTTTATAGGTTTATGTTATGTGTATTTAGTGTATTTTCTATATGTTCGTTACATTTTACTTTGTGGGAGAATGCTAGGTAATTAGACTGTGTTAAAAAATCAAATGTACATTTCATAAATTTAATATTCCTGTAAATATTCAACATTATGAAATTATGTAAAATTTAGTTTGTTAACAAATATATAGTGTTAATTTAACTAGAGTATAGTAGGATACATAATTGAAAATGTTCAATTTAAAATAATTCATATTTATCTTCTTTAAAATCTTTAATGTGAGACTAACACAGTTTATAGGCCATTGTATTGTAATAAATAACTTGGATTGTGTATTTGAAATATGTAAAACCCCTCTTTTTAAAGACACTTAAAAAATTTCCCCGGCGACAATATGATAAATGTATTTTGAAGCCTGCTTTGTGGACAACCTTAGTTAGGAATCCAAACACTATTTTCGGTCTTTTACATTGGAGTAGAACCCCTTAATGGACACTATTTGAGTTTGCCAGATATCAATGAAGTGCATATCATCACTCCTTAAAAAATATATATATTCTTTTCTAACAATGTAGGCCCCTTGTATTACTATACTTGGCAAATGACTGTTTAATAGTTTTGTTTTGTTTTTTGAGGGGGGGGGTCATATCTAGCCACATTGTAATGTAGTTATAGATAATTCTGTGATTAGTGAGTGATAGTGTCCTGTTTTTTAAAACTGTCACAACCAGTTATTTTCAAAAATTTGATTAAAAGAAAAGTCAAAGCCTGATGAATTGCTAATTCAACTAAAACTATCTATGTTTAGGGAATTGTAAGGTTGGTGACACTTTGCTTTGGGAATCAAGGTAAATCATGGTTAAGGAATATGGTTATGGTTTAGAAAACAAACATTCTAAAAAAATGTTAAGCATAAAAAATGTTGCTATTTTCTTATGCAGTAGACATGATGTAATGGATGTGACCTAGAATGAGTATTCTCTTAAAGTAATGTGTTGGCTGAAGAGGAAATACAAAAAGTATTGAACTCAGTTTGTGAAATTTTCCGAACTGAAAAATAATGGGTGATTAAGATTGATTATTCAGAGAAAGATGAAAAATGAATTTGAGTTTTCAAAAAAAATAATTTCAACAACACTGAAGCTTTCAAAGTATTAAATGGTTTAGTAGTGTTTATATTTTAATGCAATGATACAATTGTATTTGATTTAGTGCAACATTTGAAACCATGAATTATACCTTAAATATAGGCAAACCAAATATAATAATGGTAATTAAATCTTATTGTATCAGATGGCTCTGGCATGTTTATAGATATGATGACACTGAACCTGTTAAAAAATTGATTTTTTATAAAATTAAAAGTACTAGTTGAAGAGGGAGACTATGTACCAGATAGATTGATTGTGTCGAGAGAGATCTTAAGACTATTGGAATTAACCAGTGGAAAGTATTGGTATCTGATTGAGCTAGACGGAGAAAACACTGGGACTGCCTTGGCCTGTACCAGGCTGTCATCCTGATGAAGATAACATTTGAAAAACACTGCAAAGACTTAATCCTGATTATGAAATTAAATGTTCAGTTGAGGAGTTTTTGAATAGTTTTAGCTATTTGAAATTTCAATAAAATTGAATTCTGTGAGTGTAGTAAATTTATTATAATATAAAGTTATAATAAAGGAAATATGTTAATTTCATTTTAATCTCTGCATTTAGCAGCTAAAAAAATTGAGTGTAACATTTGAGATGTTTAAATCATCTTTTACTGACTTTATTTTTTTCTGTTCCACGGGCGTCTGTGAATGAGGGGTTTTGCTGCAGTGGGAAACCTCAAAGTGCAGACAAAGATTAATGAATTTATATTACTACATATTCATGTTGTTGGAAATGATAAGAGTTTAACTGCTGCTAATTGTCTTACTTAGCAAGTTTTTTTCATTGGTTTTTGACTTGTCTCTTTTTATGATAAATACATTACACCCCAGTGCATGCATGTTTTGATTTATGTTCCTGCATTATAATGTCTTGCTTTTTAAGTTTGTATTTAGAGACTACTCATACTGTGTATACTTTTTGTTACTGAAAATTATACTGCCATTAGTGTAATTCTATCAAATGCTCAATAATTAGTGTATGTATCTATATCTATATGTGTATGTGTGTGTTACAGTGTCTTACCTGCTCACAATGGCATTGTTTACTGTTGTGATAAAAATAGCGACTTCATGAATTTGCAACTTGGTTTACATTGTTTTGGCCAGTCAATGTATAGAGATTATTTTATTTTATTGTTATCAGTAGAAACTATATAATGTGTTTTGTGTGTACACGAGGCGTGTTTTTTAAGTAAGTACCATTATAAAATTCCGCCACTGTTGTCATTTGGCGCATGCGTGCTGTGTAGCATCATCTGTTGTCAAGCCACAGACGCCGTTACAGAATCATTCAACCGTGTTTATGTTTGTTTCTGAGTATTTGCAATGCCTCCTCCGATTGAGAATCCCGCCGACTGCTGTGATTCGTTTTCTTAGTGCTAAAGGCATGAAAGAGGCTGAAATTCATCGTCAGATCAATGAAGTGTATGGAGAAAACATGAGTGATGGGATGGTACGGAAGTGGGTGAGAGCTTTTAAAGAGAATGTGCATGATTAGGAACGAAGTGGACTACCATCGGTTATTATTGTTGCTTTGATCAGGAAGTGGATGAAAAAGTGAGAGAGAACAGACGCTGTACGATTTCATTGTTATCTGATAACTTTCCTGAAGTGTCAAGAAGTGTACTTTATGAAATTGTGACAGAACGTTTAAATTATCGAAAGTTATGCTCACGCTGGGTACTGAAAATGCTGACTGAGGAGCAAACGTTGAGCCAGTTCTTTGACCTTCCTAGAGCGGTACATTGAGGAAGGTGACGAGTTTTTAAACCAAATTGTCACAGGCGACGAAACGTGTGGCTTATGTTAAGGTTGCACCAGAATCAAAGCGGCAATCAATGGAATGGCGGCATTCAACATCACCCAAGAAGGTTAAGTTCAAGCAAAGAATTTCAGCCAGGAAATGGATGTTGCTTGTGGATTTTTTGCCCCGTAGTGACACAATAAATTCTACGACTTATTGTGAGACTAGAAAAAACTGCGCCGTGCATTCCGAAACAAAAGGCGCGGCATGCTGAGTAAGGGGATCGTTTTGCTTCATGACAATTTCCGTCTACACACGACCAATCGAACTCGAGCTGATTGGATCATTTGGGTGAGAACAATTTGATCACCCTCCATACAGCCTCGATCTAGTGCCCAGTGGCTAAGACGTGTTCTGCATTTGAAGAGGCATCTGGGGGGTCAGCGCCTCGATGACGATGTCAAAATGACCGTGTTGCAGTGGTTGTCTAATCAGGCGGCAAGTATCTACGAGAATGGTATTCAAAAGCTGGTTGTACGATATGATAAGTGCCTTAATGTTGGTGGGAATTATGTAGAAAACTAGGTTAAAGAACAGGCTTTCATGTAAAAATAAAATTCTCAAGAAAAGTCTACTTGTTTTATTTTTATTTCAAAACAGTACTTACTTAAACACGCCTCGTATATGTAACTGTGTGTGTATATAAGAAAGCTTTTACGATAACTACTATCCTAGAAAAGAACCCACCTCTCTAAAATTACTGAAATTGTCCGTGAATTATCTAACAACACATTTCGTGCTAAAATTCCGATGGCTTCGAATTGCCAAACCCAAATGTACCTGTACAAGTGATTCACTCCCCCCCCCCCCCCTCCCATTTCCAGTTAAAAAAGTGTATAACTTCTTAATCTTTTACCCTCTATATTTTACATACTCAGTAGGGATTGTAACACCCTGGTAGCACATCCGAGGCGTGAAGGATTTGCGTGGCAAATAGTAAATGTCCGAGTGGTTCTGATGATTAAAACAAACAGGCCAGAATTTAAATAAAACTTAACAAATTTAATATGAACAAAACTTAACGGGTTAAATGTTGAATTAAATCGTTTACAGTGGAACGAGACATCTGGTACAAAAGATTTTAACAGCGGCTTCTCTCCCTAACTAGTTTAGTGTTCCGGCAGGCAAAGTTTGCGAACAGCCGCTCCTAATCCAGATCTTAAATGGGGCTCTCCTTAAAAAACACAAGGTCTTCATATATATATTGCTGAAAATTCCTTGGCGGACGTGGGGTCTTCTCAGAAGTGCTTGTTTTTGAAAGAGGGACCGTAAGATTAGCTCAACGATGACAGGCCTCAATCCTGGTGGGTCGTTACGTGAAACTTCTTGCTCCTTATAGCGTCAAAATCTCCGAATAATGGCCACGAAAGGACAGCCTTATAAGTACACAAGGGCGGCTGATGATTTTGATTACACTAATTTCCCCAAGCTTTTTTGGAAAGACGATACGTGCGGTTCAAGATCCAGACCAAGGAATGTTAAAATTCGATGGGGAATGCACTTTTTTTTTTTTTTTTTATCCCAACAGATGCTCTCTTGAATTTCTCTGTTGCTAAGGGTAGTCCCACGAGGTTCTATGTGACGCTGCAGGATAATACCATGAAGGTTAAAGATCATGTACATGGTAAAATTGTCGGTTAGAGTGCTAACATTGTTTTTATCTTGTATATATTTTTACATGTATCTGTTGTATAACTGTTTTCTTCGTTCCAGTATTTTTATTTACTCGAACGCGGTCCATCCTGTTTAATGCAGCGTGTGCACCGCAGTTACCAGTCATTTACATACGCCAATATTTTATTACCATGCTGCAGAGGAGGATTACTGCACAGGGCCTCCGATACGTATGTCCTCTTTAATTTGTACTCGAGAAACAATGTGTCATGATTGTTTCAGTTCAGTTGATAAGTTGAAATCTAAGAATTCAGTGTGATACTTTGGAATCTGCGTATGATTTATTTAGTAACGGGATCTTCGTCTGTAAAATATTTTAAATGTTATTTATTTAACTTCGAATCAACGGTAATTGTCTATCCCGCACAACAGGTTCGTGTGGTTCGTAAAAGTCCGTAAGACCTTTATTTCCAATTTTCGTTTTAAAGGCCCTTAAAGATATTTTTAAAAGTATTTATTTGCATTAAAGATCCTTATTTTTCGTCATTAACTTCGATACATAATCTCAAATAAACAAACATATGAAATTTCAGCTTTATCTGATTTTACTTCGTATGATTTTCGGGAAAGAAAAGTAACTATAAACGTATCACATCTTTAAAACACTATTCATTTATTAGACAAACAGATATGTACAGGAACTTTTATAAATATGCATCTTTATAAGCTGTATTCCCTCAGTAATATCGCAGATAAAGATCATGTTCATCCGATTATACTCGCACCTCTCGTTACATAGTAACATGACACCAGAGTAATTTTGTTTAATACAGTCGTACCAGCTAGTTTGAGTTGTTTTAATTGCTCTTTCATGGAATCCAACAACGAAGACAAACTGCTGCACTGTTCCTGAACATGCAAACTGCTTTTGAAAAGATACTACATATCGGACTAATATACAAACTTATTCAACTTGACTAATTAGACTAGCTCACACACCTTACATTCCAGTACCAAGAACGTTACCACTCTATCCGGGTTAATAACAATATTTCTATCGACCACAAACTAAACAGTTGAATCTATCATTAGTGAAACTCTTGCATAACGAAATGCCACATTTACGAAACATTTTACTGTCAAACCTGTAACTGTGCGGTCTTCTTTATGCGATTTTATTTCATGCAATTTGTTTGTTTTTTATGCGGTTTATGAATATGTGTCGAAAGAAAATTTTAATTCCAAAAAGAGTTTCGATCGTGTATATCTGGCTATCGCGACGTTTACAAGCAGCTGATCAAACGACCGTCGCCCGCAAAAACTTATCACCGACTACATGGTAACAAAAAATAAATCAACTCTAATCTTCAAGTGACGAAAGCGATTACGAACCAGTTCATCAAAAGAATATGCGCGTTTTGGACTACGAGTAGTAGTATCGAATTATGTACATTTTGAAAATTTCTCCATGTTTAAAGTGAGAAATTAAAAAACCTTTTAAAATGTTTCCATGTGTAATTTATTTTTATTTTATTTATTTTTTTGTTTGGGAAGCACTTTATCGCTATTTCGTAAGGCTTTGACATATTTTCTGAGACTTTTTTATGCGGTCCCTATCCACCACATAAAAAAAAAATTCTTTAATATGTTGTGAAATATTATTTGTTATAGCTATTTATGAAATTTCTGAATATTGAAAACTAGCTTCGCAAATTAGATACAGTATAGATCCAAAACATTACTACCACCTGCCGAATAACGCGTTGGCCCACAAAGAAAACTGCAACCCGCCTTGGCATGGATGCCACTAGTCCTTAGTAGATAGCCGGAGACAGATTGTACCAGATGTTCAATCAGCGGTCATACAAATCTGGGATATTCTGACATGGCGGTTTTTGATAAATTAGCCATGGAACGGTAGCTCTGAGCTGCCGTTCCATGACACCCCAAATGGTTTCTATCGGATTAAGATCCGGTGAGTTAGGTGGCCAGGACATTAACTGGAATTCAGCATAATGTTCCTGGAACCACTTCATCACAATTCGAGCCTTGTGACATGGAGCGTTGTCCTGCTGGAAGACTCCATTTCCAGTTGGGAAGACAGACTCCATGTAAGGGGGCAACTGGTCCGCAATGATGTTCACATAGTCCGCAGAGTTCATGGTTTGTTCTACCACAACAACTGATCCCAGAGACGCCCATGAGAACGTCCTCCAAAGCATAATACCGGCCTGTGTATGACCTACTGTATATTGGTGGAGCAACTGTTCGCCTGGAAGACGACGTACCCTGACACGGCCATCGACATGATGAATTACGAATCGTGATTCATACGAGTAAGCAATCCCTACCTAATCCATGGTCCAGTTACGATGTTCCCGGGCCCAATGTAATCGTAGTAGGCAATGGCGCTTGGTTAACAGATGCATATGAGTGGGACGTCTGCTGCGTAGGCCCATATCCAACAGTGTCCGATGAACTGTGTGCTCCAAAACAATTCTACTTGGACCTGCATTGTATTGGACTATCAGCTGAGCCAGTGTCTGGCGCCGATTTTTCTTCACCAAGCGGGACAGTCTCCAGCGACCTTTTTTCTTGATAATGCGTGGACGTCCAACGCCATGGCATCTACTGCTGGTTTCACTGTCATTCCTCTACTTTGCAGAAGTACTAACAACGGCAAGTCACTAACAACCCACGAGTCGTGCAGCTTCGGAGATACTCGTTCCGAGACGTAGGGTCATTACAATCTGCCCCCTATCAAAGTCACTTAGATCAGCAGCCTTTCCCATCATACACAGAAGCAAGGGCAAGAATGATTCCCCAGACTCCTCAGCAGCAGTTAAATACCATTCAAACCTAATCACGTGCCCTCCACGTCCTCCACGCGAATTCATTGCAAAATGTCGGGATGGTCATAATGTTTTGGCTCTATACTGTATAGTCTCTACCAAATATTACACTATTTTTTCATAAAAGCTTCCAAAAAGTCCGCCGAAACTCTTAAATACACAACACTCACATCAACGTCCAAATGTCATGTTATTTGTTTCACGAAAACGTTCTTAATTCCTTTCAAATTCCAAGTACACCCCACGTCACCTGTAATCACTTGGGGTGACTCCTGACCAACGAGTAACATGACATCCCCCATCAATATCTTCATAAGAAACTACATTTTGCTTTTTTCACCTTGAAACTCCTCATGCCCAGCAATGTTCAATACGAAATATAAAGTTCTATACAAATCAACCATCCTCCCAAATACCCTCTATGCATCCCCAGCTTTGGACTGTTGTTGTTGCTAAGCCCTCTGGACTAGAAAACGCTAGACCAGGTCCATGAGACTCTGTCGTGTGAGCAAAAGTAAGACAGCAGTATTCTGATCTTCTGCAAGCATGCTGACGGGGATAAATAAACAGTCCACAATATGGGAAGGATTCACAGGAGCAGCAAAACAGGAACAATGGGGAAAGACCTTGGTAGAGATCTCGAAGGTCATACTTTTTGTATGGCCACTCCGAAGACGAGCCAGGGCAGACAGTAATGGTCTCAGACAACTAAAGAGCAAGGCCAGACCAGTGCAAATGTCCGGATACTAATGATGAGCAAGAGACTCTCTCCAAACAATGTATATCCTGGTCTTAAAAACAGATTGAGCCTCCGATGCAGTTAGGACATCAAACAGGGCCGAATCCTCTAAACAGCTCTCATTTGCTACTAGATCGGTCTGATCGTTGCCGAACAAGCCCACATGTGATGGGATCCACTGAAAAGCTATTGATTTAGACATGAATAACTATATATTTTTCCTTGATTTAGAGATGAATGTCGTACTGATTTAGAGATTGTTTTGGACTTCGTGACTAAGACACGCATTGATGAACTTCAGTGGTTTCATAGTTAGATTTACCAGTAAATCAAAGGCCACTTTCTCATCTCAAGTGATAACATTTATAAAGACTTGTCAAATCGTAAAGGGCCAAAACTTTCAGGGAGTTCCCTCATATTCACGTTAAAGGATTTTCTTGAGTAATGAAAACGTCCCCAGGGAAATTATCGCAGACTTACCACAATATGACTATTCACTAAACATAAATAGTGAGTAGTCATTTCATATGACTAAATAATATAACTGATAACTAGAAAGCTATCGAGGGCTGCACTGTCTTCTTTTAATTTATCCACCATTAACTCTTTTTTTTTCTTGTACTGCTCATCACTTACGAGAAAAATGTCCGTGTCATTAACATTTTTTCTTAGTTTCTCCCTGAGATTATTTCTATCCTCATCTATTCTAATTTGATAAATACTACATGTATCAACAGAAAAGTCTATTATTTAATATCTAAATATTATACTATTACTGGTTACCTCTGAAGAGAAGATCCCCGAGAAACTGGTCACTCGGGGAGAGTTCTTTTTTGATGAGGGGTGGAACGTTGAAGCGAAGGTCAACGAGAGAGGAAGAGATTGTCACCAAACATCCCCCACTTTTCGCCAAATATCGGCATTTGTCCTAAGGAAGAGTCGAACAGATGTTTTTCTACTGATTGGCAATGGTTTACTCTAAGAAAAGGCAATGTTTACAAGAAACAGATGGGGAGAAATACACATCTGCAGTTACAATTGAAAGGAAATTTTAAACACTATATTACCTATTAAAACTATTATACCTTTTGGAATATTAACTGCCGTGATGTGCTGTACAATCTGAAATGTTTAAATTGTGATTTCTGAAGTCTATTTTCCAAGGTATAAATTTGCAACCAAGCAAAACATCTTTCCCGTTTTTATTAGGGTCTTATTATACAGAGCCACAGCTGTGGCGCGCGTTCGCCACAGCTTCCCACGCCCAGACAAGCCACTCGAAGCGATACATGCAATCGTATGGAACTTATTATACTGAGCCACAGCTGTGGCTACAGGTCGCGACTGTGGCCTGGGCGAGCCACTCCAGTCGCCTACCCTCGCTTCTTGTGGCTCGCCTGCGTGACTGTGGCTGCGGTAGCGGACCATTGTTTCCTATGGAGCTTATTATACAGAGCCACTGCACAGCGCCAGAGTTCTGTGGCGAACGCGCACCACAGCTGTGGCTCTGTGTAATAAGGCCCTTAGCCATATTTTTGGCCAGTTTAAAAGTTAACAAAAACCAAGTTATGAGAAAATATTTCAAAGAGGGGGGAAATTAAAGTTTGAAGAAAATTTTCCTTATTCCAATTGCGGAAAATGGGAAAATTTTATAGTGTTGATAAAGTTAATTGTGAATTTTGATTAGAAGAGGTCATTAGGGTAGCACACTTTAAAGGGTAAGGCCGACCTTTCCAATTGAACGTATTTGATCTGGAAAATTAAAAATATGTCTAAACTGAAATAGCTTTAACATATGATCTATTATTTTTTAAAGTGGTATAAGTCCATTTTTTCATGTATCGAGATATTTAAAGGTTTGCATTTGAATGAATTTAAAAATATTGGCAAACGTTAATCAATTCGAGTGATGTTGTCACGTACAGCCATGGAACTCTGAGTTCAGCAGATGATTTTATGAAATCGCGAAGAGGAAAACAACTCAACATGACTTTAGCATTTTTCCTTTTTCTTTTTTTGGTTTTAAAGCATTGTTATAATTTTTGTTTGAAAAGGGACGTTGTAGACTTTATGCATAGTTATATGAAAACGAAGTGTAACGTAGTATATAATAAAAGTATATTTTAACTCTCTTTAAAGATCAAATCTTACTTTACGAGTTTTAGAATCTGTATGGTTAGTAGTTGTGTAAAATGAAGACAAATTAATTTTATACTGCTGCAACATAACTTTTTTGGCGTCCGCGACAGGATTCGTATAATTTGATTTGAGAATACAATGTAAAGAGAAAAAGGCAAGTAGTTTTTGAAGATAAATTATTTATTATTGAAATTTATCTATTTTGAATAAGATATATTATATATCATAATGGATGCCTTGAAAAGAAAACGAAAATTTACACGAACTGCGTTTACTCGTATATATAATATTATTGAAAAATCTATGAGGAAACCTGATGTTGAAATATCAAAGGATTTTGACATTTTGACAAATTTTCAACTGCTTAGTGGAAAATTTAATGAACTCTCAACTTTAAATGATGAAATAGCTAGTTTGCTCTTGGTTGAAGAAGACTTTGAAGAAGATGATTTGGAAACCGAACTAGAGACAGCAGATGAATATGCAAGAAAATTTATAAAAATGAATCTGCTTATACAAACCAAAACAAACGCTATTAATGAGAATATTGATAGTCATTCCATAGATGGTATTTCAAAAAGAAAATTTAAATTGCCTGTGTTAGAATTAAAAAAATTTGGCGGCGAAATTAAAGATTGGCTACCATTTTGGGGTCAATTTAGTAAAATTGATGATGACCCTAATATAGATGAAGCTGACAAGTTTAAATACTTGATTCAAGCTACAATGCCAAATACTAGAGCCCGAGAAGTGGTAGAAAGTTTTCCACCTACCAGCGAGAATTACCGAAAGGTAATTAACTGTTTTAAATCACGTTTTGGGAGAGAAGATCTATTAGTAGAATTCTATGTTAGAGAGCTTTTGAAGTTAATGTTAAGTATGAATTCAAAAGAACAGCGAGTAAAGCTTCCGACTTTATATGATCGCATTGAAACCCAATTAAGGGCTTTGGAAAGCTTAGGAGTAGCTACTGAAAAATATGCCGCGATGTTATTTCCACTCGTCGAATCATGCTTGTCTGAAGAAGTTCTGAGAGCATGGCAGCGAAACAGTAGTTGGAATAAAGACAAGAAGGAATCTCGCCTAAATAATTTCATGGATTTTTTGAAGACTGAAGTTGAAAATGAAGAAAGAATAACTCTTGCCATGACAGGATTTTCTATTAAGGATAATACGAAAGTTAACAAACTGAAAAGAGACATTCCGACTGCAGCGGGATTATTTTCAGAGAATCAGAATTCTTCTTCATTAAAGTGTGTATTCTGTGATAAGAATCATGAAACCAAAGATTGTAAATTTGCCTCAAACTTAGAATTAACTGAACGAATAGCTCGGCTGAAGAAAAGAGGCTGTTGTTATAAATGTTTTAGAATGGGCCATTTGTCAAAACAGTGTCGGAACAAAATTAGATGTTTGCAGTGACAAAGGGGACATTACCCTGTTATGTGTCCAGATATAAAGGCTACTGGGAATTGTGGTCCTAGTAAAGAAAAGGATGTATCCATCAACAATACAACAGAACATTTTAGCTCCTTAGCGAATCCTACATGTTCTCCAACAGTTTTTCTTCAAACTTTAGTTGTTTTTCTGAGAGGAAAGGATAAAGATTTTGCTGTAAGAGCTTTGATAGATACGGGTAGTCAAAAATCTTACATAAGTAAGGAAGCTGTCTCTAAGATGAACTATATACCCATAAGAGATGAAAACATCATTCATAATCTCTTTGATGGAGTTGAAAGTTATCAACAGCATCTTCTTTACAAAATTTATATCAGCAGTTTTCAGAGGAATTATCATTGCACCTTTGAAGTTCTTGATCAAGAGAAGATACGTGCAGACATTCCCCGAACAACAACTGGATGTTGGGAAGAGGAAATTTAAGAGAAAGGTATTTTTCTGAGTGATCAAGATGCTGATATAATAGGTTTATCTCCCACGGTTGATTTGCTAATTGGAGCAGATATAGCGGGAAAACTTTTCACTGGAAAGATTGTGAATTTGTCATGTGGATTGATTGCTATGGAAACATTGATCGGCTGGATTCTAATGGGCAAATTGAGTACTGAAGCCGAAAATACAGATAGCTATTTAACAGTCTTATATTTACACGTAAACAATGCAAGCGTATCTGATCTTTGGAACTCGGATGTTCTGGGAATCCTGGATCCTGCTGAGAAACAAAAATGAGCTGAACTTGAAGAACAAACAAGAGAAGCTTTTCTGCATTCTGTAAAACAAGATGAAGATGGACGTTACATTGTATCATTACCATGGATGCAAGATCATCCTGACTTACCATCTAATAGACCTCTGTCTGAAAAGAGACTTAAAGCGACCGTGAATAGAATTAAGGATCTCAATATTTTGAAAAACTATGAAAATATTTTCAAAGAATGGATGACAGAAGAAATCATTGAAGAATTAGAAGAATCAAACCTGGAGGATTTAAAATGCCATTACCTTCCTCATAGACCAGTCATTAAGGAAAATTCAACTACAAAAATTAGACCGGTTTTCGATGGATCGGCAAGAATAAAAGACTGTCCTTCTTTGAATGACTGTTTGGAGAAAGGACCTAACCTGGTAGATCTAATTCCATCCCTTTTGAACAGGTTTCGTCTTGGAAAGTATGGTGTCACTTCTGATATTTGGAAGGCTTTTCTCCAAATTCGGCTTAATGACAACGATAAAGATTATTTACGATTTCTTTGGTGGGAGGAAGGAGATCCAAAACATCTCAAGGTTTAAAGACATTGTCGTGTAGTTTTTGGTGTAAAATCAAGTCCATTTTTTTAGGAGCCACATTGGAATATCATTTAGATAAAGTACCGAATCGCTACAGAAAAACAGCACAGAAGTTAAAAAGATCTTTGTAAGTTGATAATTGTGTGGCCAGCTTTGCAAGCAGAGCTGAATTGGAAGAATTTATAAATGAATCTAAAGAAATCATGGCCCTTGGAAGATTTGATTTGCGTGGTTGGCAACATAACCTGGTACAATCCTCAATATGTATCTGTTCTAGGACTTGTGTGGAACATAGAAATGGATACACTGAAAATCGATTGGAGAGGCGAACTGAGCCCTGAACTGGAGAATGTAACAAAGAGACATATTTTGTCAGAATGTCACAAAGTATTTGATCCTATAGGATTTGTATGTCCTGTAACACTGATTCCCAAAATATTATTGCAGCAATGTTGGAAAATGAAAGCAAATTGGGGTGAAAAATTGCCTGAAGAAATTGAAAAAAGTTTTCAAAAATGGAGAAAACAGTTGCATAATTTAAAGAAGTTGGAAATTCCAAGATGGATTCAAGGATATACCAACTCTCAACATAGTTTACACGTTTTTTGTGATGCTAGTCAAGAAGCATATGCTACCTGTATATTTTTTAGATCTGAAAATAAAAATGGCATATCTTGTCAGTTAGTAGCTGCTAGATCAAAGGTAGCTCCCTTAAAAAGTATTTCAATTTCAAGACTGGAACTATTAGCTTGCTGCATTGGAACAAGACTTGCTTATACCATTAAGTCGGATTATGCTGCTCTTGGAACTACACTGCTGGCCACCCAAATTGCAACACCAAGAAAGACAAGATTTATCACAACAAAATTTATTTTGTAGATAACATGTTGACCAAGTATCAAATGATTAAATTTATAGACTTCTGTGAAGTGTGGTTCCTGCCAAAACCAGTAGCCAGAGTAGCCGCCATTGTTGGAGATCACCGCTGCCACTCGCCTCGGCATTGATTCATAGAGACTTTGGATGAGTTCTTGGGGTACAGCAGACCAAGAAGCTTCCACACGTTGCCAAAGTTGATCTGCTGTGGCAGCTGGGGATGGAATCTGGGTCAATCGTAGAGCAACCATGGACGACATGTTTTCTATCGGCGAAAGATCCGGAGAGCGAGGCGGCCAGGGAAGCAATTCAATCTGGCGATTGACGAAGCACCGTTGGACAATGCGTGCCACCTGTGGTCGCGCATTATCCTGTTGAAATATGGCTGTGGGCAAGCCCTGGAGGTAAGGAAGGACAACTGGCTCCAACACCTCGGAGAAGTAGCGCTGGTTGTTTAAAGTACCGGCAATGCGTACTAGAGGTGTGCGAGAGTGATATCCAATACCGCCCCATACCATAATACCCGGTGCAGGACCAGTCTGGCGGTGCATAACGCAGCTGTTCAGCATCCTCTCTTCACGGTGTCTCCAGACTCGAATGCGACCATCGTGGTGTTGCAGACAGAAGCGTGACTCGTCAGTAAAGACAATTTCATTCCATTCTGCCGTCCACATCCTTCTGTCATCGCACCATTGGCGGCGGAGACGTCTGTGGTTCTGCGTCAAGGGTAGACAAAGCAATGGACGTCTTGCGGATAGACCACTCTGCTGTAAACGGCGTCGAATGGTACGCGCAGACACTGGATGATGCGTTACAGACTGCATGTGCTGTGCTATGGTTCGTGATGTGACTGAGCGATCCGTCACTGCCATGCGCACAATTTGCCTGTCATCACGTGAAGTGGTGCGCTGAGGTGGATACGATCGAACACGCCGGTCCGTCGTACCCTCCTGCATCCAACGATCACATATCCGCATTGCAGTTGTTTGGTTTCGTCCAACACGACTACCGATTTCCCTGAAAGATAATCCACAATCTCGGTAGGCCACTATCCTTCCTCTGTCGAACTCGGATACTTGATCAAAAGATGATCGCTGTTTTCGACGAGGCATAATTGATCGTTTTTTGAAAAAACCACAAGAAAAACTCAATTGCCGAACTTGAAATCGTCGAAATCTCCAAGCCTGAAATAGCGCTTTGAAGTGGCGTCACAGGCACGCGTGATGTGCGTCTGCGCTGAAATTCTAATCATTTGCATATCTCACCTCCGCTAATGCATGTTGTAAATTTCATGTTATTTGCATGTTTCCTTCAGGGTGTTGCATTTACAGTGTCCAGCAGTGTATTTCAATATCTTATTGGTCAAATTCTATGAATTCCTTGTATTGGATTAAGAATGATGATCAATGGGCAACTTTTGTTATGAACGTGTGTACGTGAAATAAGATCAATGAGTGAGCCCGATCAATGGAATTATGTAGCAGGGAAACTGAATCCAGCAGACCTATCTTCTAGAGGTTGTACGGTTGAAATTTGATTTCTAAAAGATGGTGGGAGGGACCTACTTGGCTAAGAGAAGCTCAAGAAAATTGGCTCAAGTCTAATGTATCAATAGACAAAGACATTGTTAACGCAGAAAAGAAAAGTCAGTGGTCACATCATTGAATGTATCAAGGGACATTCAATCCTACCTTCTTCGATTTTCGTCGTATAAAAAATTAATAAGAATTACTGCCTGGATGATCAGATTTTACAAAAATTGCAAGCAAAGGAATGATAACCGCTTAAGAGAAGCTCTAATTACTAAAGAATTGAAAGAAGCTGAAGTCAAAATTTTGTACCTTATTCAAAGGAGTTCTTTTGTTTCTGCTAACGATGAACGTTTGAGAATTCTGCAACCATTTACGGATTCTAAAGGCTTGATTAGAGTAAAAACTGATTATGAGAGAAGATACTGAAGATTTCAAGAATCCAATAATTCTTCCTTCAAACCACCCCGTTGTCATGAACCTGATTATGTACAAGCATACAAAACTCCTACATTGTGGAATACAAACTCTGTTAGCAAATTTGAGGGAGAAGTATTGGATATTAAGGAGCAGAGGGACCGTCCGAAAAGTGCTACGGCAGTGTATTCGTTGCAAACGATTTATTGCAAAACACGCAGATGCAAACGTTGCACCTCTATCGGAAGACCGAGTACGGGATGCAGCAGTTTTTCAGGTAACAGGTATAGATGTTGCTGATCCTCTTTTCTTAAAGGATGGTACAAAGTCTTGGATTGTTCTGTATACATGTGCTGTGTACCGGGCGATTCACCTTGAGCTCGTCACTTCTTTGTCAACCGACAAATTTTTATTATCACTAAGACGCTTCATTGCCCGCCGAGGAAGACCACATATTCTATACACGGATAATGGCAAGAACTTTGTCGGATCAAATCGTGCTTTGCAGAAGATAGATTGGAACCAAGTGATAAATTTTGGAAACATAAGACGAATCACTTGGAAATTTATTCCTCCAAATTCTCCCTGGTGGGGTGGTTGGTGGGAATGCCTCGTTGGATTAGTGAAAGATCTACTTAAGAGAGTCTTGGGAAGGGCTTCTCTGAAGTACGAAGAAATGACTGCGGTGTTATGTGATTGCGAAAATGTTATAAATTCTAGACCAACCACTTACGTATCAGAAGACCTAGATCTGGAGCCATTGACACCTTCCATGTTTCTGCATGAACTGAAGGAAAGTGGCGTACCCGATCTTGATCATTTGGATTCTGTCAGTCTTCAAAAGAGACAATTGTATCGATTGAAACTTCGAGAAGATCTTAAAAAACGTTTCAGATTAGAGTACTTAGGACAACTAAGACAAAACACGAAGAAAATTTGAAAAACCCACCCTATTTCTGTAGGAGATATAGTGCTTGTCGAATGCAAGAACTTTAAAAGGTTAAACTGGCCTTTAGGGAAGATAATTGAAGTTTTTCCAGGTAAAGACGGTATCGTATGTCTTGTTAAAGTCAAAACACAGACAGGTGAAATGTTGCGTCCTGTACAAAGACTGTATGCACTTGAGATCAGTTCAACCTCAGGAGAGTTATTTCGAGGTAAAGTTCCTGAGATTTCGAAGATAGCTTCTAGAATTTCGAGGGAAAAACAGAAGAATGAGAGCACTTGTCATGTGAAGGAGCAGCAAAGGTGCACACAGTTTGATTCCAATCTCCAGCCTTCTAAGAGAACCAGAGTAGGACGTGAAATAAAAGCAATTAAACGCCTAAATCTTTGAATTAATTCGTGATAAATTTTGAGTTTCTCATCCGAGAAATTCAAAGGTGGGAGTGTCACGTACAGCCATGAAACTCTGAGTTCAGCAGATGATTTTATGAAATCGCGAAGAGGAAAACAACTAAACATGACTTTATCATTTTTCCTTTTTCTTTTTTTGGTTTTAAAACATTGTTATAATTTTTGTTTGAAAAGGGACGTTGTAGACTTTATGCATAGTTATATGAAAACGAAGTGTAACATAGTATATAATAAAAAAATATTTTAACTCTCTTTAAAGATCAAATCTTACTTTACGAATTTTAGAATCTGCATGGTTAGTAGTTGTGTAAAATGAAGACAAATTAATTTTATACTGCTGCAACACCATCAGCGACACATTCAAATTGTGGTAAACACAATGGCACTAGAGATAAATCAGTGTTACTGGGAATAAAAGTTACTTACCAATTCATCTTAGATTATGTTAGAATATCCATATAGACAGAAACAACATACAAAACTATTCACAAACACTAAATAAAAAATTTCAAGAGTGTCACTTTCTCTAAGCCTATCTTTGACAGGGATAGGCTTAGAGGAATGGAGTTTTAAAACACCATCTGCTCTTATTCTTGCACGAAATCACAGTCCTCAATTTTTAAGGTAGGGTATTTTTTGCTCCTTAATCGATTTCAGAACGTGCAGGGAGATAATATTCATTAGTTTAAGAGATATAAATATTTGTTTATCTGTCCTATGGGAGAATAACATGGCCGTCATTTCGGAGGTGCCCTAATGGCGGACGTGACGTCACACTTCGACCACGTATAAAAGAAAAATGAATGAAACGAGATCGGTGCCCCATGGAGTATTCATTTCAGGTCTTCTCATCAAAGAATCAGATTAGCCGCCTTTTAAATGAATCGTTCAGAAAGAATGACTCTCGGTGCATTTACCCATGTCAACAGACAAATCCTGACAGCAACGCCTTGAAGATGTAATATTTTGGTTATTCACAGTACGAACGTGAATTTAATTAAGATATCTTTAAAAACAAAATTTCGCATCATGTGTTGTTTGCTAATTTAGTTAGTTTTCTCTACTTTGGGTGAATAGTAGTTTATGTATTAATTCAAATAATAAAGATATATTTTCGAAACCTTAATAATTTAAATTTAAAAGAGTATTGAAATGGAATCAGAAGACATATTCTACAACAAACAAGAATATATTGAAACAGTAAGGATGTATTTTCCATTATTTAGGATTTAAATACTATTAACCATCCCCGAGTAAATTTTTTTTTGTTCTAATCCATTAAAATTACCGGCCCTTAGGATGTTAGAATAACGAAATTATTTTGATCTGAAAACTGTAATCTATTGTGTGCATTTTTTACATTATAAAAATTCTGTTTGTTGAAGCGTCACCCAGAATTAAAGTTTATAGGGTGAGGTGGGGTAGTTGTAAACGGGGTAAATCGGAAGAAGCAGGAGCGGTTGGCGACTTTTTTTTTAAAGTCGCCAAATTTGCGTTTCTGAGTCTGCGATTTTTTTCCCCGCTCATATTTTGTTGTTTTGCTGTTTTTAAAAGTTTAAAATACACGGTGCCATCGCCATTTCGGCGCCAAAATCCCGTTCGGAGACCTGTTAGGCTTAAACTGCGAAATGTAAACAAATGTGGCAACCAAGAAAGAACAAATTAATTGAAATACAAACTTACTGCTGGCTTTATGAAACTCGTAGGCGCACACGGGATCTTCGCTTTGCTTAGATACCCTTGCTTCACTCCGTTACGCATCCGTCCAAAAATATTACAGAAAATCCCCAGCCGCTGGCTTCGCTACGTACCGCTGGCTGTAGTACAGTAAAAAAAGCTTCCGCAGGCTGTAGAGGTCAGTAGCACAAAGCTTATCCCACAAAAAATCAAATAATATTATCAGATCCGAATGTAAGAAACCATGGACTAGTGCGTCATTTACAACCCCTTCTGTAACCCCCCCCCCCTAGTCTCTATTGTGAAAATCTACATCTAACAATATCCAAAATCCTCCCCCGATATTTAGAAACGACATCTTTAACCAACATAGCAATAAACGGCTAACTGAAAAGCATTGAACAAACACTATCAAAGGCGCATTCAGATGTAATTGTAGGTGTAACCAGAAAAGGGGATACATCATAACAGGAAGTAGATAATCACCAAGTTGGCGGCAGCCCCAACTTCTGATTAACCGTAAAGGTAATAGGAAAGGTCGAAACATTTTAACTTATAAAAAATATGATTTGAGTTTAAAATTAGAACAACTGTCAGTAAAATATCAATATTAAAAAGCTCTAAAATATAATTTAAAATTACCCACATAACATAAGGGTAATTGTAAACAAGTGTTTTCTCTATGCTTTGAATAAAATACAGATAAAACAAAAAGGGGGGTGGGTGGGTGGTAATTTCAAATTGGTTGCCATTGCATTGCTTCATGTTGCGATTCAAAGCTTAACCATGTGCCTATATTTATAATCTTAAATGATAAATTAGGATGGTACTGTAAGAAGCAATAGCACTTATCAGTTCCTGAAACATCTTCCTTAAATGATGTATTGAGTTTGTTTTCTTTAACATATTCAGCAACAATATTATATTTATAACAATATCATATTTATTGAAAGGATAGTCATTCAAGCTCTTGCTGTAATTGCACCATGATGCAATAATGCTTTAGGATGGCCAGCACCTAATTTATTATTAGAACTTTTCTATTTTTTATTTGATGAAACATTCCACTTCTAGGCACTCCATAATGTTCCTGGGTTATGAGTAAGTGCAGCTTTGATTTTCTACAACTCTGACTGCACTTAACCTTTAGCTTGTGGGGCCCATTTTTCCGATTCCCTCTTTAGAACAGGAAATTTCATATCCCTTTGTAAGAATGGCAACTAAGAGGGTTATATATATATATTCATTCTTGGGCCTGTATTATTGGGATACATGCTATCCCACCCCATAAGGAAAAGGTTAATGCATCCTCTTTGGAATAAGGTGGTCCAGATAATCAAAAATCATTTATGGTACTAGGTACTCCCTTTTTAAAAATTAATATTGAATTATATGCTGATGCTATGGTGCTATTTAGTAAAGTATTTGTTAAATCACCGCATTCACAACTACCCAAAAATAATATTTACATTTATGCTATTCAGAAAACTTTGTGAGCTAATTGTAAATTGAATCTAGCTTGAGCCTATCTTGTGAACACTTTTATATAACAATGTAAGTAGTTACTAGAGAATGTTTTATTTATCTCACTATTGTTTTTGTTTTTTATTAGCAGTATTTGTTCTCAAAATATGGATTTCCACAAAGTCTTGCAAAATGGTTTATCAAACTTTTAGGAATTAATTGTACTGCAAATTTTGTTATTTATATGTATCATAATGGAGATTTATAAGCTTTGTATAATACATGCATTTAAATACTTCCTTTTATACTCCTAATGACAGTTTGTTCCTGTACATTATTTACGCTCCAGATATTTCCTCTTTCTTAGCTTTACTAATCACCTCATTCTGTAACATGTTTTTTAGTTAGTCAGGGATTATGCAACTGGAACTGAAAGAAATTTTTTGATGCTAAAACTTCACTTTTAGAAACATTATCAAAGAGAATATTTATAATTAGAGAAAAATTGTGGCTTAAGTTTATTGGAGAATTTCTCTTTGGCAGTGTGGCTTAAAATTTTATCAGTAGTTATCCAGTAGTAAATGCTTATATTTCTATGAGGAATTAACAGATTTTTTAATAAAATTTTTCTATGCTTCAACGTGTTTTTTAGTTTTCCTTTTTGATTTATAAATATAAATTGTAATATGTTGATAAATTTTGGCACACTGTATAAGAGATTAATTTTCATACATACATACTAATCTTAAATGTTCATTTATAGATACTTAAGCTCATTCAAAATTTTGTTATTTGTTTTTGCTAAACCAAATTGTTCGACTCCAGGCAATTATTGCCCAACATGGCAACCATGTTTCTGAGTTTTAAGATTTCACTAAAAGGTGCCAAATTAGGTATAATTAGCTGCATTTTGGTATTTTGGCAGGAATATACTTAATTTGTATGCCATAGGGGGTTATAATAAAATTTGAACTAATTTTTGTAATGCTTCATTCATAAGTGATTGAAGTTGAATGCAGATTTTTATTTGTTCTCTTTAGACTAAGTATGAGTGTTATTTTCCAAATGACGTATATGTGGTTTTATAAGTATAAGAATTGACAGATTATTAAAAATGTTTGTTAGTTAACCCCTGTACGCTTCCATGTAATTTATTTGCAAATATGAAAATGAAATTTTTACAACCAAACCAAATGTATACTGTGTTTTGTTTTACTGATTATATTGCCTATAGATTCACAGTGTAGCTAGCATTAGACAGAACAATATGAGGTAACAGCATTACCACAGCTCAGTGGAGGCTGTTTTGTGAGCTCTCGTTAACATGGCCAACTCAGGCTTTGAGGTTTATACAACCAGTGGTAAGTTTGGTTTACTGCATAGTATCGTGTTTGCATTTAAACCTGAGATATGCACCTGCAATAGTTGGCTTTTCTACAACATTAAATGAAGAACTATGAAGGGAAAATTAACAGTGCTTAGAATTTCTATTCTAGCAAACCCATCAATGCATCAAGCCTTTGGCTTAAAAAACGGCTTGACGAAAATGTGGGACTGTATGATTCAGTTTTACTTTTGTTTTCTATCATATTTTGGAACAGTCTTTCTATCCAATGTGAATCAAATGACTGTTCAGTCATTTCAAAGTTCATGCTCAGTCAAATATAATGTAAAATGTTTTAGAGGATCAGTTGTATCAATGCATGTTTCAACTGAATTTGTTTTAATTGGAATGTATCATATACCTTTTAATAATAAAATATCTGTTTTTTTCCTCATTTTTTTAACCAGTGTTAAATATTTTGTATGCATAATTTATTACTTTTACATGAAAAATTTAAACATAACATCATATATTTGTTGAACTTTCACATATATTTATGTGTTTATTATTTTTTGAATTCAGTGAAACATTTCAGTTTCATATTTGATTTTAATTTGAAATGTTATTTAAGAAATCTGTTTATCTATTTAACTCATGTTAAAAAAACTATGTTCAACTTATCTTTTTTTTTTATCGATATTAATGTATTGAATACTTAATCTGCCCAGTGGTAAAAAGATATTTATGATTATGTAGTCTGTAGAAATAAGAATTTTTTCATAATTAAATATTTTTATTTAAAAGATTTGATTGTTCATCATATTAATTAGACATGCTAACTCAAAATATGTCTTTTCAGAATTATTTTTATGGAGTAATTGTACTGTTTCTATAAAGTTATTGTGATAATACCTTATTATTATGTCTGATACATTATAATTTTAATGTAATGTTTGTAAAAAATAGAAAGCATTTAAAAAATATTCTTTTAATATGATAGATTGTGCTTAAAATTCCTATATAACCAACCATATATATTATACATTGCTTAATATATTTGTAAGGTGAAATTATTTTTATATACACATATATATTTTTTTCAGGCTTCTGGTAATAAAGTAAGTCGCCAGTCTGTTTTATGTGGAAGTCAAAATATTGTATTAAATGGAAAAGTGAGTAATATTTTTGTGTATATATATATATATATATATATATATATATATATATATGTGTGTGTGTGTTTACTTATGGCATTTTTGGAATTTAATCCATTACACATGCAGAAGTGACTGCTGGCCATTTATTTAAGGGGGCACCGTATAGGTGGCCAGCATTACCCCCTACAAGCTGGTCCTGTAATTTATAACCAAATCAAACGCCAAGACAAGATCATTTGACACTGCACCTCCAGAGGTAAATTTGAGAACTTGGAGGACTTTGCAGCCACCATTAGTGTACACAACTTTGTACATATTACTTTGTAAATTATAACTTTGTACATATCACATTCTTGCGGTTTGCTATAATCAATTCTATGAAGGAAGGAGTTAGTTAAGAAAATCAGTTCTTATAGAACTGTGGTGGCTGTAAATATTGTTTAGTATATGAACAGTGCTTAGAGAAAGCATTTTTGTTAGGAATAAACATCAAAGGTTGATCAAGTCTAAGATATTGATCAAACAAGCAAAGAGAATTCAAAAGAAAGAAGATAAGTGATAGGGCATTGTATCAATTGACAATAATGATCAGAAAAGGTGGTAAGATTAAATTTAAGTGTTATAGCGAAGAAAAAAAATATTAAGTATATATTAACTTCTCCTCCCCTCACAAAAAGAAAATTATTTAGACCTCATCATTCTAAGAAGAAAAGAAGTTAAAACTGGCAATACGTATTAATATTTATAAATAGCAATAATATTTTTTATATAATGTGTCATAAAATTCTTTCAAGGCAAGACTCTTAACTTTCAGAATTCTGGATCCAATAGGTTTTTGCAGAAGTCATCATTACTAAAGATAGACTTTATCATAATACTCAGTTAAGATAGTTGTATAACATTTACATTATTTTAAAAGATAATCCATTAATGTAATCAAGGAAATGGTTACTATTAAAGAACTGTGAAAATCAATGATAATATATTAATACAATGAAAACAATATGTGATAAATACAAATGACATGATATAAGTACAAATCAAAAGTTAATGAAATCATCAGGATATACACACTATTCAATAAAAGCACCAAAAAAGGAAGCAACAGAAGCTTGAAAAATACAGTTGTGTATGTACACTCATGTTAAGATGTCACATTATGCATCTTTTATCCAGATTTAATTCCTATTTTAAATTTAATTCTTTCTGATGCACTGAACATCCTTGTCATTTAATTATTCATGTTTAATTTTAAGATATCTTTTATACCTATTGAAGTAGCTTCCTGCAAGATATACATTCTTATTATATTAGGATTGATGATTAATTTTTTTGTAATAAATATGGAACATCAGCAAAATTTCAAGGTTGTCTCAATGTTAAATTATATATATAGTACTGTAGGACTTTCTACATAATTTCATATGTACTTATTTGTCATCATTCATAGTCATAATAGGTTTCTTCTTTTGTTTTGAATCAGTATTATGTGGCTAAAATTATTAATTATCATTTTTATTATTAATAAATTCAGTGTAATCCACATATTTTTTTCAGAGTTCTAATATTTTAGACTTTAACAGCAAAATTATCAGTATTTGTTCATGTATTTGTTAAGTAATATGTAGAATCTTACCTAATGTTTTATTATATATAAATGTATAATTTTTTCTAATTTTTTCATCAACTATTTATTATAGACTATTATCCAATCAGAATGTGTGATTCGTGGTGATTTAGCTAACGTAAGGGTAGGTAGGCACTGTGTTATAAGTAAGAGAGCTGTGATACGACCACCTTTTAAAAAGTTTAGCAAGGGGTGAGTTTGTTTTGAAGTATTATAATTTAATGCATTGCTTATTTTTAATTTACTAATTCATTAGGTCAAATTCTTGATGAAGTACCACAGACAGTTAATATATAAATATTATATATATCCAAATTACTTTGATATGAATAGAATAGATATAGAATCATTTATTTTCCTTTTCACTAATTGAGGAAGTAATTATCTAGACTATTTAATTTAGGAATTTAAAACTATATCCCTTTAAAAGTCATATGTTAAAGATTATGTAAAAAAATGATAAGAAATTATATATTAGAAAGACAGATAATATTATTTTCTAAGAACTGTAAACTATTGTTATTGTCTTTAAATGCATCATTAAAGCTTAGACTAGCTTCTTAAACTGTTATAATTGATGAATGTGACCTTAATGGGTTAAGTACTTTCATTTAGACTCGTATTTAGAATCAAATGAAATTTTATAAAACATAATATTAATTTGTTTTGTTGCTGTGAAATTTACCTTTTTCTCCAAGAACCAGGTTCTTTGGTTTTCAATGCAACCATCACTCTTAATTCATGAGTAATTTACATGTGTAACTGACCAAAAGCTTAAAAATTTAAAGATATATTTAAAAATTTAAGTAAAACAAGAAATAATAACCCTGTATGAATAGTACTGCTTATTTCACTAATTCTTTTTTTAAAAAGTTATATATATATATATATATATATTTGTGTACAACACTTGCATACAGTGGCGCACCCAGGGGTGGGGGCCAAGGGACTCTGCCCCCCCCTTAAGAAGTTGTATTATGAATATTGATTTTGCATATAAATATTTTTATCCGTTCATCTCTCCCCCCTCCCCCCAAGAAAAAATCCTGGGTGTGCCACTGCTTGTATATGCATCCTGTTGTAGTTTATAAATGCCAGTCATTTGGCTGTTTGGCCATTAGCACACAAGCCTTCTAATACTGTTTAACAGCACATTTTAAATATCCTAGTACTGAGCATCTATTCAAAATGTTTAGCATTCATAACTCGTCTGCTATTACAAAGAGTACATAGTGAAGGATCCCTCAGTCCAGTTCGAAAGAGATGGCCTTGCAGACAAGCATATTCATTATACATAATATTTAATCTTTTGCTTGAAAATACCATTCATGTACCGAAGAATTTTTTTTTAATGGTTAAACACAGTTAAATAAATTTTTATTATATTTACTTTTTTACATTTATTTACATGTTTTTATTTTACTATTTACATAGTGTGGCTTTTTTCCCCCTGCATATTGGTGATCATGTATTTATTGATGAAGATACTGTGGTAAATGCTGCACATGTTGGATCTTATGTCTATATTGGAAAGAACTGTGTCATAGTAAGTTCTTATTGAGTTTCTATGTGTTGTTCCTTCCTCAGTAAATACATTTCTTTAACTGAAGCAGCTAAAGACTTAGTCTGGGTAATTCATATTTTAAATGAACTTCCAGATATTTTTACAAAACCTTTGCCTAAAATTGGATTTAAGATGATAACTAATAGGATTTTTGTTTAAATATAATTTCCCATTTTTAATGGCAGGTGATTTTTTTTTTTTTTTGGGGGGGGGGGGGAGGTAGTGGTGGGGATTGAAAATACTTAGTAAAGTCTGTATATTTAAGTAAATATATAAAAGTATTTATGTGTTTATGCTTATATAAGTATGTATTTAGTTGAAAGAGGAAGATTATATATGAAGTTTGTTATTTAAATGTTATTTTTTTTCAAGTGGAAGAAAATTTTGAAATGTTCTATTTAATCTTAAAGGTGTATAAGTATGGACTGTATTTTCACAAATCATGAATTACTCCTTATTTTGGGTGGTATATTTGTTTCTTTAAGTGTGTCAATAATATATCCATGTTTTTTTGCTTTAAGAAAATATGTATATATATTTTGTAAAACTGCACCGCGTTTCCTTAGGCCAGTCTTTTGTTCCATTAAGAATATAGTAAACTTTAGGCTGATTGAAGCATCTTTAAGAAATGTCAAATTAACCACAAAATGGTTTCTTGCTTCTAGTCATACGTGAGAAGTGTGCCATTGATTGGGAAATGCATAGTTTCTCCTTGGTTATTCTCTCACCTGACTGCTCAGCTTTTTCCTGCCAGATGGCAGTGTAATTTTTAAACGATTAATTGTAAGGTAAACTGAGCTGCAGTTACTGAGCAGTTTTATGCAAATCTGTTTGAAGGATACATAAAGGCGGTTTGGCCGTAAGTTTACAGCTGTCGCATACTTGATTTTTCGTTTGTAGCATGCTTTTATGTTTTTAAGTGTTTTGAAAGATTTTTAATAAACCTTTTTAAAGTAAAAGCTGAGTGTTATAATTATTATAAGGGCTATTGTCCTTCCACAATCTACTAAATGATTAAGGTTTTGGAACTCAGTACTTTCATTCTTGTTTTATTCAATGACAAAATAGAAAGCATGGTTTCAATGAGTCATGTTCATAACCAGCATAAAATTTTTTTATTTATTTATTTAAGTCATTCATGAGTCCCCTTTCCTCTGTTTGTTAAAGCAAACAGAGGAAGTTGTTTCTTTAAGTGTGTCAATAATATATCCATGTTATTTACACACTTAAAGAAATTTGTAATTGTTAAGTCTATTGTTTTCCTCTGTTTTTGGAGAGAGAAGAAAAATGTATTATTCTCTGTTATCACTGGATAGCAGCAAACATTAGTTCTTGTAGCACTAAAAATATGGAAGCTGTCATTTTGAAACAAGTTTGTGCTTCCCCAAAACCATAACCTCATCATAAATTTCCATTTGTTCAATACCTAAATATATATAATACTAAACTTCAAATATAGTTTTAATTATTGAGTTTAAATTTAGAATGTTTAAAAATGTTTTAATACATAAATTCTATATATTTACAGCAACAGATTCTATCACAATACATAAAGTCATATTTTATGAGCAAATATTAATTTGTGTCCTTTTTTAGAGCATCATTTGCTTAAAGTCTATTGTCATAGAAATGCACTTACTACCTTTTGCTAAAAATGTAAGTTTATCATTGTTATGTAATCAAATCAAGTTCCTTTTACCCTGGTAGCACATTCATCATTTCTAGTTTATTCATATTTTTTGTTTTCTTCCCCATAATGAGCCATGTGAAATAAACTGTAAACTGTTACCAATTCTATAAACTTTTATCCCTAGTTAATTTAGCTGTGTGTAGCAAAAATGACCATAGCCCTAAAAAATACACAACTTTTATATGATAATATATTTATAAATAAATATAAGGTATAATTGGTGATGTTCACTAAAGTTGTTGCCTTCGTTTCTTGAAGGGTCGGAGATGTGTGTTAAAGGACTGTTGTATGATAGCAGATAATACAGTTTTACCTCAAGAGACTGTAGTGCCTGCATTTTCAATGTATTCTGGGTCACCAGGTAAGACAAAAGATTATCATGTTTTATCTTCAATGTAATTATATAAGATGTTATTACAGTTTACTATCTATGAAGGTAAAAAAAGTTGTATAAGTAGTCCTTTACAATCTTTTTTTCTTTTTTAAATTAAAAACTTAACTGAAGTCATTTTCACTTTAGAAAGACAGAAAAAAAAGTAAAGGCGAAATTTTAATCTGGTTAATTGAAATATTTAATTTTTGGTTTAGGCTGTGTTTTAAAGACCCTTTATTCATTTGAAACTTTTTTTATATTGCAGTATCTCTAAATTTGGTTTATTATCTTTCAAGTTAATTTTGAAATATGTATGATTGAGAGAATGATTCCATTACAAAAATTATGAAAAAAAGTCAAAGCAAAATTTGCATATGAAAGCAATACTTCAGTCAATTTACACTCCAGTTTCATGGGATTCACAGACACAAAAAACCTTTTCTTACCAAATCTAAGAAATAAAATATTTCCAGTTTGTTGCTGCATTTCTTTTCTATCCTGATAAGGAAGGCTATTTTTGATGCCTTCAAAACTTGATATCATGAATTAAGTAAAATCTGCTTTCTAAAGGGAATATCAAAGGTATATCATCTTTACCAAGGATTTATCTTTATAATTGTTAGTAAATACTTATTAAAAATAATCTTGATGAGTATTCTTCTTCAGCTTTTTGGTCTGCATTTTGACAGATACTGTATTAACATCGAAATAAGCCTATCAATGCAAATGCTCTCCTGAAAAAATTCAATAAACATGATGCATCACTATACAAAGACAAAGTATGATTAAGAGAAATTCACCAGCTAGACTTAAAACAAAATATTTCATTTCATTGACATGACATAATTTGACATAACTTCATTTTCTTAATTTCTTTCTTGATATCCTCTCATATATAGTCTTTAATTTTTAGGTTTGTATACCAAAGAGTTACCAGAATGCACACAAGATCTGATGATGGATTTCACAAAAGGATACTACCAGCATTTTAAACCAGTAACACAAAATTAAGATACTTTATTTACAAAATATATTTGTGTATACCTATTATTATAATACAAGTAATCTGAGTTTCATTTTTTACCTGAAATAAAAAAGAAATATTTATTAGAACTTTTGGATTTGTATTATAATTTAAAACAGCTATAATACTCATACACTCTCTGCAGGCAATACTGAAAGGTAAAACATGCAACATAATTATTTTTCTCTTTTTGCTTTGTATTTTATCTGTTGCTGTAATTAATGTGTCAGCCAAGCCAAAATAAATTAATAAAATAATATAGAATTAACAAAATCTTGAGACTATTGTATTTAGTTGATTGATTGACCAAAATCTTTAACTTTTATAAAAATAAATGTAATATTGTTGCATTAAGATTATTTGCCCTTAAATAAAGAAGAAAAATATATATATATATATTGTTTTGCATAAATGTGCATATTATTCAAGAAACAAAATTTTAAGTTGCTCTATGAAAATCTAGGGAGTAAAGTGTAATGTCACAGATCAGAATAGTTTGTTTTTATATGTAAGGTTTTGGAGTATTTTAATAAGCATACACGTATCTACTAGTAATTTAAATTTTCAATCCTGTATTGAAATTACTCTGAAACTTCACATTTTGAAAATCAGGTATGTTTGTATTTTATTAAAATATGGGCTAATCTGAAGCTAATCATGCCACTTTAAAATTGATATCTATGATTAATTACTTGCAAACCAGAAAATTTTCTTAATATGAGATTCTAAACATTACAGAGTTTTTAACAAGTTTTATCATTTTAATGTTAAACAGCCAAAGTAATATACAAGGAAGTAGTCATATTTTACAGTAATTATATTCAGTTATTATAAAACCAATAGGCTTCCCAAAGAAATCATATATTCCAGTTTGCATTCATTATATTGAACTCTGAGGTGTACTGTTTGTGTTAAATATTAGAAATTATCTAATGGGTTAACATATAAAGGATCTTTGGAGCAAGGGAGAAAGATCAAATAAAATTCTGATACTTTTGATTGATATGCATGAGATCTAAGCATTATATTCTGAAATGTCTTTTAACTAAAATAATTTTCTCCTAATTATGACACATAATAAATGGCATAATAATGATATTCCAGTTGTTCTTAATGTAAGCCACTTAACAAATTGAAATATCTAATTTTATTATACTTTCTAATTATAATGCATTTAATACTTTATTTTGTCACAAAGATTAGTTTGTAATGGTCACTAAATAGGTTATATTATATTATTTCCAAAAGTATAAATGACTGAATATTTAAGAGTAAAAATGCATTTGTATTAAGCATAATACAAGCATATAAAAACTAAAGATTAATGTTTCATATTTATCTAAAATATAAACTGACAGCAAAATAGAGAAAAACCTGAACATTATTTAAAAGAAAAGTAGAGTAGTTTTAAATGTATTAAGACTTACTTAATTTTAACCATTTAGGAGCATTTTGAGTTGTTTTATTCTGGCTAAAAGACTGAGAATAACTGGGACCAGGAATTTTGTCATCTTCTACAACTCTTGCTTCAGCCAAAGTAGCAATAGGTACTTCCTCTATTTCTATTGACAGCTCCTCAGTTTCGCTTACAGCTTGTTTCCTGTAAATACATTTGTTGTGTACTTTTTGAAACAGATCTCAAATTTACAGATATAATAATTCATTCACAGTATTTTCAATTGCTCTTTTTTTTTTTGGGGGGGGGGGGGAGAGAATATGTACAGGGAAATGATAAATTCATATCTATATATTTATATTATTAAACTTTAACAACAGTATAATAAAACTTGCATTGCAGATTTTTTTTGTATCCAGGAGGTATTTCTACAATCATGACATTCATTACATGTGGCACTAGAAAATTTTAAAAAAAAAATATGTTGTAAAAAACAACACAATCTTTTCGAAAAGTTATTCTTTTGTTCTGCTACCATTAACACTTTAAAAAAAGTCAGGTTTTTAGGGCTTTTCTCATTCTCTCAATAACATACATATCTTACATCTATACTACTGGCTAGGGCTTTCTCTGTAGACAATGTTCAATTGCAAAACTTGCTAATATTTTTTTTTCTCTTTTATTTATTTATTTTTCCTGCTATATATTTTACCTGTTGCTATAAATGACAAACTCATATTCCATAGGGTAGAAAAACCTCAATTTATTTACAATGATTAACAATAGTTTATTACAGAGAATTAAAGTTTTTCTGATTTATTTCACTAGTTTTGTTGCAAAATTTCTCATATTCTACATGATATGATAACAATTTAAAGAATTAATATATTAAATTACAAAACTTACTGATCTGTTCATTTTATATTACACCTAAATTAATTCGGATACATAAACAGTTACCTTTAGGTTTGCTCTCTAGACTTGCAAAATGCAAACCATGATAAAAATTAACTGTAAGAATCACAAAGATAAAAGTTGAAATGCTTCAAGTGAAAGAAAAATCATATGTAAATACTTAAAGAGATTGAAATAACAGATGAATTAAATATTTCCAAGCCAAGAATGATTAAAGAGTTATTTTTAGTATAAAATGTAAAAAAAAATTGTCTAACTTTAATTTTTTTCAGTGCAAAAATTATAATTTTTGTATAATTTAAAATTCTGTTTTTTATCAAATTACATGCACACACATACAGGCAACTTGTGATAAGTAAATCATAATATGTTTCATTTTTAACAATGCCAGCATTATCAGTAAACAAGGGATTGTTTCTGAAAGGTTTGATTTCACACTGACCCTCTGGGCAATCCCTCAAGTTGAAAAAAACTTACAAATCAGAGGTGATAACAGCTGGAGAACAATGAATCCCATTTTGCAAATGCAGTAGAACAACACTCCTGAGTAAATAAATGTTAAAGTACAGGAAGGTTGGTTAATTAGTCTCAAATGCAACAGTCATCTTTTATGAAAACAAAGCCTGCAAGTCATTTAAAAAATATCGACACTGTAAACAATAAAGCAAAAATTATGCTTGACATTTAACAGTAGACTGAAGTGATTCATGGTAGATTGTTGACAAGTCTTGCTCACCACACCCTAATCATATCTTTTATGGGAAGTGAATTTATTATGAGTTGTAAGATTTATCTATTAGATTTTGGAAATATTTTAAGCTACTGAATTCAGATTTAAGGAACTTTTATTGTAATCTGGAAATCAGCTATAGTATCCATCATTCCTTATGTTTAGCAATATTATCTGATCTGCAGTAAAATTTAATGTAGTTGGCTGTATGAAGATGAATCTAAGGGTAAATTCTAATTCAACATAAAATACATTTAGTTTATTACCTTGATTCATAAGCAGCCAATGATGCTGCCCTGGGATCTGATATTTTCTCTCTTATGCTATTCATCAAATAACGGGGATTATAACTGTCACATCCAAAATACATCACACAGGCAGGAATCAACATAGACTGAAAGAAATAAGTTTATTAGTGAAATACTAAAAACATTTAGTAAACCAACAAAAATATTCAAAAACTCTAAAGAAAATTAAATGGTGCCAATCCCACTCTCCTAACCCTTGAAACATGGGGGGGGGAAATGAACTAAAGGATTACTGTATATTTTTTTCTAATTTCCCTGGGGGCTGACGACATTACACCCCAGTCTAGTGTACATATGAACACAAGGAAATAGAAACACACAAATCAGACAATCACAGAAGAATTTTATTAACAAATGATGACATCGGCGATGGATTGCAGCTCCCCTTTCTAGACGGGGCTCCTTTTGCAGGTGGAAGACTGACCGGTTCCCCAGAATACAACCTTATGCGGGAATCGAACCCACGTCCCCGTCATGGCAGGCTGATGCCTTAACCACTGATCAACGTACATCTTCTAGTTATTCTGTCCTTCTCCATTAAGAATTTTTTACCATTCTTTTTTTCGTCTTGGTTTATTTTAAATTTAAAAAAAATCATAAGAGTATCTTTTTCACTTCTGTTTAGCAAAAGTTTTGTTAAGTTAGAAGTGATATATAAGCTAAAAACGTAATATTATGGTTGGTATTTTCTGTTCTACTCTACTATATTATTCATGGTTATTATAACACATCAGACTCATATTCAAATAGCTTCTGTATATCTACTGAATCTTATAATAATAATAATATATATATATATATATAAGATATAAAACCCGAAAACCCTTTTAAAATTCCAAAATTCATTCAAAAATGCTAGCGGTATCTCACAATGAAAATCAACTGCGTAGTCAGTTTCGAGAACAAAGAAATCGAACTTAATTAGTCATTTTCTACACAACCCCTGTGTCGTTCCCCAATCTTTCGGCACTTAGATGAAACAGCTTCGCGTGCGAGTCCGACCCCAGATCCCTTGGGTATCCAATAATTGCAGGAGATTTTGATCATGAGACAAGACTTCTATGAAGTTATACATAGGCGTGCAGCCAGGTAGAGGTGTGATTTTGTGAATTGTTGCTGTCCAACGAACATGTAGTTCTCATTGAATAAAACCCTTTGTTCCAAGAATGGTGTAGTTTTTGTGTGTCCGAGGGCTGGAATAGCCATCTGAACTGCATGTCATCAACCAAGATCATAAGAGGATTCTTGATTTTAAAGTTCTAAAACCCATGACAAACAGAAGAGTTTTTCATTGGCCAACGACTTGAAAATGTGGGAATCTGGGTCACAGAGTTGACCTTTTGACATAGCGGCCTCCTCTCTTTCTCTGTGCCGTTGTGTTACATGTATGTATATATATATATATATATAACTGCGGTTCATATTTTTCCTAAATGAAAATGATTCTCTATTCTTTCAGATTATTGAATACTTAGTAGGAATTGACAGGGTATTCTGCAGTAAACACTTTTTTTGCTTTTTTTTTCTAATGTGGGGGCATTTGTCATAAGACATTCACCTTTTGTTATGCACCACAATGTCTTGCTGGCTACTTTATTATATGAGCATCATTTAGGTGAGCCAGCATTGCACCCTCTGAGGGGGGAATGTGCTTATACTGCCTAATTAAAAAATCACAGTCTAGAGCATATAAACAAACCAATGAATGGATCTGCATGAATATATGAATACAACAACAACAAAAATGTATTAGCAAAAGGAAAAAGCTTACAATCAATAAAAATTTTAAGATTCTTATTTGATAATGATTCAAATTACTTTTTCACAACAGGGCCTGGCACATGAGGGAGAAAAAATGAACTTTTTACCTAATTTATCATTTTTTTTTTTACTTCAAAATTACATTCTTGATGCTTTACAAAATTATAAAGGCAGATAAATTATAAAATCAATAAGATTTGGTTTAGTGCAGAAAGATACAACATGCCAACTAAAACCCAAGTATCATGCATTTAAAAAAAGAAGTGGTTACAATGACATACTAAAATTCTCAGTCTAGATTGAGTTTGTCTAGTGCAGTGGCTCCCAGCCAGTAATTGGAGAGAACCTAAGAAGTGGTCTGCAAGGTCAGGAGTGATTTAAAAAAAATGGTTTCTGTAATGGACAGTGAAGCTTTCCTTCTCCCAATCACTGTAGTACCCTTAGTGGAAAACATCCAAGTTTGTGAGTCTGCTGTGAACCGCTAACAGAGTAGCATGTGCATTGCTATATCTGCCATTAATTTGGGACCCCTCTGTAAATATATTTCTTTTCTTTATGTGTAATGTAGTTCGTGTTTGTAACTGTTCTAATAAATATTTAGATTGAAGTACTTTTCATTAATGTATTATGAACAGTTATAAATGTAAAATTACCCCTAACTGCATTTCATCATTTTGAGATGACTACGAATTTAAACACTTTTTTAGAACTGGAAGCAAAAATATTTTTAGTTTCCAATTTTTTTTTGTTCTAATTCTAAAAATTTCTGTATTTCTTCCACTTTCTATTGTTTTGAGTACAAAAAAATTCTTGTTTTGCTTAAAAATTTCTAATATATTTTCTGCGATGCAAACTCACAGCATTACAGCCAATTGACAGTTAGTAAAGCCAATGCAAGCTGAAAAACCGTTTTCATATTTAAGTTTTCGTAGGCTTCTATGTTTGCTATTAAGTTTTCTTTTGTTAAATTTGTCACTGTTATTAAGTTTATTTGTGACTTTTTCTTAAAGTTGTTTATCATAAATAGTTTGTTAATCCAGAAAATAATACCCATTTTGCCCCTAAAAGGATTGGTTAGGAGAAGGTCCCCTATTTTTTTTTTTGACAAGTGGTTCCTAATCAACAAAAGGTTAAGAACCACTGGTCTAGTGTGATAAAGATACCTTCAAAAATGAAAATGTGAAAGCTTAATATTATTTCTGTTAGCCATTAAAAGTAACTACTTCAGCATAAATATGCTAACCTAAATAATGATTACCTCGATTAATGTTTTTGTAGGATCCTTCTTCTCTTTTGGAGGAGAAGTGTCTGAAATAAAGTTTAAAAGTATGTGTTTGAGTTTTTTTCAAATTAAATATATTATAACTAGGGTTACGTAAATTTCACATAAAAATATCGAAATTTCACAAATAAAAAATTTCACATTTATTCACAAATAAATATATATATATATATATACACACACACACATATATAAATAAATATATATATAAATAAATTCAAATATTTTGCTTCAAATATATATTCTTAGTTAAAAGCTTCTCTCAGTTAAAGACTGTGGATGGTCTTAGATAAGCAATTATTACTATTCTTACGTAATTTCGCTTAAAAAGCAGTTTATCACCAAGTTTTCGCCAAAAAGCAGTATAAAACTAATTTTTGCATTTATTCGCTCATATCAGCAAATTTCGCTTTTATTCACATCTATTTCATAAATACGAAAATTATGTATCTCTAATTATAACTCAAACTTTTTTTAATTTAAACACAATAATAACATGAAAAGATTATTTTCATATATGAATTAAAATGTACAATTTTGCGGCAAATTTTTAAAAATTATGACAATTGTGCAATTAAACACATAACTAAATTAAAATATCACATAAATTAAGTTACAATAGTTAAAGTCATGCAGTACAACAAAAAAAATTATATAAACATTATTTAGTGACCTTTCACAAATACCACAATTTTTACTGTAACTTCTAATAAGTATTGTAATATTTAGAGTAACCTCTCACATTATATATTTGTTATATTTATTTCAAAGCAAGGTCTGCAGATAGCAATATAAACAGCAACCAACCATTCAAAGTGGTTAAAAATTATAATTACTAAATTTTCTTTAAAAGCTAAAAGTTAATTTTCTTTTGTTCATGACAAAGAAATACTTCCATAAAAATTAGTCATGCAAAAGAATAATACAGTACATTAACAGGGAGAAATATTTCAGTTTTTGAGTATCAATGAACTTCTCAGTCTACATAAAGTGAAAAATTAAACTTAAGTTTATGCAAACTTAATTTGTGCTACTATGAATATAAACTTACACAGATAAAAATTTAAGCTCTGATCTTCTAAATAATTTTTGATGAAGTTGCATACATCTTGAACTAAAAAGAAAAAAAGAATAGAGAGAGAATTACATTATGTAAAATAAAATACAGTAAAAATCTAATTTATCCGCACTAACTGGGACCATAGACAATCCGGTTAATCTGGGTAATATGGGTAATAAGCAAAACAAAATCCTTAACTAAGCAGACCTATCGTTTATTATGATAAAAAAGTATGTTTTGTAACAAAATTATATAGTATTGTTTATAAGACATTAAAAAATATAAAAATAACTTTTCACATAATTTCTTAACAAAGAATTAGTAAGTCTAGTAAAGCTTTCTTAAATTCAACAAAAAGCTACCATAATTTATTGTACAATCTATTCAGGAACTGTACATTGAATCAGTGAATATTTAGTGCACTTGTAGTTACCTTCTTGCTATCATAGTTAAAAATTATTATCTAATGTGAACATTAAATAAAAATAATGTCTACAAATCTGATCCGGATTATCTGGATAAACGAGGTTTTACTATACTTGCGAACATTCAATATCACATATAGCTGAATACACTTAGGCCCGTATGCCGATCAAACACTTACGAGAGCAAAGCTCTCGCAAAGCCCCTCCCTTCCGCAGAGGGGTCGCAATCGCGATGCAGATCAAACAGCGAGAGCTTTTTCTCTCGTAAATACGAACGTCACGTGATCAAAACTTGCGGCTAGTAGGGAGCTCTCGTAGACTCGTCTTTTCTCTCGCAAAGCCGGAATAGTCATTCGCTTTGCGAAGGAGAAGGATGTTATCCCTTTCTTTAAGCAGGGAATGGATATTACAAGATACGGATAATCCACTTGAGATGGAAGATGAAGTTTTTATTACAAAAATTTAGACTGTGCAAACATGAATTTATGTGTTTATTACATTTTTTCTACAACATCTTCAGCATTTATGAGCTCTAAAAGCTTTTTATTTCTGACTAACAACTATTTTTGTCTTCCATTATTTTAATTAATGTTTCTAAATTTTGATTAATTTTTAGCAGAATTCCTTGCCGGGATGTTGTTTCGATTTCTTGCACCATAGTTTTTTGGGTTTGAAGAGCCTCAGCTTCAAATTTGCTGCTTCTCTTTTTCTTTTTAAGGCTAGATGCTTCCTGCCACGTACTGTTGAACTGTCTAGAAAATAATAAAAAATACATAGTAAATGAGATAGCACATGAAACAGAGCTATTATGTCATACATAAAAATCAACATATGTTATTTCATAGAAGTTATTATCACAGATTATATAGTAAAACTGCAAATAATTATGAAGAAGAGTTCTATGCAGGCATTTACATAAAACTATGTATGTTACGTAAAACATACAATTGTTTAATTTCTATAAAGTATGGTACTAAAAAAATTTTAATTATCTCCAACAATTTCAGTCTGAAATTTATATTTTAAAACTTAATACAAAAATTTGATTTAAATTTATCAAAATCCAAATAACTTACTTGATGATTGAGCAATATGCCAAGACTTTGTAACTACCACTAAAACAGCAGAAACAATCTTAGGTATTGTAATTCACTTTGAATAACAACAACTTTCTGGGGGGGGATTAATTAGTATAAATAGCAAATAATTTTACTTTAAATTTATTTAAAAAATTCAAATTTTCCAAAAGCATTATGAAACAAACATTCATTTTGTTAGTTACAATAGCTATTTTTTTGTCTGGGATTATTCTTAGCTTTATGATTATTAAATACATAGTTACATTTAACAATCATAAAGCTAAACATAATTCTGATATATGACTGAGCATTGGCAGTAATCTTTTGAAGCACAATTATTAAATTTATATTTGCTATTTAAGTGTACAATGTCATGGTCTCAATCCCCACCCTCAAATATTAATAATGCGGTGATCTTTACCTGGTAACAAAGCCTCCTGCAACAAAATATTTTGATCTTTGTTTAATGATTAACTAACAGCATTTTTAAAAATTTATAATAAGATTTATAAACAAAAATAGAAATATGATATTCTTGTACACAAATGCCAGAAAAGTCTAACAGAACATTTTTAGTACTTAATTGTCCCTTAAATAAGCATTAGGACATTTTAAAATTTTGCTTTAATTAAATTTATTTATGATAAATATCTTGCAATGTAAAATATGATATATTATAAATAGCATTGAAAATGATTAAAAGAAATTCTAATAAACAGGTAATTAAATACAAAATTAATAGTTTACTTACCATCCATTTTTTTCTGTTTTAAACAGCCTACAAGTAAAAAAATAATAATAAAATATTAGGATATTGCTAAAGTCAAATTACATTTTTTTCTTTTCAAATACAACTGAAATTACTTACCAATGCAGATGAATAGAATGACTCATCAGTGATGCCTTCACTGCACTTTTTTCTCGATCTCCTCTAATGAAAAATTTGATGTGACAATTTTATCTACAAAATGTAAAAGAAACAGCCACGTTGATCGAAGTCAAAGCGCGGGTTTTTTCCAATACTGTATACTTTTTCTTGAACCCCAACGCAAGGAAGCAATTAAAATGCCGTGTTTGAGGCAGTTCAGTCGGACGGTTTCGCTAAATTGACCGTCGAATCCCCCCCGCAGTTTAGGGTTCGTGAGGGACCCCAGCTCCCGCAAAAGGGAGGAGAAAAAGGGCGTGGCTTGACCATATAAGGTTTCCTTACACATCTTGACGTCATCATTTGCGGAAGCGCAAATTGTTTGATCAGCATAGCTAAAAAGAGTGCTCACCCCCTACTCTAGCAACAACCCCCCGTTTGCGAAGCGAGAGACACAAAGCTCCAGCGTTTGTTCTGCATACGGGCCTAACAGAGTATTAATTTTATAATACTAAATGCATCTATTCCTTTAAGATATTCAACATAGATAAATACATCAGCAAGTTAAGTTTAATTTTTAATTAGAGCTCATTTCATATTTTAATTGTAGTGAAATTTTTTAAAACAATTTTTAGATAAAAATTTTTTAATTTCATCCTATTTGTCAGTCAGAATATCACATTTCAACTCAAATAGTAGATATCTCAACCCTTATTTTTCTAGATTTTCTGTTTGATATAAAATTCCAGTTCCATTATAGCAAACCTACAATAATTAAACAAGACAGTCAGGGGCAAATTAGTCAATCTGGGGCCCTGGGTGATAAAATTTATCAGGCTACCTAAGAGAATTTATCTGTATTAAAAACTTTTATGTCTTTAATACAGGTATGTTGTACAGAGCTAGGGCATTAGCAAAATATTTAACACATCATTTGTGCTGTAAAACATTAACATAGAAGCAGGTAGATTATTTATTTCAGAGCCAATTACCAAGTATGCAATTAACATGCTTAAAATTTACAAACTTTTAATTAATTACCAGTTTCTTGGACTTCGAACACTGCTTGCAGGACTAGTCTCTCAGGAAAATAGATACGAATAACTGTCTGTTTAAAACGCCCTAATTTTTGAAGCATCTGCCTATTCCTAAGTTCTTTAGTCAACAAAGGTTGATTTTCTAATTCTCTCCTGAAAAAATACCTTTACTTAACACTAAAAAAATATATATAAATGAAAAAATATTAGTTATATTTTACATTGAGGTAACATAATGCTATTAAACTTCATTACAATTCTAATCTTTTTAGAGAACTATAAACGATTTAATGTTAACTGATAGTAGTATGATGTGTTTCTGATATAATCCTATATATAATAGCCGTTGTCTCTGTATGACACTTCCGGGCTGTACTCATCTTTCAATTGAAGCCCTCAGTAAACAAACTGCCAAATAGGCTTAATTTCAATTTCAGATGTGGATCAGAATTTTTTCTTACCTAAAAACAAATATCTTCTCCATCAAATCACATTTGTTCAGCCTATTTTTCTATAAAACATTCAGAACTAAAAAAAATTGGATGTTTTTAGCTGTATATTTAACAGTTTTTAAAAATCTGTTTACTTTTGCGATGAATTCTGAAAGTAAATAAACTTGAATGTGAATGAATCGCGAAGTGAACTGTAAAAAAAGTTTTTAACTTTCATATACTTTTTCCATTATGACGTCATTTTTAGTATTATGACTTCAAAATGACGGGTTGAATGGCAGTCTACTACTCCAATCGCATGAAAAACTAAATAAATAAAAAATAATGAAAGGGTTTGCTTTTACAACGTGTCGATTAAATGCAATATTTTAGATAATTCGGGATAATTTTTAACTTTCATATACTTTTTCCATTATGACGTCAAAATGACGGGTTACCTACTAGTTTCAGTAGAATTTTGAAAGTGTACTAAAATGGGCAGTTTCATTAATAAAAGTCACAACTGCAACATAGAATATTAACTTTAAAATTTGTCCATTTAAACAAATTATGCATATTAATTTTATAACAAAATTATTTAGATAGAAATGATAAGAGATTCTAAATCAAAGACCTAAGATCAAGATTTAAAAAAAAATAAGCAAGTGGAGACCACATAAAGCTTTTGGGATGCAATTAAAAACTCTTACCTAGACCTTTTATATTCTTCCATTAGATATTTCACATCTTCAACTGATAATTCAAAAAACTCATCAGGCAAATCAGCTGAAATTTAATGAAGAGTCAACTTTTAAAAAAATTTTAAATAGCAAGTATTGAATAATTTTCTAGTATGCATGTCAGAGTGAGAACTTCAAGTATAAGGAGAAAAATATATGTGGTAACACACCTTTTTTTACATCAGTTATATCATCTAAGGAATACACAACAGCATGCCTCCCACCTATCTAAAATGTAAATAAAAATTAATATTACAATAAATAAAATATTTTAAAATTTTACATTATAATAATATGTATAATTTTTTAAACTATGTCCAAGTTTCAGAAATTTCAAACTAATTTTTATTCAAAGTATTTTTATTATACTATATCATCATGAGTCAGAAAAAGTTTCAAAATATATGTAACTCCAAATATGAATATTTTAGAAAATACAAAATAATGATTTTTAGTTTAGAGGAAAATATACTATGGCAGCAGAACTATGACATATAAGCATGTAAACGTATTCTACATTGCTATTTAAAAAGTTATAATTTCTATTGCTTATCAAAACACTGGGATAAACTGGAAAGTAGTTTCACACCTGCAAATTTTGCATACAGAATAAAACTTAAAATTCATTCCTTGAACAATGAAAAACTGTCAAACAGTTTTGAATGGTTTCTTCATTGTTTTACATATATAATGGTAAACAACCAGAAATTTACAATTACATATGCATACCAATAGAGAAGATGCATCTTAAAAGCATATACCAAATAACTGCTCAAGTAATATATCTCAAAAATATAACCTTGAAATTAAAAATTAAATTGTGTAGAATCTCTGAAATTAAACATCAGTATTCTATTTAATAAACAAAATTATGAACAGTTTTTAGTTACTAACATAACAGTATCTTTAATAACATGTGCGTCTAAAGATTTCCCAATATAGTCAACTTTTAACAGTACATTAGTCTTTCTGTATGACAGTAAATTTAACTAACAAAATCGGTAACTTATATTATTTAAATAAAATTTAGAGTTTTAAATATATGAAAGCAATGAATCTATTATTTATTAATTAGGGAATTAGATTTATGTTTGGCGAATGACAGAATTAGTTATAAAGATACTCATAGAGATTGTAATCAATTAAAGTGAATACTTTTAATTTTATATTAAAAATTTTAGTTATATATGGTAAATGAATTATATACAATGAAACTTCTCTATGTGACCAGTAACAGTTCTGAAAAAAGTGACTGTTTTCAGGGGTGACAATAGAAAAGGTTTTTTTTCTATAATATTAGCTCTATGGAGTCTTTAATTGGTTCTGAACAAAATGTTGTTTAGAGGGATGGCCAGTTAGAGAAGTTTCAATATATATATATATTGATATTGAAACTTCTCTAACTGGTCATCCCTCTAAACATCATGTCAGCAGTCCTTTCTTACTTTAATTGCAGAATGAATATTTGAGATTTTCCCTCCTTGTAGGAACGTTTTACAGTATTTCTATTTAATAAAATATAAAAATTTCATATGAATATTGCATTGTTATTTTTCATATATAGAATATAAATTTTTTTTCTTTCTTGATTATACAATATTTCATGGGGTTACAAGTGAAACACACTAAGTCAAAATTATCGATTTTCGGATTTTTAGCTTTTGTTAATCAGAAAAAGGAGATGTTTCTACTGGTGAAACTCACTAGGTCATATCTTTATTTATTTAATTTTTTTTCAAAGTTTTGTAATCACATTAAGTACTCTAGCCTAGTAGTTTGTATAGGTGAAGGACACTAACCATCCTAACGATAATAATATAAAATAAGTATAAAGAGCCAAGACTGGTTCGTAGTTAGCAAAAAAAAGCCAGTGCTATAACTTAGTTTGATTTAATAATGTTAGTGTCATAGGGATATGACAATAGTGTCACGGCCAGGGGCAGGAGAATTGAAAATTACGGGACGAAGTAAAATAATTGCTAAATGTAAGAAAGAAACAGGGCAAAGAACCAAATGACAGGCAATAAAAGAGAAGGGGAGAAAAGCCAACAATAAATCGAAACTACTAAAGATTGGGCTAGTAGGAAGAAATAAAAGTATAAGATAAAAGTTCTGGAGAATGAATTGCAACAAATAGAAGAAAAGAAGGGGAAGACTAAATTTATGATGGTTATAAAACAGACCACCGTGCTTGGTGATGTCGGAGCATGGGAAAAAGTTAAGGTAGGGTGAGAATTTTATAAATCCTGCTCTCGATGCGCATTAGTGAAAAGGGGATTGAGAGGCAGCCACGGACGAATGGCGATGACATGAATAATATGGCCAATGCAAATTGGAAGAGGCGGAGCCAGCATTAATAAGAGAAAAATAATATGAAATAAGATAGAGAGGCAAAAAAAAAGTAGAGTTAGTTAGAAGTTTGAGAAAGAAGTAGTATTAACTAACAAGTATGGACGAAGTTTGCCCAATGATAGTAATGTAAGCCGTGGCCCATGCAAAAGAGCCCGAGGAAGAGAGCGCCCCAGTGTCCTGTACCGAGGGTCTGCAATGAGTGAAGGATCCCTATAACCTACGAAGAGAGTGCGTCAGTTTACTGTATAGAGTGTCTGCAATGATTGAAGGAGCCTTGTACCATACGAAGAGAGTGCCCCAGTTTCCTGTATCGAGCATCTATAATCAGTGAAGGAGCTCTGTACCCCACGAAGAGAGTGCTCCAGATCCAGTGCGATGATAGTGCAACGAAGTTTGTCATTATGAGTGCCAGATTCCCATCAAAGTGATCCAATAATCATCTTTCGAGGTACCGCCTTTTCATAGTACCGTCATTGCTTCTCATAGTGTAGCTGTTAATAACTAATATAGAACACAATAATGAAGTGATTTGAGTATAGAATGTTTAATGAGATAAATGATTATTCGTACAAAGAAATTTAGTTAACATGATGCTATGCTTGTACATGAATAAATGTTAGTAGTAAATTGAACAAGGTTAATGAGTGATTATGCATATAAAATGATATTATAATAATTGAATGAATTAAATATAGTCATAGGGAATTAACTTAGTAGGAATGAAGTTGTGAGTAATATGTGTAGATCAAGTATGAAATATTTAGTAGGAGTGTATTATATATCATATGTGTTTAATATTCAATAAATTAATTTGTCAGTGCAAACCAGAGTTGTTTCCATCATTTGGAGTCACAATGAATGCAATGTACTAACCACATCCTTGACATCTTGACCAATCAATCAATAAATTCAAATTCAAAACCATTATTATATATTTATAAAACTACAATTATTTTCTTTCACTGTCACAGTTAGTACCAAAGAAATTAAAAGAAAGAAATCTTTGATCAGCATTTTCTCAAAATCAGGTTTTTTGACTTAGTGTGTTTCACCTTTAACCCCACGATATTAATAAAAAAATTAGTAACAATCATTGAAATGAACAGTCAAATTCTAAGAAAGCAAAATGTATCATGGCTTGAATCATTAAAAAGAGTATAACATACACAACAATGATGCATCCCTAACAAAAATTTTATGAATATTCATATTACATAATGTAAGGCTCCAATTTCTTCCTGTGGAGGAACTTGATCTATGCTGATGGAATCGAATTCTGGTTCATGATCTGTCATCAGCTGAGGTACTTTTTTGCTTGTATCTGATGAAACTGTATCATTTGCAGTTGACAACTCCATAGCTGATGTACCTTTATTAAAATTCTTGTCAGTAATATTTTCTATTTCTTTTGTTTGGCAATTTTTCAAATTCTCAGTATTTTTGCTCATGGAAGACAAATCTTGCCTGAAACCATGATTATCAGTAATGACATTAGGAGCGTCTATACTTTGGGAGAGTTTATTTATATTGGTTTGCTTTTCAATGGGTGGATCACACTCCATTTCATTGCCTTTGTCAGATAATTTATTGTCAGCAAAAGGAGGTGTTATTTCCTTCACAGGCTTTGATAAAGGAGCTGATACATGAGCTTGATCAGACAAGTCATCTGGATTACGATACATAAGCCTAAAATATAAGAACAATGTGTTTAAAATTTAAAAAAAACCTAATAATAAAATCTAAGTCTAATTCTACTTTTACAAAATTAAAAATAATTAATATATATATATACAGTATGCCCACTAAAGTCCCTTCCCACCCTCTTAACTTCAGAACGGCTGCTGCTATATTCATAAAAGTGGTGTCTAGGTACAGTAAAGTAGCCATGCGCTACTGAATGAAACCACCTACCGCGCCACCTGGGGGAAAACTGCGGAGTTAGCATTCCTATCTCTAAAACTGAATGAAATGGGGAAAAAAAGTGATTTACAAAGTTGTAGAAAATCATCGATTTAGTACGAAAAGATACCTTGTGGACATTAATGAGAAGACTACAACGGTTAAAACGCGCATTTGTTTTTTCGTGATTTCCTACACTTGTGACGTGACAAAAGGATCTGAGAAAGAAAAAAACAACTAATTTTAACAATATACCTTTATTTGAGATCTTCAAACTTCTCACCGTCATCTGCAATACACATTTGGATCCTTGTTTGAATCTCACGTTGCACACGTTAAAGCATAGAGCGTGACACGTTGGCACAAGCGTCCGTAATGCGTCGTTTAAGGTCCTGCCATGTTTGTGGAGGGGTCGCATACACCTGCTGTTTCAGGTATCCCCACAGGAAAAAGTCCAGTGGAGTCAGATCAGACGAATGTGGAGGCCACTCTTCGAAACCGCCATACCCAATTATTTGGTCCCCGAATTCCTTGACCAGGTACTGCTTCACTGGAGATCTCAGCTTTGGAATACTAAGCCATGACCATGAGCATAAACAGACAACCCAAAGAAGTCTCTTTTATAGCTGTCTCAGGTGAACAGGCATGACGTTTCTTACGTATTTGCATACTGCAAAAATTTCGAACACCAAGCGCAAGTTGCATTGAGTTGATGCAACACTATTTTACACAATCTACGTATTGTCTACTCTGTTTATAAAGACATCAGTACAACAATGAAACCCTCGAGGTTTGAACCACGGTCCTTTTGATTGGGGATCAAAAGCGATATACCACTATGCACATTGTGGTGTCATGTTTTGCCCGATAGATAATCATTTCTCCTTTCGTTCAAGTTTCGTGACGTCACAGTGTAGGAAATCACGAAAAAACAAATGCGCATTTTAACCAGTGGCACCGGAAGAGTCAAATATAGAGGGGGGCAAAGTAAAATAGATTAAAACTTTTACACCTTTATTATTAAAAATACATATATACGGTTATAAAAATTAAACTTTTATGTTATTTTTCTAATCGCAGAAAAGTAATGAGAGATTTCTTCTGTTTTGAGAAAATCTATTAATTACTTTTTCAATAAATGCTTCTTTATTTTTACTCACAGATTCTCTGTGAACGCTAACCATACAGAGACCAGAAAGTCTCTCTTGAGAAATGATTGATCTCAACCAGGTTTTTACCCATCGGAGCGTACTAAAAGATCTTTCAATTGTTGTTGTGGTTGGAGGTAAGGCTAAAAACATTTGTAACTTTTTTTTTAATGCAAGGAAAGAACTGGCAGTGTTTATCTATTAATTCAACAACCTCGAGATCAGTCTCAGTATTGTTACTTTTGACTTTTGAAACCCACATTTCTTTCCAAGTTTCGGCTTCACAATTCAAATTTTCAATTTCATACAGTTTTGAGATGTTATGAATGTTTGATTTTAGCAAACTAAAGGTTTCAAACTAAAGGTTCCAACCCAAAAAATTTTAATTAAAACAACGTAATATCGACACAAATCAACTTTATTTCGATTTTTAGACAGCTCTAATACAAGTATTCATTTTATATACTCAGAACTTGAAAATGTAAACACAAGTCATTCATTCACTGTGATTCATTCATCGTCATTAATTTAAGAAAAATTGAATCAGAGAATCTTCTTCACAATAAAACAGTGTTTCATTATATTATTATTTTAATATATATATTTATATTTTAACCATATAATATATATTTTTTAACCAGATATTACAATAATGTCAAATTTAGTATTTTCGGAAAGTTGCAAACTCGACGCATGCGTAGTGATACGTTCAAAACTGTCTGCACGGTAGAAATGAATATTTCTAAATTGCCAACACATGTGGCTTTCATGTGATTTTTCTTAAAGCATTCTATTTGATGATAGTGTTTTCATTTCTGTTTAATATTTACTTTTAATAGTACTTTTATAACGGTTTGTATTCTATTCGATTTCTTATTTAAACGGTGTGACGTAACATATTGGTCATCCTTTTTTTTTTTTCCTTTTTAAATTTCGTAATGTCTGAAGGATTATATATGGACATAAATTTCAAGCTAAGTAACTGAATTTAACATTTTAATTGAATTTAATTGAATATTTATTTGCTTAAAATTGTTCTTTTGTTCAATTTCTAATATTTTAACAAGGTTATGAACCTTTTTTTATTGAAACTGTTCAATTATTTACCGTCAAGTTTTGACGGGTACTATCTAGTTAAATATAAAACACCTAGCTGCTGAAAAATGGAAATTCGTGGTAATACTTGATGAGGCATGGGTGTATTTAAGTGACTGTAATAAAAAAGGATGAATTTTCTATTGCTCAACTGACGGGAATAACCATACGAAATAACTTCGTCAGTGTACAAAAAAGTTCTCAAAGGGATTCATGATAGCTGCAGGATTTTGTTAGAATGGCAAATTAAAAATCAAAGAAGTCTCAAGTAAAGCCAATATTAATTTACTCTACTATCAGCAGAATATTTTAGAACCAATTTTTGAAGAAGAAATTCCAGCCTTATATGGTAAGGACATTGATAAAGTTGAGCTTCATATGGACAAAGCCTCTAGTCACACGTCTAAATCAACTGCCGCTTATTTAGCAAAGAAAGAATCAGAAACAGGAATAAAGTGTACCCCATTTAATGAAATACGTGTAAAATCACCTGACGCTTCTCCAATGGACTTTTGCACTTTCGGTTTATTAAAACGAGCCTTAGGAAAACAGCATCCAAGAACACTGAACGGACTTTGGAAAACGGTCCAAGAGGAATGGGGTGACTGTACATGACAGTACTAAGAAAAAGTTTACTTTCATGGAAAATCCAAGCTAGAGCTATTGTCAAGAACCATGGCTATCAGACAGAAGCAAATCGTTGCAAAAAATATGGCATTTATACATAACACTTAACTATCAAATTCGTTTCCATAAAGTGCAAATGACCTTCTGTATATATATATCCTTTAAGTGATTTGCTAGAACACAGTGTAACAGAAATATGAATACAGTCAGTTTCCACACAAGCTCAAAGCAAACAGCTTCATCAGTGGAGCACCCAGGATTATTTCTTGAGGGGGGGAGGGGCGAGATGAATGGATAAAAATATTTATAATGCATTGGGGGGGGGGGGGGGGAGGCGAGATGAACAAATAAAAATATTTATAATGCAAAATCAATATTTCTACTTCTTTGGGGGGGGGGGGGGCAGGGCACCCCCCCCCTGGGTGCGCCACTGAGCTTCATTATGTTTCAATATGAAATAAATTAATTTTAGCAACTACAAATTGATGGCACTACCTATCCATAATATCTAACAATCAACGTTCAGATTTATTTTGTTACTTTGAAGTGTTAGTTGCTCATATCTCTCTAAAACTTTATTTAAAAACTTGTTAAAATTGCTGAAATTATGTTTATATAATAGAGAATGAATTCTGTTGGTTTTTGTTTTCATATAATATACAAATGTATATAGTAATTTTAAAGTTAAATAAATACCTGATAATAGCTGATCCTTTGGTTAATCCTAGGTCCCGCAAAGTAGTTTTTTTAATAGCATCTCCAGTTAACTATAAACAGAAAAAGTCTGTTATGACAATAGTAATCCATAAATAATGAGGAAAACATTTTATATATATACACACACACACACACACATATATATATATATATATATACATACACACACACAGTGAAACCCCGATTAACGTTATTCAAGGGACCATAAAGAAATGACGCTATATGCGGGAAAACATTAAATCGGGGTAAGACAAAAACAAAATACTGAGAATAAAATAAAGACTAGGTAACATATCTTTTTATTTCTTCATTTACAAGGGTTTAGACATCAGTTTTCTAAATTATGCTTCAAAGAAATCGGTTTTTTTACTTTGTGTCTCGATTTTAGCGGTTACACAAGTATTGCAGTATTGATATGCAATATTTTTTCACAATTTCTGACTAGTTAAGGAAATTTTCATTGAGTTTTTCTCGCTGAAAAAACATTAAATGCAGGTAATATTTCAAAATGATAATGTTAAATCTGGGATTTTTTAACATTACAAGTATAGGAAATTAATTGGGACTAATGAAAAATGATGTTATATGTGGAAATCGTTAAATACGGGTTACGTTAAATCGGGATTTCACTATATATATATATATATATATATATATATATATATATATAAAGTTTAGGCTATTTAATAATATTGCAACAATTTATAATAAAAACAAACAAAACAACCAACACACACACACATATATATATATATATATATATACATACACACTATTTAACTAGATAACTTTTAATTGAATTTGCAAGGTGTAGTTATTGATATTATAGTTTGAATATGAACATATGGCACAATTCCATAAAAATTAAAAGATTCTTGAGCAAGATGGTATTTATAATAAAATTATTTAGTATCACATAAAATATGCAACAGAAATTTATGTATAAGAGATAAAAATAAAGATTTACTGAATACTACATGTATTTGAATACAAATTAAATATATATTAATTGAAAATATATATTACCCTTTACAAAATGTTCCATATTGTTCATAGTTCAAAATAATAACAAAAAGATTGCTAAGGAAATACTTTCCAATAACATCATAATTTGATGAATGGGTAAAGGAAAAAAAAAGGTGAATCTAATGATTTTTAACTAGCTGTTAAATGTCAAGAAATATCACTATATTCATTCAAATTCTAAATGCACTTATCTGTGTTTGAATATTTCTCAGTAAAAGAAAAATAAATAATTATTAGAGAATTTTTTATTTTTTAATATTAAACAAACAAACACACACACACATATATATAAGAAAATTAATGCCACATATTCTGCAGACAGGATACATTCACAATATATTTCAAAACAATATAAATATAAAAGAAAGAGTAGCTCTTTTGTTAATTATATACACAAAACCTAATTTATTACTGTACAGAAAATGATAAATAAAATCATGCGTTGAAATGCATTGAAATTTATTTTTTTGCACAGTTTTATTATTTAAAGATTACTATCCTGATCCTGAAGCTTTTGGATATTTCCTTTTACTACGCAAAATTAACAAATAATGTAGCTTGTAACCTAACAGTATTACCAATCATGTATTGTACATTAAAAAAAACTTTGGTGTTTCTTACAGCTGACTAATGCCCACTGTATATAATCTGCTCTTTTTTTCTCAATTGATAAGTGATAAGGAAAATTATTAGTTTAGTAGATGGATTGACAGGGGTTATTACCTCACATACAGTTTTCAGTTAATATCATTGACTGTTGCTTAAATTATATATGATAGTTTCATTAATGCTTGTTAAGGGATTGCAGAGGGAAAAATAAAAACAAGCTCATGGTGAAAGTTTTGGTCTACACATTTTTCCAAACATGAACACTAGAATACCAATTGCACTTTTGGTTTTCAACTGAGATTTTTTTTTATATATTTTTGCAATTTTCTGCAAGTAAAGTAATCGGCCATACTTCAGAATTAAAAATCAACCTTTAGCTTACGGGGCCCATTTTTCCAATCCCCTCTTGGAAAAACAGTAAATTTCATACCCCCCTTTGTAAAAACGGCCATTAAGGGGGTTATATATGTCTATGTATATATATATATATATATATATAATACACTGTGTACCAATAAGTATTTGGACACCCATGCAAATGATGATATCTGTGGTCCTGATATACCTCATGCTCTCCGCCGTAAAATACTGTGTAGGAAACAACATTGGCATTAGTTGCATGAAGATGCCATGACGTCCAGAGTTATCTGATTTCGAGAAAGGTGTAATCGTCGGGTGTCATAGAAATGGCCAATTCTTAAGGGACATATCTAGTGAGCTGAATTACCCAAAATCGACAGTGGCCTATGTGATTCAGAAGTGGAAGGTGGTTGGTGATTGTCGGAATGTGCCCAGAGTCAACAGACCCATAAAACTGGGAGATAGAAACAGACGGGTGCTGCCCAGAGAAATTTGGAAGAACCACACCCAACTGATAGCCCATATTCTCCAGGAGTTTCAACAGGCATCCAAGAGTGTTGTTTTGATGAATACCATCCATAAGGAAGCATATCTGCTTGGATTTCATGGACATGCCACTGCCCATAAGTCTTTGATCACAGAGTCCAACCGTGCTACTAGGTTAATGTGGTGCAAAGCATGTCGAAAGTGGACGATAGATCAATGGAAATGGGTTCTCTGGAGCGACGAATCAAGGTTCACCCTCTATCATTCGGATGCCAAGGTCTGGGTCTGGTGTCTGCCTGGAGAACGCCTTCTGCATTGTACCCACAGTAAAGTTCGGCGGAGGTGGAATTATGGCCTGAGGATGTTTCTCCTGGTATGAACTGGGACGCTTGGTCCCAATTCATGGTATGCTCAAGGCCAACGCCTACTGCACTCTTTTAGATGACAGTGTGATTCCTACATTGTGGCAGATTTACAGGTTGGGCCCATGTTACTTCTAGGACAATAATGCCAGCTGTCATGTTGCAAGGTGCACTGTGCATTGGTATAGTGCAGTGGTCGGCAAACTGTGGCTCGCGAGCCACATGTGGCTCTTTGGATCCTTGAGTGTGGCTCTTCCACAAAAAACTACGTGCGGCCGCGCACGTACAGTGAGATTGTAACTTCGGGATGAATGGTTTTCTTATTTCTATTTTTACATACTTAGTTGGTGTCTTTATCTTTAGGCGAGTGCTCTGAAGCGACTTAATGAGAAAACATTTCTAGAAAGATTAAATGTCAACGCTTATCGTCAAGTCGTATCTTTGCATCGTGTTTTGCAATGTATTACTTGCAAGAGCGTGTCCCAGTAGAAAACACTAGACTAGTCAAATGGTCTTCGAATATAACCAACCAGCAAGTCGAAGATCTTAAATTAGTTTCAGCTTTATTAATAGCAGTTGATGAGTCTTGTGACATAAATGATACAGCACTAGTCTCACTTTTTCTACGATTTGTTTCAACCACAGGTCCTAAAGAAGAACATTGAGAATTATTGTCACTCAAAGGTCAAATACGTTTAGAGAAATATAGCAAATACTGTAATTGAGTGTATTGAAAAACATCATATTTCTATTCGATAAAATTGTCTCAATTTCAACAGATGGGGCGAAAAGTATGACCAGCATAAGAAACGGGTTTGTTCTATTTTGAGAGAAATTCATCTAGACACGCTTTGTGCGCAGACATTTAATCAACTAGGTTGGTTGGTTGAGGTTTAATGGCGCAAGGTCCAGAGAGGACATGCTGCGCTAAGCACATTGTAAAACCGAAAAAAACATTATATAAGTGATCATTTTAAAATCACAAACGAGTGTGTTGATAAGAAGGTAAAAACAGGGATATATACGAGTAAAAGATGATAAGAGTAGTCATGTATAAAGGGTGTTAAAACGGATTATGAATGCATTGTGATAGAAAGTGTCTTAAAACCACTAAAATTTATACAAAGGCAATGGATTTAAAAGAAAAAAAGTTAGATTAATGAAAGAAAACCAGGACACCGTAAGAACTGGAAAACAGCAGGGTGAGGTGTTTCACCCACAAGATCACTCAATGTGAGTGAAGTTGAGCCAAAGTATTTTAGGTAAAAATTGGTGAGTCCGGTACACTCTGTCAAAATATGACGAATGGTGAGATGACAGTTGCAATGATATCAAATTGGGGTTCTTTCTCCTTCCAGCAAATGTCTATGAGTGATTCTTGAATGGCCAATTCTAAGCCGCTTGATGACGACATCCAATTTCCTGGGAAATCATGGAGGCCAGACAGTGATGGTGGGTTTTATATAGTGGAGCTTGTTTGCACCTTCAAGGTCCCATTCTGACCGCCATCTATCCAAAATGTCTCTCGTAATATGTTTAAGGTCAGAGAAAGAAACAGGTTGATTTGAAACTACTTTTGGATTTTTTGCTGATGCGTCTGCAAGTTCGTTGCCTGCGATTCCTACATGAGCTGGAATCCAGCAAAACCTAACACTGTAACCACGACATTTTAATTTATGATGCGTAAGAACAGTAGCAACTAGGCTATGGCTAATGTTACCAGACTGGAGGCTTTCCAGCACACTTAATAAATCTGAGTAAATGATAAAATGTTTTCTGTGGTGATGCGAGATAAAATCAAGAGCATGAATGATGGCTAAAATTTCCGCAGTAAAAACAGAGCAGTATGATGGAAGTTTAAAACTATGTATAGTCGACTCACAAACAAGGGGACAACCAACGTGGTGTATTGTCTTGGAACCATCTGTAGAAATATACAAGTAGTGAAGAAACTCATCACGGTGCGAGTTAAAGAGCTGTTTATATATGGCAGGGTCAGTATTGGGTTTATTAAAATTGTTAAAAGGATTGATGTTTGTGATACAATTTTTCTTCCAAGGTGGAAATTCGAATAAGGTACGTGTGCAGACATTTACATCTTCAAGAGGAGGCTTATCGATAAAGGTACGAATGCGTAACCCGAAAGAAGGGATACAAGACGGTCGATTTTGATAGAGACGATCATAATGTTTATCCAGAAAAATGTCCCGCAAAGGATGATTAGGATGAGACAAGACCCGGAGGAAATAGTTCATTGAGAGCTGTTGATGGGTATGAAATAAAGATGGTTCATGGCGATGTACATATAAACTATGAACGGGGGATGTGCGGAAGGTACCAGCACATATGCGAAGTGCACTGTGTCCAGTTTACGGAGAATAGAATAGCGGGCTGACCCATATACTGGGCATGCGTAGTCAAGCTTCGAACGAATTACTGATCGGTAAATGCTCAGCATTGTTGTACGATCGGCACCCCAGGATGTATTGGATAACACTTTGAGCAAGTTTAATGACTTCTCACATTTTTTGCGAAGCTACGAAACGTGGGGAAGAAAAGTGAGCTTCTTGTCAAAAACGACTACTAAAAAATGCACAGTATCAACAACATTTATCTTTTCGTCCCCTATAAAAATTTCGGGATCCGGATGGATCCCACGTCTGTGACAAAAGTGAACACAAGAGGTTTTTTCTGAGGAAAAATTGAAACCATTTTTTTTCTCCATGAAGAGATTCGTGTGATGACAGTTTGGAGTTGGCGCTCAATAAAGCGCATGTATTTTCCCTGACAGCTGATCTGTAGGTCGCCAACGTAAAGGCATCCCCGAACAGAGGGCGGTAACTGTTTAAGAATATCGTTAATTTTTCTTGAAAATAGAGTGACGTAATCATCTAGGACGGGGATGGCGAACCTGTGACCCCCGGGTCACATAGTGACACGCGAAACACTTTTAGACGACACGCGAGACGATCACATTGTTTCAACATCTATTTAATTTAACTTTTCAAATTTTGATTTTCATTCGTCGGACTGAGAGGTCTATAATCTAATTTATACTAGAAATAATTTTAAAAAAATAGTTTGAAATTAATTTTTTCCTCTCTTTGCCAAACAGTAGACTTAAAACACTCTTCTTCAGTACTAGCGAATGCAAAAGAAATATTTGACGAAATATTCTCCCAATTTCGTGAAATGGAGAAAACTTAAATTATCCTCTTTCGATTGGCTTCAAATTGATAACTTAGAAACGGAAATTGTTGAATTTCACAACAGTGTTGTACGGAGGAATAAATTTGCAGAATTAAACGTAAACTTAGAAAAAAATTACAAGATCTGTAAAATTGTGACGAATATATTTTAACAACAAGCACTGAAAATATTATTTTAACTGAATGGAACTCGTTGCCTAATTCGTTAATGTCGAGGAAAAACTTGGCAAGAGCTCCTTTGACAATGTTTGGATCAACCTACGTTTGCGAACAGTTGTTTTCGACAATGAATTTTATTAAAAGTAAGAATAGAAATCGTCTCGGCATCGACTTGTCCGCTGCGTGTGTACGATTAAAAGTTATAAATATCAAACCACGTATAAATAAATTATCTTCCGAAAGACAACAAGTGTCATATTAAGTTCGATAATTTTTGTACTTATTTTCTTCCTGATATTGATAGTTTTAAACACACCATAATAGAAAGTAAAATTTTTTTTGTTTGAAATATATATCGTATAATTTTTTTAATTTCCGAAGGTCTTCCAAAGACCGAAAAAAAAAAAATTTTAAGTGACATGCGGTTTTGATTTCTACGGTTTCAAGACATTTTTTGACACGCGTTAGAAAAAGGTTCGCCATCCCTGAACTAGGAGATGCGAGGCCATTGTACACATTAGTGTTTGTCATTGTTATGATTTAATTTTATGGATAATTTACAATTTAATTTCATCAATTAATAATAGCGATATTAAGTAAGATATCAAGTTTCATTCAACATACCTATAGTTTAACTAAGACATAAAACTTTAAGTACAGTTTATTAGTTAATTTTAGGGAGCACTGTGGAGTGAAAGAAAATGTAGTGTCGAGGATTGAAGAAGGTATGTTGAGATCAGTGGCGCACCCAGGTGGTGGGCCAAGGGGCCCTGCCCCCTCAAAGAAATAGAAATTGCATGATGAATATTGATTTTGCATTATAAACATTTTTATCCGTTCATCTCCCCCCTCCCCCACCAAGAAAAAATCCTGGGTGCGCTACTGGTTGAGATGGTGTTGCAAATTGAAATTATATTGTATATATTTGCTTTTGCTGTACTGGTAGCGCCACCTGGCTGCTTCGCGGTTTGCGTGAAGCGTTGTTAGTTGATTGAAGTAGTTAGTTGTGTTGGACTCTTGAACAAATAAAAGCCTGACGCTTGAATTCTTGGTGATTTAATATTTCTTGAATTCTTGGTTATATATTTCTTGAATTTTCTTCAGATGGTTTGGACATACAGAGAGGATGAATGAATGGAGCTAAACGAAATAAGTACACAAAACGAGTGTGCATGGAAGAGTTGGACGGGGTCGACCTCAGCCAACGTACTTCATTCAAATAGAGGACGTTTTTAGAAAAGGCCAGCTTTGGAGTATCCTAATTAAATTAATAACAATGCACCTACCTATATAGTTTGAGTTTAAAAAAAATTGGCTCTCAAAAGAAATTTCAATCATTGTACTGTTGACATTTGGCTCTGTTGACTAATGAGTTTGCCGACCACTGGTATAGTGACAATGGGGTTAACCAGATAGACTGGCCTGTCAGAGTCCAGACCTGAATCTTATCAAGAACCTCTGGGACGAGTTGGATCGCTGAATTAAGGGGTGCAACAAACCCTCCAAAATCGGTGAAGAAACTTACATGTCTTATCCAGAAAATACCACTAGCTGTCATACAAGAACTTGTGGAAAGCTGTAATTGCCTCTTGTGCAGGTTCTACCAACTAGTGAATATGAATAAATTTTGTTTTTCTTTTCTATCAGAGGTGTCCAAATACTTATTGGTAGATAGTGTATGTATATGTGTGTATATATATATATATATATATATATACGTGGGACAGGATAGCTGTGCGGTGTTTCAAATAACTAAACTATTATAATCTATACTAACCAGTGGTGTACCCAAGGGGGGGCCCAAGGAGCCCTGCCCCCCCCCAAGAAATAAAAATTGCATTATGAATATTGATTTTGCATTATAAATATTTTTATCCGTTCATCTCCCCCCCATGCATTATAAATATTTTATCTATTCATCTCACCCCCCCCCCCAAGAAAAAATCCTGGGTGCGCCACTGATACTAAAATTTAATGAATATTACTTATTTACAAAGATTATTATTTACAAGGCTACATCATAAATTAATAACATAATAGGCTAATGAACATTATATAGCAGTCGTCCACTGCTGTCAGACAAACACGTCATAGTTCGTCTTAGTCCAATCAGTGACTGGAGTTGCCAGATCTCTCATTCTTTGGTTAGGCTGGAGGGTGCAAACGGATGTTAGTGTCATCTACTGGTATATTCAGGTACCACAGTCCAATGTAGACTCATTCACTTCATATATATATATATATATATATATATATATATATATATATATATATATATATATATATATATATATATATTCATTCTTGGGCTTGTAGTCTTTATACATGTTATCCCACCCCGTAAGGATAAGGTTAAACTTATAACTAAATCAATATATAGTGAACCAACAAGTTAGAAGTCTGATTTAGGGATGAGTCAAGTGTAGGACTCTGGTGCAAAAATAAAACTAAATTTAAAATTCATATAGAAAAGGAAGATTTTATCAACAAGGACAATTGTCATGGCTTTCATTCAAGGAAGAGCTGCATCATTATATTTTAACCCTGAGCAACAGTGGTGTTCCCAATTCAATGAGTAAAATTAGAACTCAAGTATGTCTTTTGGCAAAAAACATGCCGATTTTTTAGAGTATTCTGAGGTGATATATTTTTATGCCCTGGAAGAATTTTGCTGGATGGAGTTGCACTTCAGTGGACTAATAACTAACAAACAGGAAGACAAACTGAGAATTTCTAAAATTTCTGTTGAAAAGTTATTCAATAGAATTTTTTCACTCCTGTTGAAATTAATATAGATAAAGTGGTATGGCTGTCTTCCTAATCAAACTGTTTATTCTCAAGAATGCATCCCAATTTTCTTTACAACAAAAAAAAAAAAAAAAAAAAAAAAAAAAAAAAAAGAAAGAAAGAAAGAAAGAAAGCAAACTCTTAGATGTATCCCATACAAAGAACAGGATAGGTTTAAAAAATTTTCGAATGCAACAACATATGTAATAATTAAAACCACTTACTGGAGAGAGTAAGAAATGGATAATAATTAAAGTGATCAAGATTCATATTTTAGTGAATATGAAGACAGACTGCTGGAGTTTTGAGTATGCTTAATTCAGAGTTAAATGATTCAGAATTTGAAGGTTTCAAATAATTCTTTTACAGAGATTTCTTTCTATTTTACTTGCTGCTATCTCAACAGAATATTCAAAGTGTTTTTTAGTTTTTACTACACTTGTTTAATGGCAATATTTTAACCCAGATTTCCACATATAAAAGGGCTCTTGATGCTTTAACCACTTACAAACATTAGTTTTAATTACTAATTTATTCTAATAATTCATTAAACAGACCTATCTTGGACATTCTACACTTCTAAAAGGAGGAAAGTAGAATCCCATGTTAAACCAAGTCAAAAGTTACGGGGATATGAAATTTCAGTAAGGTGAAATTTTGTTTAGGGATAAATTTTTTACCTTTTCTTGAAAACATGTCTTTAAAATGTATTTTTAATTTTCTTCAGAGAGAAATGTAAATACCTTTTATAGGTTTCAAAGTCTTTATTAAGGGTACAGAAAAATGTACTTCATTACTTTTACAAAAGCGTAAAAATTCAGCATTAATATTTTAAAATAAAGCAGCAAGTTGATCAAAAATGCATATTAAAAATCTAACAGTACCAAATGAAATAATTGTTAGAAAAAAATATATAAATAACTAATAAATGGATATACTTACTTTTTGACGCATATATATGCAGACGGGTTCACCTTTTTTATCCATATTTATTTCATCAGGTCTGAAAGAAAACATATTTTAAATTTCAGAGGAGATATTCAAAAGACTGGCACATTGTACATTGTTATAATTGAAAAAATATTGCTTAGTGGATTTTAAAGTAATTTTAATAAAAATTTCAAAAATTTCATATTTGATTTTCAGAATTTTTAACATTTTTTTCATCCATTATAGAAGGAAGGAAAAGAATTGAATTATACTTTCTACCCCTAAAAATGTAACATTATTGTTTGTATTTTACAATTATTTTGGAAAACAGCACTTTCAAATTTCATCTATTGAATTTCATCAATTTTGAGTATGCATAAGATAAACATTTTAAAAATAACCATTTTGAAACTTCATTGTACATTTTAGAGTCAGTGTATTTTGTTTAACATCCTCAACAAGTTCCATGTAAGTAATTTAATTTGAAAGCTGGATATTTCATACAGAATAAATGATCCAGTAATAATAAACATTCCATACACATCTAATATATATATATATATATATATATATATATATATATATACAGTACAAATCGTTTATAAGAACATCCAGGGGACTTTAAAAACTGGTTCCTATAATCGATAGTTTTTATATCCGATAGATAACTTACAACTGCTGGAAATACCAAATTCATTGTCACATAATTTCTATTTACACCTGAAACATGGCGTTCAAAAAATGGTTAAAAGGTTCAAGTTCAATCAAGGAAAAACACACCGCTCCTTTTCATATAAGTATGTATTTTTGAACTTTTTCAAATACATAGTTCTAGAAACGTTACAAAGAAAAATGAAAAAAATTATGTAGCTATTAGGAATGTACATACATAATGCAATATTTTGTTTTTACATGTTTATTCATTTTCTGAAAAATAGTCAGTAATATTTGCTTGTTTAGTTTTTTTTAAGTGTTTTTTTTGGTAAATAAAAATAATTTTCGGCTATCGCAACAAGTTCTTTGACAGCTTTTTTTTTTAATCGCATCCTTCCCAAAATCGTCATTGCAAGCTAAAAATTTATTTAAAGTATTGATTGCCGAAAACATTTCTTTTAAACTCGGACAAGGAAACTTGTTCAAAAGATCTTCTGAACTGGCACTGTTGTCAATATCATCATCTCTGCCAGATATCTCTGCATTTACGCCTGCAACGATATCTTCATCCGTTACATTCCCATGAGTTGCAAGAGCCAAATCTATGCCTTCATATTCCTGAAGTGAATCTTGTTCAATTGGAAAATCTCGAACACAGTCTTGAAGCGTTTCATCTCTTCAAGCATCTTGAGTTTAAAAAATGGGAGGATTTTTAACCCTAAGAAAACCAGCAGGCAGGAAACAATTCGATTATTTATTTTTTTTTTTTAAAGATTGAAGATTTCATGGTCTTCATAACCTTCTCTTAACGTAGTCCAAACGGTTTTAAGCCAGTTATCAGAAACTCCTAGTGGCACGGCGGCCAAGTGATGGCCGAATGGCTAGGGTGCTGGCATTCGGTTCAGATCCTGAGGGTTCGAGTCTCACTGTTGACATGGCTGTTTGTAGCCATTCAGAATCGGCTGTAGGTCGCGGTCTAATTAGCCCTCGTGTAGCAAAAAGTTGACTGTAGCGCTCCAAACCAAACTTGGTGGCACGGTCTAAGAAATGGACTGATTCTTAGACCGTGCCACTGATTCTCCCGAACACAATGGAATGCCTCTCCCGAAATCTCTGGATCCACAAAGTTGAACAAACGAAATAATGTTTTTAAAGAGCTTCGCAAATTCATTTGCTTTCGCTTGCAAAATCCGTTTGATTAGGGAAATGTTGGCACTCCTTTGAATCTTAAACCAATGCAAAAGGGCTTCTTCTATGTCAGCATGTGGACTTTTTCGAAGTTTCTTAATTTTAGTCCACTTTTTTTCTTTTATAAAAAATGGATAAAATGGTTGAAGAACAACGTGCTGCTACTTCCCAATTTACATGTTCTTATAAGCGATTTATTTTTCTCAGAAACAATATGTTCTTATTAACGATGTTATTATAACCAGATTTTATATCCATCATTACACATGAGAATTAGCCGGAAACTAATAATTCCGTTCTTTTAAGCGATATGTTTTTATAACCGGTGTTCTTATAAACAGTTTTTACTGTATTTATTTTTGAATCACATATAGCTAAAAAATTTAAAAATAGAAAATCAAATTACAATTTAAAACTCAAACAGAGCTTTCTTTTCTCTTACCCAAACACCAATTAGATTTATTTCCTTTATATACACTGGTGTGCAAATATTATAACAGAATAGGGAAATTAATATAACAGTGAAAATATCAGGCTGAATCAAACAAAGAAACAATCAGGAGATTGCCTAGAGACAGGTGCTGTGTATATGTGCATGCACATATGATGCATCTTATAGTATGATTTTTTGCAGCAGGTCAGCAGGTCCATGTCAATATTTATGGCATGGTTTGTAAAAATATTGACCACTTCTGTGGGACTTTACATCTGAAAACTTGTTTTGTCTTTAATTTTTGAACATTAGTATAGTTGAATAATGAGTGGTTTAAAATAATGGAAACTTTCTTATTGTGCTTTATAATATCTGATGTAATAAGAAAATGATATATGAAGAAACAATTGATATATAACACCACCAAATGTTTTTACAGTTTATTTGGGTCATGTTAAAAATTTTACAGTAAACTTACTTCTTATTTAAGCACTGCTCCATCACATCCCATATAGATGTAGAAGGCACAAAATCATTCATGATGCGTTCTCCTGATTCTAGTTGCAGAGCAACAGTCACATTACAGTCTTTACGAGCAGTTTTAGCAGGCTGCAGTTCTAACTGAGCATTGTTCGAAAGGTTTGCAAAACGTACAGGTAAATATAAATCTAGAGGTTTGTTATAATGACTACATGGAGAAAAATAAATTTTAATTATTAGCTGGAAGTAAAAGAAAATAAAAAAAATTATCATATTTATACATTACAGTAAAACCCTTATAGCAGTGTTTCTTAAACTGTAGGTTGTGACCCCAATCCCGAAAATTTTATTCTGATATAATGTCAAATATTACACTAGGGTTTAATTTGTTATGCAGCAAAAAACAGCCACATATGTCTCATTAAAATGTGATATTCTTTCATTTCCTTTTGGGTACAGATGTGTCAGATACACCCCCCTGCCAAGTTTGGTGATTTTGTGTATGGTGTGGTAACCATGTGATTTTGGTGAGATTTTGTTTTTTGTGGCGACCCAGTTTGAATGGTTATTTAGTCGTGTGGGCTTGTGACTATTGCTTATTCATTACGTGGTTTATTATGGCAGCCATGTTGTTGCGAAATATCGACATATTTTGGTTAGTATTAGATGTAGATTTTCGATAAATAGGCATACTGTTGGGGTTGTTAGGGATATAAAGTGGGAGGAATTTAAAATTTCTGTTAAAAGTGTAGAACAATGTTTTGTATTTTTTCTGCTACTTCTGCTGTGCTTTTTTCTCACGCATGTGTCATTGCTATTTTGTAATTAGCAAATTTATTGGTTAAATGAGTATTTTAGCGATTTATTTGAAATTAACTGTTAATTTCAATGGTTAATTTATATGTTGGACTTGCATGTTAGTTGTTTTATACGTTTTTACGTTTGAGTTTTTGAAAATGTTGTGGTTGATTTAAAATGCGGTGGTTTGGAATACATTTGTAATACGTCTGAGTAAGTTAATGATATTTTCTTTTCACAAAATTAGATTCATCAATTTCTTCCCTTCCAAGGTAAATGTTTTGTATCTTGTACAGTGTAGTTTGTGGCAAAATGAGTGACATGATTGAATAGAGGTTGTTGTTTAGGATGTATTTTATAGGAAACAGGTATGTAATAGGTTTTTGTATGGAGAATTGGCGTTTAATTATTAAATATTTATTGGCAAAAATAATAAATTTATTTTAATCAAGTATGTAATGAACAAGTTAAAATTAAATGAATATTAAAGAACAAATACTAAATATTAGTACAAACCAGATATCAAAATCATCAGAATTCAATTTCTGTTTTTCACAAACTTCCTCCAGAATCTACAACAATAAGTAAATATATAAAAGTCTGTAAAACAGTCTTTAAAAGAAATTAAAATTAATGAATATCATTTATTCATGTTACATAAGTTATTCTAGATGTATAAAAAAATAACTGTAATATAAAATTAAAATATATTTTGCAATTATTATCATTTAGTGTATATTTATTTTGTAATTATTATCAGTGTATATTTATTACATATATGACATTTAGATAGTTTTTCTAATATTTTCTAGTATAACTAATATAAAAATGTTAAAAGAATAAAGTAATCTCCTTAGAATGAACACTGCATGCTTAACATTATTCATAAGTTTTCGAATAACCATTCATGAATTTTCATTAATATACTAAAATGTAAAAATAAAATACAGTTGGCTCTCTGTTTAATGACTTTCAAGAGACTGTGAAAAATCGTCCTTAAGTAGAGATCGCCCTTAAACAGAATTTGTGAAAAAATAACATTTCCCATAACGTCAGAGGGGCCGGGACTGGGAAATATCGTCTTTAAGTAGAGCGTTGTTAAACAGAGAGCCAACTGTAATGTGTAAATGTAATGATGAAATATCAATATATAGCCATAAGAATACTCTGTAATTGAAATCTAACCTTGAGACTCATGTAAGAAAATATAATAAAGGAATATTGATGGATACATGCAGTGCCTGACACTTGCTTAAAAAGATTGATATTTTAGGGAGAAAGTATTGGTGTTCACTGTTCTACAAAAAGAAACATACCTATTTTATGTAATAGCATTGTGTCATCATCATTAATGATTAAAAATCATCCTCCAAATACCTAAATATATTACACAATATCATAATTAATGTGACTTAGGATCATTAATAAATAAATGAAGCTTTCTTATGGTGAAAATGAAAAATGTTTAAAATATCTTGTTCCATGTTAAATAAGTCATACTATTAATTAACTTACTACTGATTCTTTTCCTATGTTAAAAAAAAAAAAAAAATCGCTATTGAATATTTAACATAATTTTACAATTTTAATAAGAGCGAATTATTTAAATGGTTCACACTCAAATTAATCAGCAAAAATCTGCTCATTTTCTTTAACAACGATGTCCTTTTTATGATACACTTATAAATTTTTCCAAATTTGAAGCTCATATTTTAGTCTAGAATTCTTTTACATGGTTATAACAATATTTAATGCAAATATGGCAAATCCTGAGGCTGGTGCCAGTTATTTTTTTTAACAGCTGTCATCTGACATTCCAGTTTGTCACATGGCTTCACCACCAAGTCTGATAGTTCCCAAGTTATGCCACCCTATTCCCCTAGATATCCAACTACTCAAAAGGACTGGCCTTAGTCATTGGGAAGCCCCAATAGCTGAATTTTTGGGCTCATTAAAATAATATTTTTATAAATATATTACAATATACACTAAATGATAATAATTACAAAATAAAAAGAACTTTTTTAAACCATGTTTTTAAATTTTCTGTTGAATAATATAAACTTGACAATTCTATGTATTAAATACATTTAAAAAATTTTTTTGATGAATTATCCCAACAACTTTTGAAGAAAATGAAGTTAATTGGAAGTTAACTTGCATTTAACTTTTCGTTCCCGTCCCGGCGATAGATGACTGCACCAGTCTACACAACAAAATTGACTGAAAATAACTGAAAATTAATTTAATTCTGCTTAAAGATGGCTAAAAGTATTTAAAAAATGCATTGTCATCGTGTTCTGAGCTATACTAAAAGTTTCAAATGTCTCGCTAGTCGGGAAGTTAGTTAAAAATCGATTGCAAGATTTGTAAGGGACAAACACACAAACAAGAAAGCAAGTTAATAAAAACATGGTAAAAATTAAATATGAAGCATAAAAGTCAAAAATATGGATGCGGTCATATGTGTTTATTTTTTTTATTCTACATTTATATGGAAACAAAAACTAAAAAGTAGCCAGATTACAAAGATTTTATTTACAGAACAAAAATATTTACACAAATTTTTCAGCGAAATTATTTACGATTTAATCAAACTTTAATTTTCCTCATGTACTTTACACAGTATTAAAAGGCTGTTAGTCTCTCCAGCGACCTCAGGTATGTTCTTAATAATTTTATTTTATAAAATTTCCGGCAACACAGTTACAGGAATTGTTAGAAATATTCTTAAGGGTATAAATACTAAATACATCTGGAAAGCCAATAGCTCTATTATTTGTAGCAAGATATTGTAGAGTTTTCGTTAATTATTGTTCATAAGCACGGGGCCTGATTAGATCCAATTTTTCCAATCGACCTGCTACACAGTTTGCCAATACGAGGTTGAACTCGATACCGCCTCCCGTAAGGTACGGACAGACAAAGAATTTTTTTTTCTAAACGTATCAATAGATGGCGCCACAATTTAAAACACACGATTCTACGCAGTTCTGCGTAAAAAATAAAATGTGATAGTAGCAGTTATATAACATGTAAACTAAAAATAGACCGTTAGCTTGATAAAATATTCGTAAACTGGTTTTGACAGTGTTATTAGTTTAATTTTAGAAATTTGAGAAAAAATGACCTTCGTTGTGGAGCTGATTGTATCATTTATGTAATGTTCATTTAGCGCGATGTATCCGGAGATGTAAGTATATTTGACGTTTTAGCGGAACTAATTTGAATACGTTAGTACTTCAAATGAAATTAATATCTGTATCTCATAGTTTATTTGCAAATGACCCCGCCCCAAATTAGAATAAAATTCAATAAAGAACGTATAAATTCTAGATTTGTTGATCAGTTGTATTTGCACGTGCATTGTCCTTGCAGTGCAAGGCAAAAAAGATAAAGAATCCTCTTCTTTTATTGAATGATTAGAAAGGTATTTCATTCTGATTCACAGATTTCAGAGCTATTACCATCTACTTTGGGCCAGACCTATTTCTCTCGCGACTTTCCAGAATATCTAGTATAAGGGGTTAGTTCAAATTTTCTTACCCCAATTTTAGGTTTTACAACCTCAATAAAAAATCCGTATTTACTTATTTTCTACGGGCTTGGTGTATTTACATAACGATAAAGAATGATACTAACTTTTTCATTTATAAAATGACTAATTCACATTCTGTAGTGAATTTTTTTTCACTTAAGACCTACTTTATCATTTCAGGGTTGGTTACTTTAAACAGAATGTTAAATTTGAAGTTTCTTCTGATTGAGAAGCCTCAGAATTTGTATATGGAATGGTGCCCTTTGTATGAAACATGCTTACCATTCCTGATATACAGTTGTCATTTCAGCTAGCAGTTATATAATACAATAGTCACATTTCACTACTGCTTTTGTAAAACAAATTTAATATTGTGATAAACTTTTTAACTTTATAGAGTGTAACATGACAGCATTCAAAGAAAACTTTTTATTAGCACAAAAATTTACAGGAATATATATTGAAAATATTACCTATCCTTTGACTCCAAGAAAGGACATATTGTTTTAACTTCTAAGTAATAGTTCATTACCATATAAATTATATATCTTTAGTCATAAAAATTTCTTTTAAAATATTATTTGCTAATTGCTGACTGCTTAACAAAGTACAATATATACAATCTAATGACCTAAAATTATTTTCAGTTATCTACAGATATGAGCTCATTATTTTCTTTATTGAAATAAGTAAGTTCCCTAAACATATAAATTCTAATTTATTAAAATAAATTTATACTTAACCATTCTTTTAATCTGCTCTGAGTCAAAACTACCAATCAATTTGCTGATTATTGATAAATTTTTTACCAAGAATTCATGTATTACTTTTTATAGTAGTCATAATCAATTACCAAAACCATAGTTCAAAACTGAAGGTTTTCATAGAATTTTAAGTAATTAATCTCCTCTTTATTTAAGGACTGTAATGGTATAATATTAATGAATATTTTGTAGTAAGTTTTAATATTTATCATAGTATACCTACTATTAATTGCAGCAGGCAACTCACAGTTGCCTGTTTTATAGAGATAGGGATGATAAATAATAAGGAAGATCAGTATCATGATTATTAGAGTGCATTCTGTGATAAGGGGACCATTTGATAACATTTAAATTCTTAGAGTATCAAAATTATTAGAGCAAAGTAAGCAGAAAAAAATTAAGCTCTTTAGTTTCAGCAACTTTTTAAAAAAGGACAATAAAATCAGCATATATGCTGATATCTAATAAAGAGGTACGCATTGATTATTCATGTATAAAATGCAAAAATCCTTTCAATTACCATATATTTTGGCATATAATGCACTTTTAATACAAAAAATAAGATCAAAATTTATAGATGCACATTATATGCCAGATATAAAAATGATAGATTTAAAAGTACGGAAGAGATTATATAAAAAAAAAATTAGATTTCTACATGTACCTAAATGCTGTTTATTTAAAAGAAATGGCATACCTTATGAACTTAAAAATTTTCATTATCACACCAACTCAAAGTTGCTTTCAAGTTTTCACTTTCATTTGTATTCTTTTTTGCCACTTCAAGGTAAATAAATGTACGCTGTTTCTTGTTACAATTAATCCATTCTGGCGATTTTTTAGGACCTGGTACACTATGCTTTCTTCTAGGATAGGTTACTCCTTTACTTGTTACTCCTTTACGCAAAGCACATTTATTCTTTGGCATATTAATTATTGTGATTTCATATTTCTTCCACTCACGTATGGAGCTTTCACCAACACCACACATACTTGCTGCAGTACAATTTCCATTTTCTTTTGCAAATTGAATGACTTTGCATTTGAAACCAGCACTGTGTTTGTTTTGTTTGGCAGGACCCATATTTCTACTAAAATGAACACTAGATTAACTGTATTTCAACTAAAGAAAATGAGATTTACTAAAGCCTTTGGTGTTCACTTCAAATAACTGGAGAAATAGAAAACATTTGACTCCTTATTCCGTGAATTCATTTGGGTCAGAAGTACTTTCTTACCAGTGTTTACAGAAATATTTACTCCCTCAAGCATTCCCCCCCCCCCCCCCCCCACACACACATATTGTTCCCCTTATCGCTTGTAAATTCTATATACCACTGTTTGAAAGCCTGGGAAAATCCTTCGAATGAATGACTTCAAAAGATAAGAGCATCCCACATGTACATTTCAGATTTCTTCATAAAGAAAAGGGTGTGCATTATATGCCAGAATATATGGTAAATTAAAATTTAATAGAATAGAAAATTTTTTGCCGTTTGTATAAATATGTTTAATATAACTGATAAACATATATGAATATAAAAAAAATATGCATAACATAGTATAAGTATTAATTACTGCAGAATTTATACAAATTGGGATTTCTTATTAAAATAAGGGGTGAGTAGTAAACAATTATTTGTGACTATATCTATTTCCATTGGCTAAAATTTAAATATTTTTTATCCCGTCAATGAAAACACAACAGTATATAACTTCTCTTATTTTATCTTGAATTAGATATTACGTATTATTATTATTATAAAAAGTATTAATATCTTGCATGCTGAAACTTAGCTGCAAAAAGATTAGCAGAAGTAATAAATAAAAAACAGATGAAAAAATATGTAAATAAAATAAGATTTATATATATTAGCAATTCTTTATAGTTTGATAATCAACTCTTTGTGGTCTTATTTAAAAAGGATATCCTAATATCAGAATTATTTTTCATTAATAATATTTATTTTTTAAAATCTTATTTTAAGTATATTAGTATATTTTTAGCTCCTTATACCAAAAATAATATATCTTAAGATTGGAAATTATAGCAAAATAATTTAATGGCATAGTATTATTTTAAACCAGGGGTTGGCAATGCGGTCGAGTCAATTTTAAAGTGCCCACCGTTCAAATATTGAAAAAATTTAGATATTTGAATAACAAACTTGTAGTTGTAATGAATAATTTTAATAAAAAAGTTAAAAATTGTAAAGCTGTAAAAACAAAAACAAAAAATGACCAGCTTGATCTCCTGACAGTGTTGCTTTCCCCTTGCTTTTATGGTAAGCATGATAAATGCATTTAAAGCTAAATTGGCACTCTGGAAATCGCATATGGAGAAAGACAATTTACCACATTTCCAAATTTTATAAATGGCAATAAAAAATTATTGTGAAGGAAATGTCAAAACAACCTATCATTTTGCTAAACATTTTGATTACTTAATGGGAGAATTTAATACCAGATTTCAAAAATTCTATGACCTGGAGGCATTCTTGACGGGTTTTTTTTAAAATTAATTCTTATCTCATATAGAGAAGTTGTGACTCATAAAATCACAACATATTTTGATATTTCCAATAAGGAGGACTTAGAATTGGAAATTATAAATATAAGAAATAACACTAAATTAAAATTACACCATAACGAAGAAAAATTCTGCATTTAACGAATGCATAGTTTCCCATTGTTGACCAAATGTGCTCTGAAATAGAACGCTCTTTGCGTGTTGACATATCCTTGTGAATCTTTGTTTTTCAGTATTTAATACTTAAAATCTAAGTACCGTCCAAATCTCATTGACACTCATTTGGACCAATGCCTGAGAACAGGGAATTCCACTTATGTGTCACATTACAACAAGTTGTCCGCAGATTTGCAATGTCTAACATCGCATTAAGTATAAATTTTAAGATTGATTTGTTTAAATTAAAATTTGCATTTATGTATGTAATTTTATGTCACATTAATATTTTCATGTTTAAATATTAACACACCTCCCATCCTACTCTTCATCCTTTGGTGCCTGCCGAACTCCCGTATTTCTGAAATATGCCCTCATAGTAATAAAGGTTGCCGACCCCTGTTTTAAACATTTTGTAAAATGTGAAGTCTTTGTTTCAAACGTGAACTGCAATAATAATCTGCTTCCTAACTTCCTTTAATTTTTCTATTGGTATATACCACACAATCTTTGCTTTTAAATTCTTCTTTCTAAATGAAGAATTACTTACTTGCCATTTTAACGTATTTTTGAAATATTTGAACTATCAGAAATAATTATTTATTTCACTGTGAAATTCAGAGAACCTTCTAAAATAGCCATTGAATCTTGATAACATGTTACTCGGAATAAACATTTAGAATAGTATCCTTGGATAGAGGGCAGATGTGTAAACAGAGAAAATGCTGTGGTGGCTGAAAGGAAATGTGTGGTTCAAAAAGGGTTCTTTAAAAATTGTTTACTTTTTTATAGGTTAAACAAAGAATAGCATCTATGATATTATATATTTTTAGAAGTCAGTGGTGGATTACCCGAGACTAAGTGCTTGGGGTTCCTTATTGATGCCATCATAGATGTACAGATTTCCAGATTCAACTGATAAATTGAAATCAGTAGGTTAGTTCTTAATCGTGAGTATTTTTCTTAAAGAAGAAACAATTTTATTTTTCACTTATTTTAACTAAACCCATTCAACTATTTGTACAGAAAAACTAAAGGTAAAATGTCTTTCGATGCTTAATTATATTGCAAGATACTAAAATGTTTGGGATGTTTTTGGGAAAGTGTTAAGGATTTTTACTAAATCCTTAACACATACACAAACAATTAAGCAATTTGTTTCTCAAGTTTATAGATATGAAATTGTGTAAACATTAGATTGAGAAAATTGATTTGATAAATCTAAAAACTAAAAATGTTATCAGTGGTGTGTAGAAATAAATATATTTATAGCACAGAGAAAGACTTTGACATTTACTTAGAAGTAGAAAATTATAAAAACAGGTCCTGAGGGAGATAAGGGTCCCCTAAAAATTTTGATTATACCTAATAGCAGGGAGCTAATAAAATCTTGTCTTGAAAGTAATTTTTTTCAAAAAGGCCTAAAATGTTGATTGTTCTTAATGCCTTTATGGTGTTATCCCTGTTATTGATGCCTATTTGGAAATATAAGTTAAAAGTGAATTTTTAATTCAATATGTTTTAAATATATCCTTCCTTGAAATAATCTGAAATTTAGAATCCATCAACTTGGGTTAGATAAGTATGTGTTGGATGTTTTATCATTATTATTTATGTGTTTAAATTTTTGCAAGTAAGCATTTTGACATCATTGAATAATACACACTTATTTTTAATATGCGAGCAGCTGGAGTTTCAATGAAAAATACTGAAAATGTTTTGATTGAGGTTTAGAACTGTTTTTGAGATACATTATTTTTAAGGTAATTTAAAAAAAAAACCTTTTTTCCTGAATTTTATTTATACAAATATTTCAACTTACAAATTACAAATAATATGCAATAATGCAATCAATTATTTTTTTCCTTTCAGGTTGGATAAGTTAAATATTTCTGCAATTTTTGTACAAGGTGAGGAAATGGAAAGTCCTGTATCTTTAGAAAAAACTTTACTACCTGCATTGCTCGAGTGCTTTGGAATAATGTTCTTGGGATATATTTTAGGTAAATTTGGAGTTTTAAGCAAAAATGAAGCCAAAGGAATTTCAAAATTTGTTCAGTACCTTGCATTACCTTCTTTAATATTTGTAGGAATGTCAACAATGCCCTTTAATCATGTGAAATGGGAGTTCATTGCATCAGTTTTTGTAGCAAAAGCATGTATTTTTGCTTGTGTTATGCTTATGACAGTGGTATTAACTCATCCACCACATCTAGGAAAATCTGGTATCTATGCCATAGCATCTACTCAAAGTAATGATTTTGCTTTAGCTTATCCGATGTTAATTTCTCTTTATAAAGATTCTCATGCTGAATATCCATCATATTTATATATTATTGCACCCATTCAATTAGTAATTTTAAATACAATAGGATTCTTCATCATAGAAACCCATAAACAGCAATTTGAGGAAACAACTACATGCCATGTTTGGAAAATAATCAAAAGAACTATTAAAAATCCTGTAGTTTTCATGACTATAATTGGCATTATATGGAATGTTAGTTTTGGAAATAAAATTTTACCAATATTTGATACTCTGTTGCAAACACTAAGCACTGCATTTCCTGCTACAGCTTTACTTTTAGTTGGCCATACAATGGCATCCAAAGATAGAAAAGTTGACAGTCAAATTCCCATTACTGTAGCACTGCTTATTATAACCAAGAATCTCATATTACCTATTATTTTACAAAAATTAACAGCATTTATGCTACAAAGCAGTAGTCAAAATGAAATACAAAGTTTAAGTAGTTTTGGATTTTTGTATGGAACTATACCAACAGCTCCTTCTGCATATGTGTTTGCTGTGCAGTATGATGTTGCTGTCGATGTTATAACTAAAGTAATTATTGGTAGCACATTGCTATCTGCTCCTTTGATGTTTGCATCTTCTTCAGTTATTTCTATTTCTCAAATGGGCATTGAAAATATGTCTTTTTATCTGAAATTAACGATCAAATATCTGAGTTGTGCTAGCCTATTATGCTGTAGCTGGCTTCTATTTTCTTTCATAATTGGAAAGAGATTTCGAAGTATTAGTTTTGGAGTGACTCTCTACATTTTTTTTGCCCAATTCCTAACATCCATAGGTGGACTTTTATTATTCTTTTCAGAACCAGATCATTCAGTAACTTTTTATGCTCAATATATTTTAAGCATTGGTGGTATTTATGCTACAAGAATATGCACAGTTTTTCTTGCTATATTACTTTTAGTTATTCGCTGGAGAAGTTTGTGTTATATTTTACAAAAGAAGAAGCACATAAATGTGATATCAGTATTATGTCTCATTGTACCATTTATTATTGCAGCACTACCTTTATTTTCTACTAATATAAAAATTGATGGCCCTAATTGTCAATTAGGACATATTCAATCTGTTATAACTTTTACATTAACATTAATATGTCTCATAGGCACTGTATTATGCTTAATTTTACAGCATGTATGCTTTAGGAAAAAATCAATTGCTGAAACGAAAACTCACATAAGTGCTTATCAAGCAAATGATGAAAGAGAACATTTAATACCACGAACATCAACTGAAGAAGAACCATATACTAGATCCTTATCGGATGATGAAATTTCGATTGATGTAGAAGATTTAGGCAAGCGCTTTGAAGATTTGCTATCAGATACTGAAAATCTGTTAGTAAGTAATATTCAAAATGACTTATGTGATTCACGGTATCATTGTAGCAGTGAAAGAAGACTGCAATGTGCCAGTAATGTTTCCTCTTATAGAAATGAACAAAAAGAGGCAGGATTTTATGATGATAAGGAAATATTTAGGCACACAGCTATACTTATTGCTTTAAGCGTTACAATGACTTTAAGTCTCACAGTTTGCTTTTGGAAAATAATAGAAGAAGAGATTGATGGAATTTTTATCGAGCTTGAATTTTTAGATATAATTATTAACTATGGTCTTGGAATTCTATTTTTTATAATTTTTGGATTCGATAAAGGACTTTTAGATACAGTTTCAAACAAATGGAAAACATTAAGATATGGTAACAAAAGAATGGAAACAGAAATTTCTTCTTCAGATATCTGTCATGAATTTATGACAAAATATGAGAAAAAATTCAGGATGGATATGTATAATTTAAAAACAGCTTACTGTGATAAATTTATAAATGTATTTTGTAGTTCTGCTTTCTGCGAATGGCTTATTGAAAATGGTGCTATAAGAAATATTACTGAAGCAGAAGCATATATTTTGAGCTTACAAGAAGCACAAATAATACAGAAAGTAGATAACTGCGGAATCTTTCCAGAAAGTGAATCAGTATTTAGGTTTACAGATACGTGTGATGAAATGTGATTGGAAATATACCTCAAATATACATTATTTAAGAACAGGAAATAATAATGTACTTACGGGGCAAGAAATGTCATGATCTGAGATTTTTTCATATTGTTCCAAGGTAAAATAGCAAATCAATTTACAAATTAGTCTTATAGTTGAAATGATATAAGATCAAATTATTTTAGATACAAAATAATAAACTTTTCATTCAGCAGCATTACATTCTTTTCACATTCCCAAGTGCAATAAGTTGTTGATTTATGTTCATATCGTAACTGTGTTAACAATAACTATTTCTCAAGAATGTTACTTCATATTTTAGTCAGTTTATTTATTTATTTATTTTTTATTTTTTAATGTATAGTAGATGGTCTTTTACATGGGTATTAAATTTTGTATAATATTGTTCTAATCAATTTGGTGCTAGCAAATTTTTTTGCCTTTTTTTTATTATATGATGAATAATTTTTTAATTATTTTATCTTTATGTGTTTACAAGAAAAGTACACAAAAGTAAAATTTGAAAGTTATGTTTAAAAGTTTTATTCAAGAATATGTAAATATAAAGTTGAAAGTAATAAAAACTAAAAAAATATGAGAGTTATTTATTTTTGCGAGAATATACAGTAGAAAGTAAGGGATTTCTTTCTTCCTTTATTCATAAAAATAACAGCCCCTCCAAAGATAGCACCAGCTTTTAGTGCTATTTGCTCAAATAAACATACACCTCTTTCTTGATATGATAATTTAATTAATCAAGGCAGTTTGTTACCCTACTGTTATTATTGAATTATTTTTAAAAGGATTTAAATGGAAAAAAATTATAACAAAGGAAACTGAAAAAATGCTACCTGATTATATTTTCATTGTTTTCTCTAGCTGTTTTGAAACTTCTACAAGGAAGAAAAATAAAAATCTGAGTAAAATGCATAGCTTTTTCCTTCTAAGTGATGGTAAAAGATGATTAAAAAAGAACTGTGTCATCCAATATTTAAAATTTAATGCTCTATAGGAAATTACTTTTTTTTTTCTTTTTGGCATATGTTTAAAAAATAAAATCTCCAAAATAATGCATTCATTTACAAAATATTAAATGTATGTGGAGAGGGGATTGAGGTAAAACTGGATAAGAGTCAGATTTGGTGAAATTTCCTTTTCACCAACGGCTTGGTGCGTTTTAGGGTTTGCTGGAAAGCAAAAACAAACCTACTGCTGGCTGTATGAAACTCGTAGGTGCACATGGCTTACTGTTACATCACTGAAATCCTCAACCTATGGCTTTGTTATGAATATGCTGTCTGTCTGAAAATCAGCAATCGGTAGAATACAACACATGAAATATTAACATACCTTTTTAAGTAGGAGGCAAATATTCTGCCGTGATATCACACACCTGGTTCCCATAAAATCTTTTTGAAACAACACACTCAAATCAATAACTTCACTCAACAAGCTACTCTCTAGAAGACACAACACAATCTTAAACTTGAAGTGTCGCAATTAAAATTATATGACATAGAAAGTTTGTCAGGATAAATCACCTGACAAAATCATGCGTCAGGCAAGAATCACATGATAAACGTGTCAGAAATCTGCATTAATAACAACAAAACAATATTGGTGCCATAATCGCCTCAGCTCGGCAACCAAAATTTTAGCAAAATTCTACCTGACCATCTTATACAGTTTAGCCGAGAATTGAGAATTTTTTAATATATTCCTCTTGGAAAACAAATGTCATTTCATCTGCTAGTTTAAAGATGCTATAGCCATACATCTCTTGCTTATTCTTGCTGATGAAATAGCCTAGTTTTACTATCATTTACTCTTTAGAATAATTAATCCATTTTTTTTTATAAAATGAAAGAAAAAGTTATGCTCCTTATGGAATTGGTCAGTATTTTCATTGGTAACATAGTTTACCCTAGTTGATTTTGAGCCAGCAATGGATAAGTGATGAAGCTCTTAATATCTCTAGTAAGGTTGAAAATTAAAAGAGAAAAAAATCAAAAGTAAATAAATACATGATAATTTAACCATAAAAATCAAATTTATGAATGCAACAGAAACAACTCCTGTGCATATTAGCATTCAGGTTTCTCACATTCATCACATGTATATTTAAGACACGTTAAATCCAGACTATATTCACTAAAATGATTAAAAGGAAGGAAAAAGTGCAAAATAACATTTGAAGTTATGTAAACAGGTAGTATCCATGGTTTCATGTAATCATCATGGACCTTAGAATGCATAATCTATAAAAAAGGGAGCATTACTGCAGGGATAAAAAAAAATAAAGATTGAATTTTCTGTTGCCTACTTTCAGCTTGAAAAGTATTTTTGATGGTTTATTCCATTCTATATTCAAAAACATCTAAAACATGCCATCTCAGTGGATTTTGAACACAAAACTACTAAAATAGAAAAATGTATAATGTATTTAACAAATACTTTGCTAGCTAGATAAAGTAGATAACAGAAAAATCTGTCTGAAATGCTTAGAAATTTAAAAGTTTTAGCTAAAAAAATTCATATATAGGAAAGTGAACTGATCCTTAGTTACTAAATGAAAAACTAAGATTTTGTTTTAAAAAAATTTCTGATAATTTAAATAGTGATTGTGGATTTATACCTATTGTATATAAAAATAGAAAAAGATAGTCAAATAATGAAGTTTTAAAATTATATTAGCCTGGGAGGATACTAAAAATATTTTATACTCTATTAACTTCTTTTTTAATAAATAAATATAACCTTTTACAAGTTTTTACAAACTTGTTTTTAATAAATACTTAGCATAACATATTAACTTTCAATGTAATACATAAATAAGAGGGCAAAATGAAATTTCATATAAAAAAAGGGATTAAAATATATAATAAAATAATTAAGAACATTTGTAAAGTATCATCAGCCGTGTTGAAATCAAATTTATCAGCAATCATAGCAAATTTTTTACCCTAAATAAAATTTCTGCATGAAAGCTAATTTTTCAAAATATAAAAATTATAGTCAAGTATTTAATAATTAAATGCTTATAAATTTACAAGATCTTGGTTACAGAAAACCAGAGTTAGGAGAATGTGAATATTTTAAGATAGAACAATGCAATTGTTTGCATTTTAAACTATTGTAAAAGATCATACATATAGCTTTGTTAATTAAAAGCAATGAGAGAGAATGCTCCTAGAAAAATTATCCATTTCTTCTTCATTAGTTATCAAGGTATTCATAAGTTATGATTTAGACTTATTACAGTATTTTAAAATAACAAAAAGAAATTTATTCTTTTTCTTCATATTCAATCAAAATAAGAGAGGTAATGAGTGAAATATTTGAATTGATTAGAACAGCCAATGCTTATGTTGCCTGGAAAAAAAAACAAAGATTAACCAATTCTATTGAGAGCACTTGGCTATAGCAGCAGAGTTACAAAATAAACAGTTATAAGAGGCATTTAATTAACAAGTTGTGAACTTATTTGATTGTTGGATATATATTAATACATATATCACAGGCCTATTCAGCCCTTCATCTCCAAATCCAGGGTAAGGGAGGGGTGAAATATAAAACCCATTTTTCAAAAATTCGATTCCTCACACAAATGATGAAATATTGCAAGAATTTCAAATTGAAATTCAAGCAAATTGATCAAGTGCATTTTAACAGAAAAGTCTACTTAATAGTTCATTTTCTGTGAATGCTCTCAATAGTGTCCATTGCAAAACAGATTAAAAAAGATGAGCTTAGCAGGATGCTTATAAAAATGTATAATATATGCATATTTATAAATATATTTATACATATATATATTTACTCGTACCAAAATTATTTTGAATTGAATATTTCAAAAAATTTTAATCCTGGATGCTGCATAAAATTTTATGTATCTGTAATGATATGTGAGTTTAAATTATTATTCAATGAATTATAACTTTAAAGAACATACAAAATTATATGACAAAAATGTGTTTTGGGAACTCTTATTACTTTTCTTTCTTTATCCTAAGAGAAAGGCTTATAAAACTTTACAAAGATATTTTTTTTAATGGATATCACAGTGTTAGACATCTGGAGAATATAAACAGAACAATATGCTGAACAAGATCAGAATAGATTATGGGTGTGAAAATGTGGTTTAACCAATACTTGATGTCATTTTGAAAATCAGCAATTTGAGACATTTCTGCAGAGTGTCTCCTTGAGGATTATTCCAGGGGAACACAGAATAAGCAATAATTTTTCACTTGCCTTAATATGGCACTGTATCATCTTTTTCAATTAACTGGTAAACCGAGGAAGTGATATGATTAAATTAATGAAATGCATCACCACTCAATGATTGTGCACTAAATATGCACCTTTTAACCACAATTGCAACCTATGAATTTTCAGCACATTCATTAATCTTCCAAACCAAAAGTGTATTGCATGCAAAATACTGTGCACACTGAAATGGCTATGGAAAAACCATGAATCTTTCCTCAAACTCCTGTAAACATCATGTGGGTTCATACCTCCTCACTTCCTACAACACCATGGATATCCATCTGTTATTTCATTGTGTTCATGTGAACATATACTGTCACCACATTTAAAACATTTATACCTAGACACAATTAATCCATCATTAAGCACCTTTTTCTGCCTTTCAATACCAATAATGTAAAAAATTTACTCCATATCTTTAACACTGATACTTTTATCCATTTCAGTATTTAGTATTTAGAAAGAAAAAAAAAATAATAGTGAAAATAATTATGAAAGATGCACAGTCTTTTTCATATCAGAAACTTTTTAAACACAATGACACAAAATTATAAGAGCACAATTGCGTAGATGCAGAGGTTACAAGTTTTAGCACATTAAGTATAGGATAAGGAGAGATTACCAATTTTGGAACATTACTGACTCAAAAAAATTTCATCACCAAATGGTGGTATAAAGCCCATTCAACATGTAAAAAATATTTAAGGAATTCTGCAAAAGATAGAAAATTATTTTATGTCCAAAATATGCTGTACATTTAAATGGCATTTTCCTTGAGGATGATATTGATCAAAATTGCCATCTGTATAGAGTATTTTATATTTATATTGATCAATATAATTGCTACAGTTAGTATGTTGATTAGGGAAGTTCTAAATGATTTTTACAATGCACTGAATTTAGCATAATTAACTCTATAATTATATCAGAAACTTTGTGTTTGATCCTCCACCTTAAATATTCCTAAACAGCCATATGGTAAAATTTAAAGAAATTAAAAATAACCTATATAAATATAATGTGTAAGTATATATGATAAATTGGTGATTGTAATTTAACTATATTATTGTGGTATACATAATTTTACATTCTGATTGGCTTTCATTATACGTAACAGTAACTATATCCTTTTGGAAGAAATTTTAATGAAAATGTTAGAATAAAAATTTTAAATACATTGCAAAATTATTAAATTAATTCTGTACATATCCATTGTACAATGCAATAACTACTATTTATGCATTTCTCGCTTTTTTTCTTTTTGTGGATCTTCAGTTCACTAGGAACCCACTTCAAGTGAGTGATAGGGAAAGGATGGCCATGCACCTCCCCTGTATACACACCTGAGTCATTCCATGTCAAATCAACACAGTGATCCGGAATGACCCCCTCAGAATTTGATGATTTTTGGCACACTTGCAGGTTTCATAGACATATGAAAAAATGTCAATTCTTAGTGGTCTTACTTTATCGGTTCAAAAGTTATTAAATATTAAAATTTCAATTTTTTGCAAAAAAAACACCACATATGTCAGTCTTAAAATGGCTGTAAAACAGTAACCATTTGAGGTACAGACCTGAACTTAGGCTCATTTAAAAGCTCTTTTCCAGGGCTTTCACATGATATGAAACATGATAGCATTTATAAAAAAATAATTTTTTAAAATCAATTTGAAATTTAAAAATTTAAATTTCTCAAAAAGCGACAATTTTAAAATTTTGAAAAAATTTTCAAAATAAGTTTATATCATCATCTAACAGCACCCAGAATCTTATTTTGGGATCCTGAGATATAGGAGGTATAAAGTATGTATGGTTAGAGGAAAAATGCCAAATCTACCATATTATAGAGTTATATACAAAGAAATATAATTATAATATATAATTATACAATCATATATAATTGCATAGTAATATGTGATTAAAAATATATATAAATATAAATAATTACATTTATAATCATGTATAATTTTATTATTTAATTCTTAATTTCATCTCCTTTACACTACTAAAAAGTGAAAAAATATCAAACATATTTTAAAAAATCTTTCCCTAAATTATAAGATACAATATATAACAATCTGAGAATGGAGGAAGCTGATTAGTGATTGACCTCTGATGTATTTCAGTGAAAGACATCACAGGTGCTAAAGTAAGTTTCCAAGAGACTGGTGCTGAGTAATTTAAAGGAAGTATACAAATGATTCCAGGAAAAGTTTCCAGGTATAAAAGTTGGGTTCTCTAAATTTGCAGAATTACGGCCCAAACACTGTATTCTGCCTGGTCAGAGTAGCACCCACTCAGTTTGTGTATGTACTACTCACCAAAATGTGAAACTTATGGTTGAAAACAACAAAATGAAATTAATCACAGACAATCAGATAAAAACATACCAGGACTGTTTGCAAATGATGGTCTGTAACCCACCGTCAATTAACTGTTTCTTCTCTAATTGTGTGTCATGTCCAGGAACAGAAGGAATCCGGATGATTCTGGAAAGAGGGTTTGAAGAAAATGCAATTGAGACTATTACTTTTCGCCAGTGGATCTCTGTTGATCGCCGTAACTTCGAAACAATCCAAAAATCAATAGATGACTTTGTTGAAATTTTTTGTGAGAAACTCTCTGTTCTGCTTCGTCATAACTTCATAACAAAACAGCAAAATTCTTTTATGAGTGAGACTAAGGAAAATCTCTTAGATTCTGAGGTGATGGTCCTTTGTGATTTTTCTGAGAATTATTCCTTCGTATTGCAGGACGAAGCACAATCTTACCACTGGACACGTAACTAGGTAACAGTGCATCCGTTTGTAGTGTATTTTAAAAAAGAAGATAAAAAAAGAGCATTTCAGTTTCGTAATAATATCAGACTGCCTTGAGCACAACACTACTGCAGTCTATCTGTTTCAAACAAAACTAATCCAGTATTTGAAATCAAAGTTTGAAACATTTCCAAAAAAAAATATACTATTTTTCAGATGGGTCAACAGCCCAATACAAGAATAAAAAGAACTTTTTAAACCTGTGCCTTCACTACAAAGATTTTGGGGTTGAAGCTGAATGGCATTTTTCAGCCACTGCACATGGAAAAGGCCCATGTGATGGAGTGGGGGCACAGTAAAAAGATTGGCAGCCAGGGCTAGCCTGCAGCGACCTTATGAAGACCAAATACAGACTCCAAGACAACTCTTTGAATGGGCAAATCAGAATATTTCTAACAGATTTCACATATGTAAACCATGAAGAGTATATTCAAACAGAAGAACAATTGGCACACCAGTACAGCAAAACTGTAGCTATCCCAGGGACACAAAAGCTCCATGCCTTTGGACCCTCAAAGTGTACAACAAAAGTAACTGTAAAATCCTTTTCTTCTGCATCTACATCAACCATCTTTCCTGTAGCAAGTTATGGAAATAGGTTGGGCTTCAGTGACATGGGTGGATATGTGGTTGCAGTCTATGATGGGAAATTGTACTTAAGCTATGTTTTAGCTAAAAATGAAGATGTAAATGAAGTAAAGGCAACATTTCTCCATCCCCAAGGACCATCTCCTTCATTTTCATACCCTTCAAGACCTGATGTACTGTGGATTCCCTCTTGTGATCTGCAAGGTGAACCCCATCACACTAACTGGTTGAACATACAGTTTACAAGGCAACGAGGTGAGAAAGATTCAGGATATTGTGCAAGAGTTCATGGACTCCCATAAATGAAGATGTGATCGCTGTACATATGCTACTTCCATGTCCCTAAACTGGTAAACTCTATGCATGATTCCATAAATAAAATTATGATTTTGAGACAGACTGAATTTTCTAGAAAAGTGTTATATATATATATTATATATGTATATAATTATATATATACTTATATAATTATAAATGTAGTTATAATTATATATGATTGTATAATTATACATTATAATTATATTTATTTGTATATGTATATGGAAGATTTGGCATTTTTTCCTCTACCCATGCATAATTTATACCTCCTATATCTCAGGATCCCATAAAGATCCCAAAATAAGATTTTGTGTGCTGTTAGATGATGATATAAACTTATTTTGAGAATTTTTTCAAAATTTTAAAATTGTCGCTTTTTGAGAAATTTAAATTTTAAAATTTCAAATTGATTTTAAAAAATTATTTTTTTATAAATGCTATCATGTTGCATATCATGTGAAAGCCCTAAAATAGAGCTTTAAAATGAGCCTAAGTTCAGGTCTGAACCTCAAATGGTCACTGTTTTACAGCCATTTTAAGACCGACATATGTGGTGTTTTTTTGCAAAAAAGTGAAATTTTAATGTTTAATAACTTTTGAACCGATAAAGTAAGACCACTAAGAATTGACATTTTTTCGTATGTCCATAAAACCTGCAAGTGTGCCAAAAATCGTCAAAATCTGGGAGGGTCATTCCGGATTTTGCAAAAAATTGTGTTGATTTGACATGGAATGACCCACCTATGTTTTGGTAAATATATATTGTATACTACAGTTGGAAGAATATGCAGTCTTCTGTATACAAACTACTTTGTTTTTTTACTTAGCTGCATTTATATTATGAACTTTCATTTTTGAAACGAAGTTTCACATTTATATGAAAATGCGATTACACAATACGTTTGGTATGTTTTTGAAACTGGGTACAACATTTCTAAACAAGATAGGAACCTAAACCTATTAGTTTAGGAACAGTGAATTGTTATACGCTTATCTTAACAGAAAAATTTATTTACATTTAATGCAGTTGCAATCTTTATAAACATTGCAGACTTCCTTATTTCCCGAAATATCTTCTTAACACGCTGTCAGACTCTGCATTTCACATAATATCAAGTTAAATATTTTACCAGCGCCATGTCTAATAGCGACCATACCATTAATTAAAATAGAATACGAGCAACAGTAAAATGTAAATAGTAACCGTTTTACCTGAAGAATGCTGATGTTTGGTGTCAAATTAACAGTTTGTCGCCGTCCATTCGGACACATTACTATCACACGAGTTACTTTAGACATAATAATAGTTAAAAATTTTAAATTCTAATCTTGAAAGACAGTCACAGTCTTTAGAAGTTTAAACAAACAATACACAATTACAAATGATTCAGAAAATCTTGATTCGTAAGCTTGAAAGATTCCTAAGATTTACGGATTCATTCACGTACATGACTCATGATATTATTCCAAATTTATTAGAAGAAAAAAAAAGAGATGAAAAATTAAATATCTAGTTAAGGTATAAACAGTCATTTATTGAACATTAAAACATATTAGTTATTGTTTTAAACATATAATATTGACTAAATCTTTATTAAATAGGTGAACATTGTGAATACATGGTTTATCAAACGTGGGGTGCTTTCAAGATGTCTCCAAGAGTTCGGGCCTGTTCACATAGTTGAGTCCGTTTCGGAGCGTTAAAGTATTGAAATATATTTAACCAATGACAAACCTCCAAACGAGTAGCAATGAAATTTTTAACGCCTGTGATTGATTTATTTTCGTCTCAACGTCATCTTTCCTTTAACGCTACGCAACGGACTCCTATGTGAACAGGCCCTTCCTCATGCTACTTGGCGGCTACCGAAGGCATTCAAAATGGATAAACCGGAGCGGTACCATTACATTAAGGGCCTGTTCCCATAGAATCCATCAGCATCAATGTACTCGTATGGACATATTTTAAACCAATCGCAGGCCTTAACAATTTCGTATCTAATCATTTAGAGGTTTGTAATTGGTTAAATATATTTCAATAGGAGTAAGGGCCTGTTCACATAGGAATCCGTTGCGAAGCGTTAAAGTATTGAAATATATTTAACCAATGAGAAACCTCCAAACGAGTAGCAATGAAATTTTTAACGCCTGTGATTGGTTTATTTTCGTCTCAACGTCATCTTGTCACATATGTTAGAATAAACTGTTAATAATCATGTTAACTGTAACTGTGTTTTATGTAATGTACTGTACTGTAAGTCAGTGCTCAGTCAAGGTTTGGAAAGAGCTCATTAGAGCTCATTAGAGGCAGTTATGTAACTACGTTACATGGGCCACGCCCACCTTGGGGGGGGGGGCAAGGAGCCCTCCCCTCCCCCCCCAAGAAATAGAAATTGCATTATGAATACTCAATTTGCATTATAAATATTTTTATCCGTTCAACTCGGCCCCCTCCAAGATTTAGTGCCGGTGCACACTTGCGGCAAAAGTACTCGGGACGCTGCGTGATTTTCAATCTGCGTGGAACGCCGTTCCAGTGCACACTTTCGCGGTGATAGGCGTCAGCGGCAGTCCCTCGTTTTCCACCAACCGAGATGGATCGTACGCGCACCCAATTATTTTAGAAAAAGTTTTTTTTTCCTTACTACAAGCATGTTAATCGTGAAAATAGAATTAGAAAAAGGAAGCAGTGGATCCATCCATACAACAGCGAGAGGTACTTGAAGGGAGCGTTTAATGTATGTTTGATGGATCTCAGGGAAGATGGTGAAAAGTTTTTTTATTTTCGGACGACCCACTTAAAATAAACTTAAATACTTGACCATCTAAAAGTTTTGTTATCTAATGTACTTATTGTAATAAAAGTTGTAAAAAATGATACTTAATGGTTGCATTTTTTTCATTCGCCGTTTTTTGGCTGAAGTTCTCATTAATGGTTTCACAAATATTTTCAAGGGCGCGGTAGCCCGGTTGGCAAGAGCAGCGGGCCAGTGATCTGAACGTCCCTGGTTCGAGGCTCGTCGCTGCAAATCTACCGCCGTGTTCACTAATGGTGGCTGGGGCACGTAAAATAGGGCGTGGCTACAATGTCCTCCATGTTCTCAAATTTACCTCTGGAGGTGCGGGGTCAAGTGTTCTGGTCTCGTCACTTGGCTCGGTTCAAAATTACGGGACCGGTCATTTAGCCAAGTCGGACTCCGACCCTTGCGGTGCTATTAAAAACCGGAGCCGCACCTTCATCGCCCATAGCCTTCGGGACTTGACCTGATGCTACATGTCGGTCAAGGGGCATCAGTTACAACAACAACAACAAATATTTTCCCAAGCAGACTGTTTCTTTATTCGGTCTTTATCGTCCTCATGACTAACATCCCAAATTATCGGGCGAGATTTTACTTCGTCGATGAAAAGTTCGACATCCACATTTTCATCAGACATCGTGTAAAGAGACTTCACGAGCTCGATAGGAGATAAAACGCCGCGGCAGATGTGCACTGCCCAGTAGACGAAAAAGGGCCTGTTCACATAGGAGTCCGTTGCGTAGCGTTAAGGAAAAGATGACGTTGAGACGACAATAAACCAATCATAGGCATTAAAAATTTCATTGCTAATCGTTTGAAGGCCTATGATTGGTTTATTTTCGTCTCAACGTCATCTTTTCCTTAACGCAACGCAACGGACTCCTATGTGGACAGGCCCTTAGTACTACCAGCTATCGGGTTACAGGAATGTGCCGCGCGTTCCACAGGAATCTGCGGCGACCTGGGAGTGACGCCGGCGGCACGTGTGAAACCCAACAGCAGTTGCTCTGCATTTCTTCTTATCGGATTGAAAATAACGCAGCGTCCCGAGTACTTTTGCCGCAAGTGTGTACCGGCACTTAATCCTCGGTGCGCCACTGGACAGGAGTTTATATGTTATCACTATTCATTTAGAGAAGTTCCACTTTCGGTATTTGTCAGTTCAGCACATTTGTCGGTTGTGCCGTGCTGAGTAGTTCATTAGGATGAAATCTACCTCCATGGAAGGTGGGTAAGTTACCTTCGTGTGTATATACATACGTTATGGTCTAATTCCGAAGTCTGGCCATTTCTAGTATTGGCCAAAGCCCAAAATAATCAAGAATTGATGGCTATTTCGGGATTTGGATGGATAATTCGTGATGCGCCCGACAATCAATGACCAGTTCGCGGATTGCCCTAGAAAAATTGACATTTTCTCTTTGATTTGGACGAGATTTCTTTTACTTTGACTAAATTAAAGGGATTTTCACAGTGATAATAATATGAGTTAGAATTGGTTTAATCAACTCCCATAACTGCATGACCCATGGCCACTTTTTCTTGGACAATACGCGAACTGGCCATTGATTGCCAGGCGCATCGCGATTTGGCCGACCAAAGTCCGAAGTAGTCGTCAATTCCCGATTATTTCGGGATTTGGCCAATTATAGAAGTGGCCAGCCATTCCGGGAGTTGGCCAGATTTCGGATTTTGGCCGGAACGAACACACAAACACACATATATAAATATATATATAAATATATATATAAATATATATATAAATATAAATATATATATATATATATATATATATATATATATATATATATATATATATATATATATATATATATATATATATATATATATATATATATATATATATATATATATATATATATATATGTGACATTATAAGTTGAATCTTGACATTATAAGTTGAATCTCGTCTATTTCTATAATTCGGGTCCGACATCTGTTAAGAGAGGACCTTTCCTCTAAGAAATAGCCCACCCAAAAGCAAGTGAACATCTGCAAATTCCAGTGGGGAAAATAACACAATAAATTCTTTTCAGTTGATAGGATTATTAGCCATGCCGCCCAGAAGGAGTAACCCAAACCCCGTCTCTAGTCATCTAAAATCCGCAGTTCACAATATCTCAGAGATAATGGCTGCAGGTGCCAGAGATAAAGGATCAAAAGTGTCAAACAATATCATAAAGATAAAGCGCACCCAATGTGCATCTTATAGTAGTATACCACCCACGAAAAACATCTGTGTTCATGTAAACAGTCGCTGACTTTGGTACAGCCCCTGACTAAGAGAGCAGGATTATTCTGTTGTTGGCTGTGTATGTGAAAGCACTTGTATGTTCAGCGTCATGCTAGAAGGACGCTCTGATATCCGCTCCCAAATGTTATGAAATAAAGGACTGCAATTTTATAGAACTCTGCCTCGTCGTTTCTAATTATTATTGTGTGTGTTATGGAATCAGGGGTGAAATGTCACAAGCCGACAGGATAGTTACTTTGCGAAGGAAACCTAATGGACTTTAATAAGAAGAAACCAAATTGATTAAATGGACTTATATGCATTTTTAAGGCAATAGAAGACAAGAAGGACAAACATGGCGGACGAGCCTTGCTTCCCAATTCCCCACACCGAACCGAGCAGGGTATCATGTGTCACCCACATTACGAAGGAAGAGATTGCGGCGATAACTCACTGATAATATAGTTGAAAGACAGTTTAGTTTTTTAGAAGATGGAAGTTCTGAAGAGAACAAGAAAAGCTCAGAGGGGCTCTGTTTCTCGACTAATTAAACAATTCGAAGAAATTCAACAACAGCCAGGATATAAAAGTAAATTACATGCACTAAAGGATCAACTGGAAATGAAGCGGCAAGAATTATATGATTTGGATAAAAACGTTGCAAGCATGATAACGGAAGAAGGAGAACTAGATACGGATATGGAAAGCTCAGAGACCTATCAAACTAAAATACTTGAAACCATACATAGGATTATTGAAATAACACAAGAGAAGGAAATCCTGGAAGACAAATCAACTGACAATCTCTCTACTAAAGATACGAAACCCATCACCGCAAAATTGCCAAAAATAGAACTAAAAAAATTTCACGGAGACATAACCACTTGGATGTCGTTTTGGCAAACATTTGAATCCACCATCAACAACCGGAAAGAATTATCCCGAGTGGAAAAATTAAATTATTTAATCTCTCTTTTGGATGGAGAGGCAGCCAAAACAATAGCCGGATTCGCAGTGACAGCTGAAAACTACCCGGATATAATACAAATATTAAAGAAGAGATACGAGAATACCGATAGAACTATTGATCACCACATTCAAAAAATATTAGCCATCCGCCCGATAAAAGATTCCAACGACCTTCCCGCCCTGAGAACAAGCATCACGGAATTATATACACACCTACGCAGCTTAAAGAACTTAGAAGTGAACCAGGACAATGAAGTAATAAATGCAAAGATCAGGACTATTTTCCCAGAGGAAATTCTCCTATTATACGAGAGAAGCAAAGGGCAGAAAAATCGAAAAACCGAAGAAATGCTGGATTTTATAGATGAGGAACTAAGAATTCGAGAAAATCTAAAACCTCCGACGTTCCTGAACCCAACTGCTGAGGTTTTTAAACCAAAGAATGTTTTGACGCAAAACTGGAAGAAGCCACCTCGTTATTCCCCGAGAGCTGAAGAAAATGGAACGAGACCTTGGAGTCAGACGACACCTAACAACTACACACCTAATAACTACTCATCCTCACGACCGCCACAATTAAATAGATTATCAACTCGAGATAATACACAAAGGTTATGTTACAGATGCGGAAAGGCCGGACATTTGGCGAGGATGTGCAGATCCGCCTGACATCTAATGACACCTCCCAGGCAACGGACAGTCAACCACCATAGTGATGATAACGGACAATTCTTAAAGACTATGTTGCGAGTATCAAACAGTAAGAACTTTCCGTGTTTATTGGATACAGGTTCAAATGTGACAATCATGCCAAAATCTTGGCTACCTGGACTTACCTATAAAGAAAGACCCATGGAACCGCAAACAGTGCAACAAACGCAAGGTAAGATTGTTATTGTTAAAATTATCAGTGTAGAAGCTACGATAGGTGATTTAACCAAAACTATTGAAGTGTATGTTATAGATACCCATTTGAATTACATCTTATTATCTTTGCCACATATGAAATTATTTAACTTGAATATTAAATTAAATGATTGTAGTGTATATCAGGATAATCTAGATATTACTCTTAACAAATTATCGAGTTGTTATCATAATGTTTCATATCATCTCAATTCTAATATAAAAAATAAGAATAATAATAACAATGAGAGTCAGGAGGATGTCGAGAGTACCATATTCATAGAGACGAAATATTTTTATAATTCTAATAAAATTGTAGATAACCAATATAACCCAAGTAAGGGAGTAACTAAAAATTCTAATGATATGATTTGTGCTAAAAAGTATTATAGTTCTGTTATAAGTGAGTGTGATGATATATGTAAGTCGAGTAAATTGATAAATGAATATCCTGATGATAATAACTGTACTAAATTATATTATGGTCGTATTGAAAATAATTGTGATGATATAATGCTAACGAATGGCAATGGAGAACATGAGCATCCAAAAACGTCTATGCAAATCAGGAAGACACTTGATTTGACTGAAGACTCTAAGACTCAGAATGCCATTCAGGATAAATTACCTGAATTTGCTAACATGAATCTATCGTCGGAGCTCATTCCTCTATTGTCATCGTTTATTGGTATTTTTGCTAAAAGTAAATATGATATTGGGAGAGTAAATATGGAGCCTGCTAGAATTATTACCACATCAGAATTACCTATAGCTTTGAGGCCCTATAGAGCGTCGCAAAAAGACAATTTAGAGATTAAGACCCAAATCGACGAATTGTTAAAACATAAAATAATCAAACCCTCACATGGACCTTACAGTAGCCCCGTCACCCTGGCCCACAAGAGAGGAGAAGGAAAAACCCGACTATGTATAGATTTCCGAAAACTAAATGAGATCTGTAAAACGGACAGAGAGCCAATACCCCGAATTGATCACCTTTTGGACCAATTGAGTACAGCTAGGATATTTTCCTCACTAGATATTGCTTCAGCCTACTGGCACATTCCTTTAGAGGAGGGGAGTCAAGAAAAATTAGCCTTCACCTGCAACTATGGGTTATATCAATTTCAGGTATTGCCTTATGGGTTTAAAAATTCTCCCGCGATTTTTCAAAGAACCATGCGACACATATTAAACAAACATAGAGTTAGCTTCGCACTGAACTACTTTGATGATTTAATCATTTTCTCAAATACTATGGAAGAACATTTAGAGCATCTCCGAGCAATATTCCAGATCTGTGTCCAAGAAAATCTTAAATTAAAATTATCAAAGTGCCAATTAGCGCAAAAGAAAATATCCTTTTTAGGATATGAGATTGGAGAGGGTAAGATGTCGCCAAATAATTCAAACATAGAAACTATCAAGAAATTAATTCCACCAAAAAACGTAAAACAACTCCAAGGATTTTTAGGGAGTGTCAATGTATACAACAAATTTATCAAAAATTACGCTAAATTGAGAAAACCCCTAAATGAGTTATTAAAAAAGAACATTAAATGGGACTGGAACGACGAACGTCAACAAGCGTACGAAACACTTAAAATGTCACTAATTTCCAAACCGATTCTAACTATACATAATCCAAATTACCCTTGTAAATTATTTGTGGATGCTTCAGGAGAGGGGATAGGATGTGTCCTAAAACAGGAGTACCCTGATGGAACACTACGCCCTGTAGCATATCATTCACGAGGTTTAAGACCATATGAAAAGAACTACAGTGCTTCGGAACTTGAATGTCTCGCGATTGTTGACTCTGTTGAGAAGTTTCACTGCTATCTGCACGGAACTAGATTCACCATTTTCACGGACCATGCCGCCTTAGTATGGCTGAAATCCATTAAACACTTAACAGGAAGATTATTCCGCTGGTCCCTAAAGTTATCAATGTACGACTACGACATAAAATATAAGAAGGGTTCGACCAATCACGAAGCAGATTTTTTGAGTAGACAGCCGATTTCCCACTTTGTCCAACAACAAATCAATTTGATAACATTAGACGAAATAGAAGAACACCAACAGGCAGACAATACCCATAATCCGAGATTTCAGAAAAGAGATAATGTAGTGACTATCCAGAAAAAGGGTTTGACAAAAATATTTATTCCTACTTCATTACGGTTGAAATTATTGACAGCAGCACATCTTCAATTTGGCCATCCTGGGATCCAAAAAATGATACAAATATTGTCACCTATTTATTATTGGGATACTATTATTATTGACATAGCGAATTATGTAAAATATTGTGAAATATGTCAGCTAAACAAAAAATCACATCAAAAGAGATTTGGATTATTACAGGCTTTACCTCCCGCAAAGCTACCGTTCGAATTAATGTCTATTGACACTATCGGAGGTCTAGGATATTATAATTCAAGGAAAAAATATCTACATTGTGTAATGGACCATAGCACAAGATACATCTGGACATTCGCAAGTACCACCTCAACTACAGACACATACATTAATTGCTTAAAACAAATTTTTCAGATTAATAAACCAAAGAAATTATTAAGTGACAGAAACGCCGCATTCACATCAACCAGGTTTAAACACTTCTTAAAAAACCATAATATATCACAAATTTTGACCGCCTCTCATAGGGCTGAAAGCAATGGCAAACAGGAGAGGGTAGGAGCCACCATTATGCAAAGAATGCGCTGTAAAATTAATGGGGATACACAGAAAACACCCTGGCCGAAAGTTCTAGAACAGGTTACCGTAGATTACAATAATACCCCTCATCAAGTTACCTCATTCCCTCCAATATATCTATTATATGGATGTTCCCCATACATTTCTCCATTAGCTGAAACTAAGATTTACCCAGATTTAGATAGAGCGAGAGAGATTGCATACGAAAAAACTATCATTGACCATCAGAAAAACAAGGTACAGTATGATAAAAAATTCAAAAACTCCCCGTTTAAAGTAGGTGATACCGTCATGATAGAGACATTTCATTACCCCAACACTCGCAAACTAACCCAAGCGTACGAGGGGCCTTTTACAATCACAAAACAATTATCCGATGTGACATATGAAATTAATAAGCGAAACCCACTGACGAAAACAGACGTCGACGTAATTCATGCATCTAGGCTACGATATTTTAATTCAGCACAGAATTTTGAATTGTGTGAAGGAACGAAACCCCAGTCGCCCAACAGCTGATAGCAGATAAACAACCTAGAGAGGCGAAAAGAAACCCCAGTCGCCAAACAGCTGATAGCGGATAAACAACCCGAGCGTGCTAGGAGTAACAGTGTGAACCCTGACCCCACCCAACAGAAGTAGGTCAAACGACGAGTAGTGTTTTAGAGGGGGAGGTGAAAGAGCGAGTCCCCGATTCCTTTGAGTGTGTAAAAAGAGACGATAATGATTATACCTTAACCAAACTAGCTGAAGTTGTCAGAATTATTTTATTATTTTTAAATTATGGATTTAAGGAAAAAATGGAAGGAGGAAATTTGTACCTTTCAGTAGAATCTTAAATTCATTTAAATAGGACAGGCTTATTCAAACACAAGCTATCATGAGAAATTAGTACTCTGATTAGCAGATGTCATCATAAGTCAGAACACCACAGCTAGGTTTGAAGGATAAGGTAATGCAGAAATTGAGCTTGAGAGAGATGAATACTGGAAGGGTAAAAGGATTAATTTTCGCTCAATGTAGAGATCTAAAAGAGTATAGGAAAGAGATCTTGAGATTAAGAAAAATAGAAGTTATTCCCCTGTATTAAAGAATATAGTGAATTAAAAAACATGAGAGAATTTAAGTGGAATGAAAGAGATGAATAATCTAATAATTGTAAAAAGCATTGTGTTCATATGATATATTTGTGTCTTAGTAAGGATTTTATTATATTATATCACCTGTTATTTCTTTTTCATTATTACGCACTATTATCATATTATCTATTTTATGATCATACTGGCATTATTGTGATTGTATAAATAGTAATTATTATCCGAGTAAACCAGTGCTCTAGAAGTGTAAATAGTATTGAGTTATATTTTTCTGAATTGAACTAATTTAGTGCGTGATTGTCAATATGTTTTCCTATTTAATTAATGTTGAGTTACGTTTACCTGAATTGAAGTATTTAATGTATGATTTCTGTGTATTGATTTAGCATTGATTTACAAGTATCAGAATTGAATTGTTTTTGTGTATGATTTCATGTAGATTACTATTGAATTAGAACTGATTTTCGGTATAATGTATCTGCATGGAGATTCAATTAAGCCATATCCATTACCATTTCTATGTTATTCTTTTCATGGCTATACCATTATATTATCTTATACCTTATTTTATTCATAATTATTACCAGACTATTGATGTATTTGCAGAGAGATTCAATTATGCCATATCACTTGCCATTTCTATGTTATTATTTTCATGGCTATACTAGTATATTACCTTATTATTTTATTCTCCCGCTAATATTGTTATAATTATGTACTTTTTAATTACTATTAGACTATTGTTGTAATTGCGCACCTATTAATTTGAGGCCGAGTAATTGTATTGTTATGGTATTGAACACGATGACTGGAGATGGAGGAATTTAGATAGGTGGAGAACTTCTCCAGAGATACGGAAAGATTTATAATTCCAGCTAACGTATGTCGATATAAAGAGCTTGATACTGCAGATCAAGAGTTTTATATCGATTATGACTTAACTTAAAAATTGAAGTAGTAAAACTTATAATGTTGATCTTGCAGAGTGAATTAGGTGAGGTCCCAACATACTCACACTCAGGTGTCTCTCACCCTATGCAGGCATAGGATGATAGCCTCTTGGGAGGGGGGATGTGACATTATAAGTTGAATCTTGACATTATAAGTTGAATCTCGTCTATTTCTATAATTCGGGTCCGACATCTGTTAAGAGAGGACCTTTCCTCTAAGAAATAGCCCACCCAAAAGCAAGTGAACATCTGCAAATTCCAGTGGGGAAAATAACACAATAAATTCTTTTCAGTTGATAGGATTATTAGCCATGCCGCCCAGAAGGAGTAACCCAAACCCCGTCTCTAGTCATCTAAAATCCGCAGTTCACAATATCTCAGAGATAATGGCTGCAGGTGCCAGAGATAAAGGATCAAAAGTGTCAAACAATATCATAAAGATAAAGCGCACCCAATGTGCATCTTATAGTAGTATACCACCCACGAAAAACATCTGTGTTCATGTAAACAGTCGCTGACTTTGGTACAGCCCCTGACTAAGAGAGCAGGATTATTCTGTTGTTGGCTGTGTATGTGAAAGCACTTGTATGTTCAGCGTCATGCTAGAAGGACGCTCTGATATCCGCTCCCAAATGTTATGAAATAAAGGACTGCAATTTTATAGAACTCTGCCTCGTCGTTTCTAATTATTATTGTGTGTGTTATGGAATCAGGGGTGAAATGTCACATATATATATAAGAAATAGATGAAAGAGAAAACCAGTAATAGCCCTAAAGCTACTTGCAGCCAGGAACAAATAACATGAAAAGAATTGCTAAATGTAAAATATTTGCTAAATGTAAGAAAGAAACATGGCAAATGACGGGCAATAAAAAGAGAAAGGGAGAGAGCCAGCAGTATAGCGAAACTAAAAAATATAGATTGTGCTTGTAGCAAGAAGTATAAGATAAAAGTTCAAGAGAGTGAGTTGCACGAATAGAAGAAAAGAAGAAAGGGAACACTAAATTTATGATGGCTATAAAACAGGCCACCCTGCTTGAAGCCGAAGCATGGGAAAAAGTTAAATTAGAGGGAGAATTTTATAAATCCCGCCCTCGATGCGCATTGGTGAAAAGGGGATTGAGAAGAGGCAGCCACGGTCGAATGGCGATAATATGACCAATAATATGACTAATAATATGACCAATGGAAATTGTAAGAGGCGGAGTCATCATTAATAAGAGAAAGTAATATGAAATAAGAAAGGGAAGCACATATACCTATGATGAGAGTTAGTGAGAAGTTTTGGAGATAGAAGTAGTGTCAATCCGATGAATATGTACGAAGAAACCCCGATGATATAATATAAGTCGTGACCCATGCAAAGGAGCCCAAATACTTAGGAAGAGAGAGACCAGTGTCCCGTGCCGAGGGTCTGCAAGGAGTGAAGTAGTCAGAGAACCGATGATGAGCGTGTCCCAGTGTCCCGTGTAGAGTGTCTGCCATGATTGACGGGGCCTTAAACCAGACGGAGAAAGTGCCCTAGTTCCGTGCGATGATAAGACAACGAAGTTCGTCATTACGAGTGCCAGCTGCCCATCATAGTGATCCAACAGTCATATTTCGAGGTACCGATTTTGCGTTTCCTTTTTATATTACTGTCATTGCTTCTCAGTGTGTAGCCTTAATAGCTAATATAGAGCGCGATGAGTATGTTATTTGAGTATAAAATGTTAAGGAGATGACCGATAATTCGTAAAACACCATTTAATTAATATGATGTTATGCTTATATATATGAGTAAATATTGGTAGTAATGGAACATGGATATATGAGTGATTATGTTTATAAAATGTTATCATAATAAGTGAATGAATTAAATATATGAGTCGTAGTGAATTAATCTAGTAGTAAAGAAGTTGTGAGTAATGTGTAAATGCAGGAGGAAATATTTAGTAATTTGTATCGTATTAGTTATGTGTGTTAATAATCAATAAATTAATTTGTCAGTGTAAACCAGAGTTGTTTCCATCATTTGGGAATCACAATTAATCAATGTACTAACCACAATCTTTAAGCAATGAATTTAAAATCATAATTATTATTATAGTATATTTAATATACTAATAACCCCAATTAACTAATTAACTTTCTCACTGCCACAAAATTAATGCTAAGGAGAGGGGAGGAAGAGTGATTCGTAGTGAATGGGAACGCCGTAGTTTAAAGGCCATAGATTTGGAAATACCAGCAAGTTTCAGTGACGGATCTTAGGAAATGGTTGTGAAATTTTGTTCTGAGTCTGCAAAATGCGCCCCAGACTCGAAAGTGTTGAACCGATATACTCAAGAGTACAAAATAGTGATCATTATCATACTTCAAACTTCTTCAGACTTTGCTAACCCACCTGTAAAATTGTGCTCCGTCAGTTGTGTTTGGTGATCAAGTGTGTTTGGTGTCAAGTGTTGGATGTCAAGTGTGTTTGGTAATCGTCAAGATTAGTGAACATGGTTCTGTGTGTCATCGTAAAGAGCTGAGTATGCACATCAATTAAATTTCATGAAGGGCAATTTGATTTCGAGGGTTTTGTTTGTCCCTTATGGTAGCCCTAAGTGTCACCGATATACGGAAGACGAAGTGTTTTGTTTGTGAGTGCATGTTTGATAGTGCTATGATTTAAGTGACGAAATACGCATCTGAACACAAACTTAGTGTAACCGAGTATTTACTTTAGTGCTTTCAACAAATTAAGTGTTGTGGTTAAAGATGAAGTGTGCATCGTAATTTAAACGTGGCTCACCTATGTTTTCTATGTATTACAGTGAACTGTAGTCCCCTGGCTCCGACTAGACATTCAGAAAAGAGCCATGACCGACTGTAAACGACGTGTTAATTTCTTTTATTTCATTGTTTCGTTTCGTCTGTGCTATTCTCTGTGCTAAAACTGATGATGACGAGGATAACGCTGCCGAGGACGTCAGCATTGTCAAGACGGCCGAGCTATGGGGATTTTATTATCTCAGGGATCCGGCTATAAGCTATATGCCGCCGTGCACGTTATGCGACGGCAGAGCTTCCAGGATTCCTAGAGATGAAGTGGGAGAAAGTGTTTGGGGGGAGATAAGCTTTGGAGGCGATGCAGGGCAGAGGCTCTCGTGCGGTAGCGTTGAAAGGACGGAGTTCCTAAGAGAGAACGGGGAAAGAGACTCCGGAGATTGGGCCTAGCTTGTAGCTACGGGCCGAAGTGAAGCGATAGTAAGCTCCCGTGCTGTGGAAGTCTGGTGACTTCAGGAAGACCAAGCTGGTTGAGTGCTTGGCAAATCGTGTTGAGGAAGTCTGAGTGACTTCAGAAGTCCAAGTTAGTAGAGTGCTTGGCAATACTGTCATTACTGAAAGGTCAACTATTATATGTTAAAAGTTATATGTGTGAACTGTGGTGTTAAGTAAATAAATGTCTATTGTTATTGTTATTGAGAGACTATTTATGAGTCATCCTGAGTCATGTATTAAATGTGGGGTGCTAGATTAGCCCAGTTCTGTCTATCTGGAAAGCTTCCGGAGCGACAGCTTCATAAATGTATCAGCCTATGGCATCCATTTTGTTTTATGAGTTAGGCTTCACAAGTTAAAAGTAAAGTTAAAAAAGATTATTTGCTATCTAAACCCAAATAATTTATTAGAAACAACGTAATATAGACACAAAGCAACTTTATTTCGATTTTTAGACGGCTGTAGTAAACGGTTATGACAATTTCAAAACAGCTCGCGAACGTTTAAAACCGTTCTCAGCATAAAATATACTTTAATTGTAACGCATTTGTGAAATTCATATTCATTAGAAAATTATGTCTCTTCCGCCACCTTTCGAGTTATCATAGTATTTCATTTAAATTAATAAGAAGTATTCATTTTATATACCCAGAACTTGAAAATGTAAACACGACTGAGTCATTCATTCACCGTTAGGGCCTGTTCACATAGGAGTCCGTTGCGTTGCGTTAAGGAAAAGATGACGTTGAGACGAAAATAAACCAATCATAGGCGTTAAAAATTTCATTGCTAATCGTTTGGAGGCATATGATTGGATTATTTTCGTCTCAACGTCATATTTTCCTTAACGCAACGCAACGGACTCCTATGTGAACAGGCCCTTATTCATTCATCGTCGTTAATTTAAGAAAAATTGAATCGGAGACTCTTTTTCAAAATAAAACAGTTTTTCATTATATTATTTTTAATATACATATTTATATTTTTAACCATATCATATATATTTTAACCAGATATTACAATAATGTCAAATTTAGCATTTTCGGAAAGTTGCAAACTCGACGCATGCGTTGTGATATGTTCAAAACCGTCTGCTTTCAAAGCGTGCTTTTCAAAGCAAATACCTAACATAACCGCAACATTTTCGTAAATTTTCAAAAGTGTATAATGGAATATTTCTAAATTGCCAACACACGTGACTTTCATGTGCTCACATGTGACTTTCATGTGATTTTACGTAAAGCATTCTATTACGATGATAACGTTTTTAATTTCTGTTTATTATTGTATTTTTAATATTACTTTAAATAGTACTTTATAACGATTTGTGTGTGTGTATATATATATATATATATTAGATAATTTACCATAAAATACTCTTTAATTTACATTATCTTTTATTAAAATTATTTTTTATAATTTTAAAAATGCAACTTCATTTCTAGACCTATAAGTAGATACACATGATTATAGTAAGAGAAAAAAAATCCAATATTTGTTACAACATACCTGCTTAACAGTTTTAGCATTTCAACTACAGGAAGGGTGCAAGAAAAAGTTTTCTATGGTAGTTTGAGGTAATGGGCTTTTCAGGAGGCTGTTTATACCTCTTTCAATACCAATAGTCTCAGACGAAGATTCACCTTCTAGCTTACGTTTCACGGTTTGATAACGTGCTGAATCTATTAATGTCACGTTTGCCTAAATGAAAGTGGACACTTCGCCGAAGATTTATGTATTTCTGGGACCAGGAAGCCGCAACCAGGATGTGGTAGGTGGGAAAAAATAGTCCCTGTCTTTGTTTGTCAGTGGAGAAAAGTGAAATCGGACCCGGACGGGTGAAAATGCCCCTGGGTCAAGCTAATAGGACAGTGTTTAACTAAAGCGTTTAATGGGAAACTATTATGTTATGTCTAACAAAGAAAGAGACACAATTTACTACTGTGTTCCATCCCATCTTATCACTCTTTCTTTAAAAAAGAATAAAGAAAGAACTTCGTGCCTTTTGAGAGTTTGAGTGGCTTTTTTTGGAAAAACGAAAAAAAAGCGAAGAGTGTAAGCTGATTCTTAAAACCGGTGGATTGATTCTTTAAAGCGAAAATTTTAACATGGAAATAATACATTTGTTTCTGTTTTTGCGATATTGATTCTTATAAACGGTTGACTCTTGTAACCACTGATCACTATAAGCGGTGGTTACTGTATATACAAGTATATATATATATATATATATATATATATATATATATATATATATATATATATATATATATATATATATATATATATATATATATATATATATATATGTTTGGACCCACCCGTATAGATGGCGCTTTGCGCGCGAGAGAAGAAACTTTGTAACGTCCTAGAGTTTGTCACTCGGACTTTCGACTCTCACCTGATAATGAGCAACTCGCTGCTCTTGAATTTAGTTTTATTTGTACATATTGTAAATAAATAAGTACATTTGTTAGCTCTCCCACCTTGGATTCTTGATTTAAGTTTGAGCTGTTTTACTTGAAATTTACTTGATTTACTCGAAAACTTTGTGGATTAAGGTGATCTCGACCCGCCTACATTGTTGCACGAACCCCAGGATCAGCAGACCTTTAGATGATTCAGGTGAGAGATATTTGAATATTCTTTGATGATTTATTGAAGTTTCTAATTTACTCGAAATGGCTGAAAAGTTAGAAATAATTAAGAAGAAGCGTTCCGTTTTGAGGAACTTAACAACTAGACTGTTAAATGCTATTCCTGCTAAATTAGCAGAAGATATTGATAAAACTGATATCGAAACCTTGTATGATGAATTAGACGAAAAATCAAAAGAATTGAAAGGTATTGATAGAGAAATTGAACAATATTTGACAGTTAAAGAAATCGAAACAGAAATACTTTCTTGTGATGAATATAACATTAAAATTATTGCTTTTAAAAGAAAGCTAAAAAACAAATTAAGTGAATTATCAAATAAAGAAATTGCTTCGAATGAAGTTAATACATCGGGTATAAACAATAATAGCGAGCCGACCAATAGCGATGTATCGCTTAATTCTCAGAGTTTTGATTCAAATGTCGTTAAGTTGCCTAAGCTTACCATAGATAAATTTTTCGGTGACTCAAGCCATTGGCTAGAATTTTGGCAACAATTCGAAAGTGCAATCCACAACAACACGAAATTATCGAAAATAGACAAGTTTAATTATTTAAAAACGTTTCTCGGTGGAACTGCCTTAAAAAGCGTTAGCGGATTTTCTTTAACAAATGAAAATTATGATTCTGCAGTAAAATTATTAGAATCCAGATTTGGAAGAAGAGAAGTCGTCATCAATTCATTGATGATTAAAATGTTAAATTTAGAACCATTGCGAAACTCCTCTAACATAAAAGAATTCCGAAAATTTTACGATGAGCTTGAAATCCAAATAAGAAGTTTGGAGTCGTTAGGAGTTGCTTCTGGCTCTTACGGGCATTTATTGTATCCGATTTTATTAAAACTACTACCTAATGATATAGCGCTAGAGTTTAGCAGACAACGCAAAAATAGGGAAGAAATTGATATATCTGAGCTTATCCAGTTTTTGAAAACAGAAGTGCAATTCAGGGAAACCGTGATGCAAATGAACTCGAACTGTAATATGAATCCTGATGAACCTGTGTATAAAACAATAGCGCAAATCCAAACAAAAACTTCCGTACTAAAAAGATATTTAAATCTGCACACGCATTAAACACCATGACCAAACCTTGCTGCATTTTTTGTTGGTCAAACGAACACAAATCCCATTTTTGTGAAGTCGTTCCTGATATACAAAAACGACAAATTTTAAAGAAACGAGGTTGCTGCTATAGATGTTACTTGAAATCACATCTTATTTCCGATTGTAAAGCAAAAATACCTCCATGTGCTATTTGTAATAGTTTTTAGCACAGTAAACTATTTTGTAACGCCAGAACTAGAACCGAAACTCCTGAAATTTCAGATGCCAAGCCCCCTGAAGTACCCAAATGCGCGAATCCCGACACTCAAACTCTAAGTTCGATATCACAGTGCAATTCGGTAGAAACTAATCAAAGTATTATTTTAAAAACTTGTTGTGCTATTGCAGAATCAGATATAAAATCTAAAAGGGTTAGAATTCTTCTTGACTCGGGATCTGAGCGAAGTTTTATTTCTAAATCACTAGCTCGGGAATTGAAACTTCCCCTTATTCGTAAAGAAAAATTGAGTTTATATTCTTTTGGGGCGAAAAAGCCAGCGCAGCAAATATTTGAAGTATATAGTGTGAAACTCACAAGCCGCTTTGACCCTGAACTCTCCGTGAAAGCGGAAGTAATTGCAACAGATCTCATAACTGAAGCGAGTGTTAAATCTATCTCTACTCAGCAATTACTTGAACTGGGAATAAACAACCAGTTGCTGATTTCAGATTTCGTTGACGAAAACAAATCGCCTATGGCGCCTATTTGTATTTTATTAGGAACGGACATTTACTACGAAGTCCATACTAAGCCGATAAACATTCAAAAAATAAATAAAGATCTATACGCAGTGTCAACAATATTCGGTTATGCGTTTATGGGTAAATTAAAGTACTCAGCTGGGAAAAACACCGAACTGCATTCCTTTTTCACGTCCGTACAAAAAGAAAATTTTGACATAAGTTCCTTTTGGAAGCTAGAATCGCTCGGGATTGTTGAAGATCAAAATGAATGTTTTTCTCAAAGAGACTTAAACGCCTTACAATATTTTAATGATAATTTAAAATTTGTTGATGGTAGATATGAAACTAAACTTTTGTTTGAAGACACTAAACCACAACTAGACAGTAATTTCGCAACAGCTAAAAGACGTTTTGACATTTTAAAGGATAAATTAAGTAAGGATAAGGAGATTTGTCAGGAATACCAAAGTATTATTAAACATCAAGAAGAAAATAGGATAGTGGAGGAAGATAAAAACGAAAATTTCGATTCTGGTTACTTCATGCCCCATACAGCTATTATCAGACCACATAAAATTACTACGCGCGTAAGAATAGTCTTTGATGCTTCGTCCAAAGGAAAAACTTCAAAATCACTTAATGAATTATTATTGCCTGGCCCCAATTTAAATCCTAACTTATTAGACGTAATCTTAAAATTTCGAAAATATGAAATCGCATTTTCAGCCGATATTGAAAAGGCCTTCTTAATGATCAGCATTGCCGAGAAAGATCGTAAATTCTTAAAATTTCTTTGGTTCCGAAATAACGATCCCGATTCATTCAAAATTATGCACATGAACCGTTTACCATTCGGGGTCAATTCTTCTCCCTTCATATTAGCTGCTACGATAAAATTTCACATTAAAAAATATTCAGAAAGTAACCCTGCATGCTACGAGATGTTAAACACATCTTTATACGTTGACGACTTGCATCATGGAGCGAGTTCGAATACTGAAGCGTTTAATTTGTCCTCGGAAGCTTCAGAAATCTTGAAAGATGCAGGTATGAATTTAAGAAAATTCAAAACTAATTCCCCTGGCTTAAGAAAGTTATGGAAGGAGAAAGGGATAATTATTGAAGAAAATTCGGAAAACCCATCTAAAATCTTAGGAATCATTTGGAACAATAATCACGATACAATATTCTTAGACTTGAAACCAGCTTCAGAAATGTCAAATTCCTGCATCACAAAACGTCACGTTTTGCAAACTTTTGCAAAGATTTACGATCCTGTTGGTTACATCTCGCCCTTCGTAATGCGAGTTAAATGCTTATTGCAAGAAATGTGGCAGCAAGCCATTGACTGGGAGGAACAGTTACCACAAAATTTATCGGAAAGATTTCTAAAATGGTTCGAAGAGATTAATGAATTAGAAAATTTGAATATTTCTAGAAGGTATTTTGAACATAAAGTAAATTTTGACAAAATTGAGCTCTTAGTATTCTCCGACGCTAGCCTAAAGGGATATGGAGCTGTAGCCTATTTTCGAGACCCTGCGAGCCGCTCCACTTCATTCGTCATGGCCAAGAGTAGAGTGGCACCCCTCAAGAAAATCACGTTGCCACGCTTGGAACTATTAGGTGCAATTATTGCTGCGAGAATAGCCCGTTACCTGAAAGCTTTATTTCAAATCCCTAATGATAACATCAAGTGTTTTAGCGATTCGCAAATAGTCCTACATTGGATAAAGGGATCTGCCGATGTTTGGAAGCCATTCGTTGCGAATCGAGTGAGGGAAATTCAAGGCATTATCGAGCCTTTTGCTTGGAAACATTGTAAAGGATCCGAGAATCCTGCAGATGTTCTGTCTCGAGGATGTTCTGTTCATGAACTAAAAGGGAATATGTTATGGTGGAATGGCCCTAACTTGGCAACCGAAGAAATGCCATCCGAACAAGAAACTCCTCTTTTGGAGGAGGAAACTATTCCAGAAAGAAGAAAGGCTGTGATATGCACTGTCACAGATGACCACCATGAACCAGAAATATTATCTAAATTTTCATCATGGATTAAGCTAAATCGTGTTGTAGCTTGGATTCTTCGATTTGTGCAAAACTGTAAATTCCCATCAGTAAAAACAACAGGTTTCTTGATAAGTAAGGAGTTAAATGATGCAGCCGAAGTCATAGTGAAAATTGTGCAAAAGTTAGAGTTTAAAGATGAAATTCGGAATTTGAAGAAAGACAAGATATTAAGCCCCAACAGCAAAATAGCTAACTTAAATCCATTTCTTGATGATAAAGATTTATTGCGGGTTGGGGAAGACTCAGGAATGCTAATATTTCAGACGATAAAAAACATCAAATTATACTTCCCAAAAAAAATTACGTGACAGAATTAATCATTAAACATTACCACGAAAAATATCTGCACAGTGGAATCCAACTGACTATTTCTTCGATAAGACAAAAATTTTGGATTGTTAACATCCGCGAAGTTGTTAGAAGAATTGTTTGGAAATTCATGAAGTGTTTCAGAAACAGGGCAAATTTAGCGACGCAAATTATGGGAGATTTACCTCCAGCTCGAGTGAAGCCCAACAAGATTTTTTTCACACATCGGACTTCGCAGGACTTCGCAGGTCCATTCATGATCAAGACTCGTAAGGGACGAGGTATTAAACCTTATAAAATTTATGTTTGCCTTTACATATGTATGTCCACAAAGGCTGTTCACTTGGAAGTAGTTAGCGACTTATCTTCAGAAGCCTTCTTAGCCTCGCTGAAAAGATTTATAGCTCGTCGTGGCAAACCTCTGGAACTATTTTCTGACAGAGGAACAAATTTTGTAGGAGCTGACAAGGAATTAAAAAGAATGCTATCACAAGTTTTGGCTGATGAAAGGTTTCATGCCTACATTGCAGAAGAGAATATTAAATGGAACTTTAATCCACCTTCTGCACCTCACTTCGGAGGTCTGTGGGAGGCCGCGATTAAACAAATGAAAAACCATCTGAAAAGAACTGTTGGATCACAAATTCTTACCTTTGAAGAATTCTTCACCTTGATAACGCAAATTGAAGCATGCTTAAACTCAAGACCTCTAGTTCCTGTATCAAATGACCCTCGTGATTTAGCGGCATTAACTCCTGGACATTTCATCATCGGGACTTCGATGAACTCAATTCCTGAACCAGACTTGACTTCCACAAAATTAACTCCACCCGAACGATGGAAGCTCACTCAACAAATTTTCCAAAGTTTTTGGAAAAGGTGGTCATCAGACTATCTCACTCAGTTACAGCAGCGCACAAAGTGGTGCACTAAGAAATCAAATTTAGCTGTTGGAGATCTTGTGCTGATCAAAGATGATAATCTACCACCATTGAAATGGTCTCTTGCAAGGACTCTTGAACTGTATCCTGGTAAAGACGGTAATGTACGAGTAGTACGATTGAAAACTGATAATGGAGAACTAAAGAGACCTATTCATAAACTTTCCATATTACCTTTTTCTTGTCAATAACATGATTATTCATTTTTCATATTTAACCTTTATTTGAAATTTAAGTTTGTTTAATATGCTTATACATCAGTTTATTCTTTATTTACTTAGTAATTAGTGATAATACGTTGTTTAATATTTAGTATATTGTTCCAGTTCTTATTTTATATATTTTAATTTTTCATGTATATTAATGTCATATTTCATTGTAGTGATTCCAGTGTAGTACTAGATTTATGAACCACTGTTCATCGCGGGGGTGGAATGTTTGGACCCACCCGTATAGATGGCGCTTTGCGCGCGAGAGAAGAAACTTTGTAACGTCCTAGAGTTTGTCACTCGGACTTTCGACTCTCACCTGATAATGAGCAACTCGCTGCTCTTGAATTTAGTTTTATTTGTACATATTGTAAATAAAGAAGTACATTTGTTAGCTCTCCCACCTTGGATTCTTGATTTAAGTTTGAGCTGTTTTACTTGAAATTTACTTGATTTACTCGAAAACTTTGTGGATTAAGGTGATCTCGACCCACCTACAATATATATATATATATATATATATATGAATCAAGATATTCTATTTATAAGAATCTATTTATAAGAATCAATATCGCAAAAACAAAAACAAATGTATTATTTCCATGTTAAAATTTTTGCTTTAAAGAAACAATCCACCGGTTTTAAGAATCAGTTTACACTCTTCGCTTTCTATTCATTTCTCCAAAAAAGCCACTTAAACCCTCAAAAGTCACGAAGTTCTATCTTTTTTTTAAAAGAAAGATTGATAAGATGGAATGGAATATAGTCATAAAATTCATCCCTTTCTTTGTTAGACATAACATAATAGTTTCCCCTTAAACGCTTTAGCACAACACTGTCCTATTAGCTTGACCCAGGGGCATCTTTACCCGTCCGGGTCCGATTTCACTTTTCTTCACTGACAAACAAAAATAGGGACTCTTTTTTCCCACCTCCTGGTTGCGGCTTCCTGAACCCTGAAACACATAAATCTTCGGCGAAGTGTCCACTATCACTTAGGCAAATGTGACATTAGACGATTCAGCACATTATGACTCTTTTGATGCTTTTCGTTTTTTTATTTCATCCTAAGTGTTAGTCCTGTCATGTAAAGATTGTCTCGTTTCATTAAATATTGAAAATTATTAACGTCTATTCACTTCTAAAGGATGGAGTGCTAACTCCATCCCACACATATATATATATATATATGTGGGGAGGCAACGACCACATCAACATTGGATATAAACATCCTTTATTATATTTTGATTAACAATTAAAAAAATGAAAATAAACAGAGCGAAAGGGACGTCTTCCCATCTCGGAGTACAGCGATCGTCTGATAAGGAGGGAATACATCATGCTGGCGCACGCACTGACGTCACACAGACAGTACCGCCGCGTAACGTTTGGAGATGGAGATGGGATTGAATTTCCCATATATATATTATATAAATATATAAATATATAAATATATATATATATATATATATATATATATGTCGTGATTTGGACGAATGACAGAAAACAACAAGTTTAATTTAACTCGTTTATTAATTCCAATAATTGCAACCTAACCATGCTGGTTCAGAGACCGCACGTATCACCAACACACATCAAGTTTTTCCTAGTACTGCGTACACACCAAACTCACTCATCTCCCTCCTAGCCGTTGCCAACTCAGAACAGCAAAACTACCAGTCGGTCGTTCGGCGAGAAACTGGTTCCCCTACCAACTCCTGACTCTAATTCGTCGGGTTCGTATTCAAAGTGAGGGACGAGTCATTAAAAATAATAATTACTGGATCTATTTCTTACAATTTCCCCCCTTTTCAGACAAGTCCCGGGATGGGCCGGCTTCCATTCCAGAGACTCACCTGAAAAGGTTAAAACACCTACACTGAAAGGAATGTCATAATTTGGGAATGATTCTCTTTAACCGAATTTCCGGGAGGTGAGTTATTTCCATTTTACATTTAACATACAATACAAAGTACATTATAACAATAACATAAATAGTAAAAATAATACTGGTACTAAACACAATATTTCAAGTAAATACACATTCTAAGAGCAGTTGTAACTGCAAGACACTTCGAATACATCACATATGCAATAATAAAATAATACTGGTATCAAATAAAATATTATAAGTAAATACACATGATAAGAGCAGTTATATTAATAAATGCAAGACATTTCGAATACATCACTTATGCAGTAATAAAATAATATTGGTATCAAACCTCAATTAGTATCAGTTTACATGGTCTTTGATAATTCACCTGGTTGGTGTAACTTAAATTGATTATTAGGTAAAAAGTACCTTAATTTAGAGGCGTGAATCACTTCAGTTTCTTGTTTTGTCAACCAGTTGGGTTTATTTATTCTAAAACTTACATTGGACAATTTTTCAATAATTTGGTAAGGACCAGAAAAGGGCGGACTTAATTTTCGGGTGTTCGGATAATGATATTCTTCAACAATTACTAAGTCACCAGGTTTGAAAGGAGCTTCCACAAATTTTAGGTCATATCTGACTTTGTTTTTCTAATGGTATTCCCCTGTTCTTTGGAAGGCTTCTTTACTGATTTCCTCAACTGTGGGATAGCAATCTCTATTGCCTAGAACTGATGGTTAAGGTAACTGGCCAAACATTAAGTATGCAGGGGGGTATTTGGTAACGGAATGTGGCGTATATAATGTGACTTATATTCATTAATCACGTCCACAAGAAGTTTGAGCCATGGAATTTTTGAAGTAGTATCGTTGACTTTAAGCCTTAATCGGGTGCAAATTGACTGATTTACCCGTTCATTTTTGTCATTGCATTGGGGCCTATGAGCTGAAGTAAGTAATTTCTTTATATTATGTTGCGTTACCCATTTTCGAAATTTCGACGCTGTGAAAGCAGGGTTCCTGTCAGTTAAAATTTTCTTGGGAAGCTGAATGTTAAAAATTTGTTTGAGGATATTAATGTAAACTTCAGTTGTAACATTTTTAGAGGAGAAACCCCAAACAAAACGAGTTGCATGATCTATGACCAAATGCATGTATTTTTTGGTCGAATTGTAAAGTTGAAACCACCTACTGAGTCTATTGATACCATATCGAAGGGTTCCTCTGCGGGTGGTACAGCTTCAAGAAGACCAAATTTGGGTTGGTGGGATTTCTTGTTCAGCTGGCAGACTTCACAGTGTTTGACAAAATGTGTAATATCGTGAGTCATGCTGCTCCAGTAGTATTGCGGGGAGATCAAATTTAACATCTTTTGTATTCCTGGGTGGCCAAATTGCATATGGGTAGTTTTTAATATTTTCTCTCGCAAGGAGAAAGGTACAACAATTTTCTGAAAACCCTTTTTGTGGATAACTAAAATGTCATTAAATTTTTGAAATTTAGATCCTGTTACATTGTCTAATTCTTGATGTTCCTTAATTTCATCTAAGGATAATAGGTGAGTATGATGATTCACTACGTGTGAGATGAGATTTCTCAAGAGCATGTCAGCCTCAAAGTTTGTTGACCCTTTATTATATTTTACCGTGTAGTCGTACATACTTAATTTTAGTGACCATCTAAATAATCTACCTGTTAGATTCTTTACATTCTTGAGCCATACTAAAGTGCCATGGTCAGTATGGATTGTGAAGGGTTTTCCATGAACATAATAATGAAATTTGTTAAGAGCGTCAATTATAGCTAGACACTCCAACTCCGTAATAGCATAATTTTTCTCGTAAGGTCTTAGTTGTCGTGAGTGGGCACGTTTATAGATCCCAGAAACCATTGTAGTTCCTTAACATTTTTTGGAGGGATTAGTTTTTTAATAGTTTCCGTATTAGAATTGTCGGGTTTTATTTGACCGTTGTTAATTTCATAACCGAGGAAGTCAATTTGAGATTTAGCAAAGTTACACTGTGATAATTTTAATTTTAAGGTCTCTTGGCGGCAAATGTTGAAAATAGTTTTAAGGTGAGTCAAATGTTCGGCATAGGAATCAGAGAAAATTATAATGTCATCAAAATAGTTGGTGGCAAAGTTAATTTTAGGACTCTGACGAATAAGGCTGGAGCATTCTTGTAGCCAAATGGTAGAACTAACCATACGTAAAGTCCCTGATTGGTTACAAAGGCTAACTTTCCCGTGTCTAACGGGTGGAGGGGTATGTGCCAATATCCAGAGGCTAAATCTAGCGTGGAGAAATATTTAGCATGGACAAGTTTGTCTAAAAGCCAATCTATCCTGGGCAAAGGCTCCGAATCGGTTTTGGTTATGGCATTGACTTTTCTGTAGTCAATACAGAGACGCGTTTTACCTTCTCCCTTTTTATATGCCAAAGTTACAGGGGACGAGTAGGGACTACATGATTCTTTAATAAGTTTAGCTTCTAGTAACTCTTTTACTTGTTTTTGGATTTCTGCATTGTCTTTAGGAGAGGCACGGTAAGGTCGAAGTGAGACAGGAAGTTCCGAGGTGAGAACTATTCGCTGAGGTTCCCATCTGACTTTACCTACATCATACCGATTTTGTGAAAATATATCTTTGAAGCCCTTTAGCACCCCTTCCAACTGTTGGTCCTCTTCAGTAGTATAATGATTAAAAAATTTATCATCATACGCTGGGAGGGTTTGATTAACAAGGTAATGCTGTTCCTGCTGGGACAAAATTCCTTGATTAGGTTCGGAAGAAGGTTCAAGTGACTTCGTGCAGATACTATCACCCATTAAATTTAAGGTATGATTCAAAAGATTTTCATAAGGAATTCGCCTGGAAATACTTTTGTCGTAGGTAAGGATGGCTCCATCCTGAATCAGAGTATTTGAATGAAAATCCATAGAAATATGGAATTTTTGTAAATCTGGGGTTCCCAGTATTGCATATGGCAAGTACGACCTAACTAAATATAATATGCTATTTTGCCTGATATTCCCTATCTGGAGGGATACATGAATATTTTCGGAAATCTGGACCTGCGCTTGGGTTTGAGTTACAGTAAGATGTTGACAACCTTGAATAGATGTCATATCCAAGGCTGTAGCCAGGTTTTCAGGAATAAGGGAAATGGTGCTCCCACTGTCCAACAAAAATGGTATTTGGATATCATGTGGATACTTTTGGTTTTCCGGCGTGAGGCTCCCGGGCACGATAAACCGTCATAACGTACTGCTGTCTATTCTTTGATCAGGGAGATGCACAGGGACGTCTTGGGGTTGCATCTCACTGATGTGGGTTGTCCAATTAGGGTTCATTGCTGCTCCTGCATTGCTTTGAACATCATACTTATGAAGTAAAGTATGATGCCTTCGATGGCAGTTTTTACAGCTCATTTTGGAAGTACATTTACTCGAAAAATGATCACCACGCAAACAATTTGCACATAGCTTATTCTTTAGTATGATACTCCATCTGTTTTCTAAAGACATACTCATTAATCTCCTACAAGTGGGGGTGGCATGGGAATAATGGCATACCCCGCATTTGCTACTGTCTTGAGTTTGATAAATTCTTTGTCGGATCTCCTTGAATCAGTTCTGTTCCTTTCCTCTGTTTTGCTCGGGGTTTCTAAGGTAAGCAGGCTTTTAGCTTGAGTCTCTAAAAATTTGAGGAAGTCTTTGAGACTAGGCTTCTCATTATGGGTAAGGGTAAGTTCCCATCGTTCTTTGAGATTATCATTAAGTTTTTGAAGTACTGTGTAGATTATCATATTATCAACCAAAGCATTTTGTGTCAATTTTAACGAGTCTAAAATACGAAGCGATTCATTACAGGTATCTATTATCCCGAAAATAGCCTTAGAGGAACAAATTTTTGCATTTTTGAGGTTGTGTAATTTGCCAATTTGGGCCATTGCTAAATCCCTAGTGTTGTCGTAGCGAGCGCAACGGGTGTCCCGTGCATTTTTATAATTGACTTCCGAAAGGGAAAATCCCGAAATCAATTTATGGCTAGGACCTTTCACGCTAGCTAGGAGATACTGTAATTTAGAAACGGGTCCTAAATACGAGTTTTGGTCGATGGTGGTGATAAAAATTTCTTTAAAAGAGAGCCATTGGTCAGCTTCTCCATAAAATGGTTTTAATTCGAATTTAGGAAGATTAACAGCCTTTTCCAAAACCCTACCTCTAGCTTTATCCGAATCACCCGCTTAAATTTCTACTCCCTTAGTTAATTTATTCCGTGATGTCATTATTGCAATGTTTAATGTGTCTCTTTTAAGTGCAAGATCATTATATTCTTCACTAAGAGCTTCTGTTTCAGTTGACTCGCTCAGGAGAACTGCATTTTCATGAATTCTATCTAATTCATTAGTTATGTCCTGCACCTGTCCATTATACACCTGTAACTCTTCAAGAGTTACTGTATTAGCTTCTATTTTGGGGTAAATTATATTCGTTATCCGGGTAATTTTTCCCTTTATGATTGATTTTTGTTTTTTAATATTTTCCATTTTGATTCCCTTTCAAGAGGTTTTTATATTCTCCAAATAATCTTATAAGTAGCAATATCAGATATAGGGGGGCCTTTCAAAAATTTTTAAACATTCTCACTACAATAAACACATATGCATAATACCTTTAAAATACACACACAACAGAATTAGTTATATAAAAGCATATCGATATCTTTCAACTCTGAAATGGACCAATTTTGGTTTTCTTAAGAATTAAAACTTTGTGATAAATTATGAGACTAAAGTACTGCATGCATAAAGAGAAACAATATATGAAACACTAAAATTTAAATAATTTTCATCTACCTTAAACCATTTATAATCAACTATGGAGTTAGAAAAATAGAAAAAAGATCACATGTAAATATGACATAGAATCGATAAAGATATTTGGGGGGTATCCTATGAACTCAACTAAAATACATAAATTGAATAATCACAAATATAACAAAGAGCTAAGGATTTCTTGATTATAATAGATTATATTCTTCCACTCACCACGTTTGATGTATTACAATTTCACCGATGATAGGACGATTTTAAATTTTCGAAGCACTTTTTCTATTATTATATAGGTAATATGTTTTTCACTGTTTATCTGGAGCACACACCTACACACAGAAATATAACTGGGTTGCTTAAACGCATTTTTTCGTGAGCACGTGTATTTAACACGTGGAGACACTCGTTGCTTAACATGGCGGTACACTAAATTTTTCCCGGATGACTGCACAGCTTGAATACTTTTAGAATCCACAACGGAGCTTTCCTGTTGCATAGACACACACAGTTGGGTCGCTTAATACATTTCTTCCCGATCACGTGTAATCAGCACACCGGAGACAGTCGGGACATAAATTGGCCGCACACGACGATTTTCTCAGGCGACAAAACAATTTGAATTCTAAGTAAACCCACAACAAAGTATTTTTACGCCGTTCCTATGGCACATCCATAACTAGGAGTATCATTATATAGCTGAGTAGACTTGTGCGAGCATGTGCAACACTGAAGTTCAGTAGTCGATGACAGATAGAATATTTCCGTTGCATACGGTAAATCCTACCGACTATGAATTCTGTCGTGATTTCGACGAGTGACAGAAAACAACAAGTTTAATTTAACTCGTTTATTAATTCCAATAATTGCAACATAACCATGCTGGTTCAGAGACCGCACGTATCACCAACACACATCAAGTTTTTCCTCGTTCTGCGCACACACCAAAATCACTCATCTCCCTCCTAGCCGTTGCCAACTCAGAACAGCAAAACTACCAGTCGGTCGTTCGGCGAGAAACTGGTTCCCCTACCAACTCCTGACTCTAATTCGTCGGGTTCGTATTCAAAGTGAGGGACGAGTCATTAAAAATAATAATTACTGGATCTATTTCTTACACACACACACACACATATATATATATATATATAAATAAATATATATATATATATGAAACAAATTTCAATCCTTTTCATTATCACTAACACGCTTTTTCCAAATTCGTTTATCTTATTGCAACAGAACACCGTCCCTCAATCCTGAATTGCGACCTATATCCAACCAATATAAATCTATTTTTCCCCTTAAATGCCACGTGCGGACGGAGAGCTTACATAAGTAACGTTTGGAGATGGAGATGGGATTGAATTTCCCATCCATATATATATATATAAATATATATATATATATATATATATATATATATATATATATATATATATATATATATATATATATATATATATATATATATATATAAATAAATAAATAAATATATATATATATATATATATATATATATATATATATATATATATATATATATATATATATATATATATATATATATATATATATATATATATATAAATAAATAAATAAATATATATATATATATATATGAAACAAATTTCAATTCTTTTCATTATAACTAACACGCTTTTTCCAACTTCGTTTATCTTATTGCAACAGAACACCGTCCCTCAATCCTGAATTGCGACCTATATCCAACCAATATAAATCTATTTTCCCCTTAAATGCCACGTGCGGACGGAGAGCTTACATAAGTAGAATTGTTCTAGAAGCTGGGCGTGACCTTGTCGCAGTGGTGTGATGGGGTCATGTGTCCGCTTCTGGCCAATTAAAAGTTCAGTGCGCCTTTACCTTTTTCGAGATTTTAGCATCACTTCGCGTTTTTGTGTATTTGCCACGGGTCTTGTAAGACTAAGAATTTGGGAGCGTTGCGTCCCTTTGTCTTTTATTTTATCCTGTGCTGTTCCGACCGCCCCAGGGCAGTGTTGAAATATGATAATCCATAAATAAATTTGAACTGTGACTTTTATGAAGTGTAATTAAAACCTCGAAGTAATCCAAATTAAACGACAATTCAATCAACATTTGGGATGTCTGTGTTCCTCGCCTGGACTTTTGATTCGACTTCTCAGTCTCCTGACTCCGGTTCGACTCGACCACACGCATTGCCTAAACCGTTCGACGATTAATTTATTTCCAAGACTACGATTATTTTCACTCTGAAGCTCCTCGACATAAAAACATTACATATATACACACAATGAACTTCTCTAGTCGGCCACACCTTTAAACGACCATATTTTGTTCAGAACCGATTCAAATCTCCATACAGCCAGTGTTATGGAAGAAACCTCTTTCGGACGGACACGCCTCAAAGCGGCCACCTTTTTCGGATCTTTTACTGGCTGCCATAGATAAGTTTCACTGTACATACATATTCATGATGCATACCCATCCCTGCAAGGGAGTGTTCTAAGCTATTTTTTTTTTCGGCATTCATGAGGTTCCTTCTAAACCCCTGAAAAGTTTAGTTGTTTTCAGATTTTCCGTGTTTAGCGGTTTTCCGTGCACACCCGCGAATTAGCACGGGTAATAGGGAGTGCATTGTATCTTTTTCAAGGCATAGAATTTTATGTTTGCTATCCTTATTACACAAAAGAACGTATAAATATACATCTTTGCTGATATATTTTAGATGGCATAAAATGGATTCCTTGAAGTGCTTTCAAAAACTGTAACAACATATGAATATACACCTTTACTGTTACATTTTAGGCAGCGTAAAGTAGGTTTATAAAGTGTTTTCAAAAACTGTAAGACAGAGAAGTTAAATCACTTTAAAAGCCTCTATTTATAGAAAATATAAACTATCACGTTAAAAGTTGACTGACGATGTGCGAAACTGAAATCGTTAATTTTTGCACACCTTTAGTGCAGGCCCAGATTTCCGCATGGGCAAGTGGGGCACTTGCCCAGGGCCCCCTAATTAAGTTGTACATATTTTTGAAAATTTGGTTTTTCGTTAATACAGTAAATGGGGGCAGTGGCGGATACAGAAAAAATCCTGGGTGGTGCACCGTGCACCCACTAAAGTGAAAGCATACTTACATCCGTAGGCGTTTCTGGTTAAATTTTTTTTTTTTTTTTTTTTTTTTTTTGTTGTTTGGGGGGGGGGGGATGTAATAACTTCAGACTGTGATCTATTTTGAGTTTCAAAAGAAAATTTCATGCATTTTTTATTAACATTAAAAAGTAAATTAATAAATTAACACATTATTATTATTATTATTATTATTATTATTATTATTATTATTATTATTATTATTATTATTATTACAGTTGGTTCTCTGTTTAACGACTTTCAAGGGACCGTGAAAAATCGCCCTTAAGTAGAGATCGTCCTTAAACAGAATTTGGGAAAAAATAACATTTCCCTTCACACTTTACAGGCTTAGAACTGTCAATATATTTCTTAATATATTAGCATGTTTAAAAATGTTATTTTTATTATCATCATTATTTTATTCACAAAAAGTTATTTTAAATTACATTGAAAAAAAAAGTACAAACAATACAATAAATTAAATCTTAAAAAATTCAAAAAAGCGTTGATTGCTTCATTCGCCTTGTTTTCGTTATTATCTTTTCCAGATTTTCTAAAATGTTAAATGAGTCACCTTCCATTTTCGATGCAATATAGCGTCGGAGAACATCTAGAGCAGAAATTGCATCTGTGTAAGACTGTGGCAGTGTCTCATCTTCCGTGTCTTCAACTTCACCTTCTTCGTCTGACACTGTGTTTTCGTTTACAATATCTTCATAAATTTGTTCTACATTTCTGAAATCTGTTGTTAAAACATATTTATCACAATTGTAGAAATCTTGAATTGAAACATCCTCATCTTCAACAAGACTTCTCCATTCTTCAGGGATAATGTCATCTTCGTTGATTTCTACATCCGTACTTTGCAGTTCCACTACAAGTTCTTTGTGAATTCCAGCAACGCGAAAGCAGTTTTTTATTGGGGATGAAGAAACTTCTTTCCATGCTGATGTTATCATGTGCATTGCTTCCAAGATTGTAAATTTTCTAATTTTTATACTGTCAGCCGAATTGTTTATTAATTTCCTAATTAAAGACTTTCTGTAGTATGCTTTCACACTGCGAATGATACCCAGGTCTAATGGCTATAACTTACTAGTGCAATTAGCTGGTAAGAAATGGATAGTCAAATTTGTAAGTCCAGGGATATTTGGAGTATGTGCAGTGCATCGGTCGATTAAAAGTAAAACTTTTCACTTTTCTCGATGCATTTTTGCATCAAATTTTCTAATCCAGTCAATAAAAAATTGTGATGTCATCCACGCTTTATTGTTATTGCGGTACTCACAAGGTTTCCTGGTGATATTCTTAAAACACCTTGGTTTCTTTGATTTGCCTATAACTAGTGGTGGAAATTTCTCAGATCCATCCGAATTAGTGCACTTTTCGCCCATATACGTTAAGGTTTTATTAGGCACCATATTGTAGAATAGGTCCGTCTCATCTGCATTGAATATGTTCTTCTCATCATATCCATCTAATTTCCCCTTCAGCACTATTTTCCATTCATCCACTATTTTTTCATCTACGGAGCCACTTTCGCCAGATATGCTTTTAAATACAAGCCCGTATCTTTCTTTGAACTTTGTTAGCCAACCAGCCGAAGCCTGAAAATTTTGCATTCCAAACTTTTCTGCCAGAATAATAGCATTTTCTTTAAATATCACTCCGGAAATTGGAATGTTAGATGCTCTTGCTTGATGGAACCATTGCAGGACTGCCTTCTCAAACTCTTCTGATCGGCCACATTGAATTTTCTGCCGTTTGGATTTGGATCCCAAACTAAATTTTTGTGCTTCTTCAAGAATTTTCTCTTTGCTTGCTAAAATGCCTTTGAGAGTAGACTCGGGTAGCTGAAATTGTCTTGCGAATTGGACTTTTGTTATTCCAACACTTTCTTCCCAGTTTTCAATAATTTTCCCTTTTTGTAGCGTAAGATGCTTTCGCTTTGATGCCATTTTGCTCTGCTCACCTCGTATTCGTACTGGAATGAGCTCCTACACACAACCATGAATTCTCTAAACATGAACACGTGCTTCCCAGAAGGAGTGAGAGAGGGGTACTTTTGGACAGTTCGTAAATCACATGACAACATGGTAGGTACAATAGAGTGATTCCACACCCGCACTAAGAAATTCGATCCATCAGGGAAGAATGTTCGATCTTCCGAGAAACAGTAATCCCCCCCTACCCCGATTTTTTCCACTGCAACAAGTCTATGATTGCAACAAACATAAAGGAAATTCCGGGTCTGTTATTGAAACCAAACTCCCTCACAGAAAGTAACCCTCCTGTAGATAAAATGTTGAAGAAAAAGTTTATCATGAAGAACAAATCGTCGTTAAATAGAAACAAAATCGTCTTAAAATAGAATTTTTTTACGTCGGAGGGACCGGGACCGGGAAATATCGTCTTTAAATAGAGATCGTCGTTAAGTAGAGCGTCGTTAAACAGAGAACCAACTGTATTATTAATTCTTCAAATACACTGAAGTACCACTGAATTAGGGATAGCAAAGCCTATGCAAATTGTGTAGCGCTGCGCATCATGTATGCGCAAGTGAGGGCGCTGTGGTAACTGCATATATAGCGCGTACTGTGGTTGTTCTGAATTAGTTGTTGGAATTGCCAGTATGGGTAAACTGCCTAATTTAGACGCCTTCGATCGCGGACAAATCGTAGGTGCGCGACGCATGGGCCATTCAATTTCCGAAATCGTCAGACAGCTAGGATTTTCAAGGTCGACAGTGTCAAGAGTATACCAAGAATACATAGATGGTGGAAAAAAACTAGCGATCGGGCAAACTGCAAAGGACAATAAAGCCTTGACAGTGCGTGGTGAGAGACGGCTCAGGCGTATTGTACGTAGCCAGCGAAGCCAAACATTAGCTCAAATTACCACCCAGTTTAATGACGGTGCCAGTCGTACAGTCAGTAAACGGACTGTGCAACGCTCGCTTCACCGTATGGGTTTCGGGAGCCGTCGACCTACGAGAGTACCATTGCTCTATACTCGCCATCGGGCTGCACGTCTTGCCTGGGCAAGAGAGCACAGAGACTGGAGTGTAGAGGACTGGAAACGAGTAGCATGGAGTGATGAGTCTCGATTCCGACTACTTAACGCCGACGGGAGGCTGAGAATATGGCGTCAGGCTCATGAAGCCATGGATCCTGCATGCCTGGCTGGAGCTGTACAAGGGAATGGTGGCTCAATCATGGCCTGGGGTGTTTTTTCGTGGCGCAGTTTGGGATCTTTGGTGCGTGTACCAACCTCCCTCAATGCAATTCGGTACGTAAAGTTGCTGGGTGATCACCTCCATCCGTTTATGCTGTTCTGTTATCCGCACGGTAATGGAGTTTTCCAGCAAGACAACTGTACCTCTCACAAGTCCCAGTTGGCTACTGGCTGGTTGGATGAGCATTCCTCTGACTTCTCTGTCATGAATTGGCCACCTAGAATCCCAGACTTAAATCCTATTGAGCATCTTTGGGATGTTTTGGAACAAGGCGTGAAAGGCCATCACACAGCACCAAAGAACCTTACTGAATTATGGACAGCTTTAGCCAATATTTGGCAAGCCATTCCCGTGGAACGTTTCCAGAAACTTGTTGAATCTATGCCTCGTCGTGTGGCAGCCGTTATCAAGGCCAGAGGAGGCCCAACTCATTACTAGGTAGGTATCCCTAATTCAGTGGCACTTCAGTGTATTTGACTTGTTGGTCGGAAATTTTTTGAATTTCTGGTCCCAATTTATGGGGGACCTGGGTGAATGTCCCACATGTTCATGTGGAAATCTGGTCCTGGGGGGGGGGGGGGGCATGTGCCTCTCTGGATCTGTCCTTGGAGGTGGGCCCCTAAAGTCTGCTTTGCCCAGGGCCCCATTGGGCCAAAGTCGGGCCCTGCTTTAGTGTATTTATAATTAATTAGCTGAATAACCCGTGCTTCGCTAGGGAGTACATTCAAATTAAATACAACGGTCAATGTGTGCAAATAATGCAAAAAGAAAAATTATAATAAATACAACGGTCAAAGTATGCAATTAATGCCAAAAAATAAAATTAAAAAAAATCGTAACGGATTATTTTTATAGACAAAATAATGTAGAAGAAAATATTCAAATTAAAAAATGGTCAATGTATGCAATTAATTTGTATGTTTAATATCCATAAAACATACTATTTTGAATTAAATTCTTAAAAGACTTCCATCTCAATGAGTCTAGTGGTTAAATTTTATCTTTTACCACATTTCAATATTTTTTTTGTCAAATTATTACGTTGTTATTACACGTGACGCAAAATTAGTTTAAAGTATCAGAAAAAGAAAAGAAACCACGTGATCAGCATATAATAAATTAAATTCTAAAAATGAATCTTTAAAAATTCGCCAAAAATCCGAAAATGGAGGCAAAGGTTCGATAAAGATTTCATTTTAAAGAAATTTTTATGATCTTTCTCGTGATATAAATTTTATAACCCTCAAATTATTATTTTAAATGCAAACTTTAAAAAATGTTAGAAACACCAGAAGTTACAAATGTAAGAATTTTTCAAAAATCTTTCTTAATGCACTCCTACACTATAAGAAGAATAGCCATGCCAAATTTCAGCCCTTTAGGTCCAGCGGTTTAGTCTATGCGTTATCTGTCAGTCAGTTACGGAACTTTTATATCAGTGGCGTAGCAAAGGGGGGGGGGGGCAAGGGGGTCTATCATGCCCCGGGCGCCACTCGCAGAGGGGCGCTAATGTAAGATCCATATATTATATTACTATATGTTTTCGAGGTGGATGCCAATATAAGGTCTATATATTATATTTCTATATGTTTTTCAGGGGAGGGCCCCAATATAAGGTCTATATATTATATTACTATATGTTTTTCGTGGAGGGCGTCAATATAAGATATATATATTATATTACTATATTATTTTGTGGGGGGCGCCAATATAAGGTGTATATATTATATTACTATATGTTTTTAGGGGAGGGCACCAACATAAGGTCATATATTATGTTACTATATGCTTTTCGGGGGGGAGTGCCAATATAAGGTCTATATATTATGTTATTATATGTTTATCGAGGGCGCCAATATAGGGTCTATATATTATATTACTATATGTTTTTCAGGGGGGGGCGCCACAAAGATATCGTGCCCCGGGCGCCAGTTATGCTCGCTACACCACTGATCCTGTTGCAAGGTACAGAAAAGCTCAGGCTATGTGGAAATACCATTTTTATTGGATTATCAGCATTTATGTAGCTGTCAATAGTAGACACGTTTTTTCCGTAGGTTAACATTGAGGTGAGCGATATGGTTAATACACAGCAGCCTTAATTAAAAAACGGCACTAACTAATATTTGGGACAGACATGAAGCATGGCGATACAGTGGACATGAACTACACGCATTATTTCAAAGTATCTTTAATATTTTATTTCAAATGCGGAAGTAATAGAAAAATATTAGGGGAGGAGAAATGCGATATAAAAGTTAAAAGAGTATTTTTCTTCTCAAAATGGAAGTTAATCTTCAATGTAAGTTGAAAACGATAGTACTAAGTTAGTTTGTTAATTTGGAGCGATACCGTCATCTTTTACAATTAACAGGATTAAATCTTACAGCGGTAATACAAGGTAGTAACGAGATAATTATAATCACTGTAAGGATAAGAAAACAAACGTTTTTTCTCACAATTCCCTCATGATTTAATACGAGTGAAATGGGAACGGAAAAACATCTTAAATTAGCGAATGAGACGTTTTCTAGGTATAAGTTATTATCCATGATCAGTCTTGTTGTAAGTCGATATGCTAGCAAAATGATGCGACAGTTATACAGTGGTTTATGTTCATAGACGAATTACATGTAAGTTCAGGAACTTTAGAGTTAGTCATACCTTTATATTATCATACATCTCTTTAATATAATATATTTTTCTATTTATGCTCGATACATGATCAATGTAATTCAATTCACTTTGTGGAGTACATGTTTATATTTTATCTTGTTGCAGTAGGAAAATGGAAGAATCACGCTCAAACTACAATTTTTAAAAGAAATTACATATATTTTTTAATACGTCTTTGGTCCACTGCGAATCGTTTATCTGTGTACCTGCAAATGCTGTCAGAAGTCTCAACAAGGTACATATTTTTTATAACAGCTTCATGAAAAGAAATCAACTTTTATGGCCTGAAATTGCAACAGACAAGAGTTAGTCAGATGAAAAACGGCTGTATATGAAATTTACACGTCTTGCTTCCTAAATTTAATGATTCTAATGAAGGTAAAGGTGACTGTCGATTCTTAGTACAACACTCTTGGTCTACAAAACCTTTTTATTTCTTGAGACTATATCTATAGACATCGCAGCCCGTCAAAAAAGTCAAAGAATGGCAATTTTGAGGTTATATCATTGAAAAATATGTATGAAGTGCCCCATCGTGCCCGAAAAGTAACACATCTCTATCTCGCAAAGTGTCCACCAGAGGGCACTTGTGTCAGTTTTATTGTAATGCTAGTTCAAGCTGTATAGTATTCCGATTTTTCTGTATAGTAGACTGTATAGTAGTCGATTTTTCTCAAATGCTGCATTTTTGAGTTGAGTCACTTATCTTGTCGGGGTGCGACATGATAGGCACAAAGGTGAAAATGAGATAATTACACACTAATGGTCTCCTTTTATTTTTTTTTTTTATAACCTTTATCGGCATAAAAAAAATAAGAAAAAAATAGCCTTCATGCAACAGTCAGTTTAGCACAAGATTGTAAAGATTACATTGTAACAGAATATTAAGTGCAATAAAATTTAACTTTTTAATTTCAAGAGCATATATATATATATATACACACACACAGACGTCTCTATGGCAGCCAGTAATAGTTCCGAAAAAAAGTGCCTTTTTTTTGGGGTGGCCGTCGTAAAGAGGTTTCTTCCATAACATAGGTTCTATGGAGTCTTTAATCGGTTCTGAACAAAATAATGGCGGTTCAGAGGGGTAGCGTTCGAATAGGGGTGGTCGGCTAGAAAAGTTCCACTGTGTATGAAAGAACTGTAACAAGTTTATGAAACATCCTGCACTTCAAGAATAGTTAGTTATATGTGTCGAATATATCTTACTGTCTTCTGCTAGTTATAGCGAAACATTATTAACTTAATCGGCTATATTAAAAGCTCCTTTCAATATTTAAAATCAAAATATGCCATTTTTTACTTTCCCTCTTTATACTGAGTTAAGTAACCAGCAACGTTTCATCTCTGAAAAGCTGTTGCTCTAGTTCCACGCTTCCCATTGACTTCGATTGCCACGTTTATTTCATATGCTGTATAAATGTCATATGAGGTTTGGCTGGTATTTTGAAGCCAGAAATTTTTTTATCAAGAAGATGCGGTTAGGGTTGCTATGAAAACAAAACATATATTGTTATTTTAATTACGCACCAGTTATATTGAGATGTTTCATAAATTATTTTTTCTAGTTTTAAATAATCAAAATGGTCTGAACGATACGTCCAACGGGGTTCACCTACAGCTCTAGAGGAGCTCATTGTATTAATAAGAAAAATATGAGTTATGAATAATGGTACTATAAATATTTTCTACTAAAATGAGCATGTTAATTTTTACCGTTCTGCAGTGGCGTAGCTAGGAGGGTGCGGTCCGCACCGGGCGGCACATATTTTGGGGCGGCATATTTTTATTTAGTATTAGTTGTAATAAATCACTTGTTCAATTCATAAGTTTACTATTCGATTTCTACGAATTATGAATTACTATATGATTTCGAATATTTTTCGCTATCAGTGTCGCTAGTTGCGAAAGGAGCTTCTCCAAATTGAAGTTGATAAAAAATTATCTTCGTTCTACAATGAGAGATTTAAGATTACAAAATCTTGCAATAGAACAAGAAATTGCAAATATAAATTTTGAGAACATTATACGCAATTTTTCTACTATGAAAGTTAGAAGAGTAAATATATAAATATGTTTTGTTTACATACACATATGTGTACAATTTGTATGTTTATACAAAAGAAATGAAATTATTTATTTTTATTTATAAATATAAAGATATAAAGTAAAACATTTATGGAATTTTTTTTATAAATTACGTATATGTTTTGTCTCATACGTGGGGAAACTACGACCTCCGTAAGTTTCTTGTGGTCTTTATAAAAGTTGCATTTATAAGTATATCAACTTAAGCGGCCTCCTTTATTACTGCCTAATTTAAATATGGCATCCAATGGTAAAAAAGCACCCCACCTATAGTTTGTCTCAATTACAATTATTTATTTATGTTTATTAATTTATAAAAACCACCAATCGATTGACTTAGAAAGGGCGGCAAAAGTTCTAGCTACGCCACTGCCGTTCTGGAAGGAAATATATTTCGAAGAAGTCGAAAAGCAGCAACGATTTCATGGCTCTGCTGCTTTGGAATTTAATAGGATATAAAGAGACTATTGTTTCCAGAAATAATGCCTCGCAAGATACCAGTTTTCCGATATCTGCGAACCTCAAACCTCTTAATTATTAGATAATAAAAAAAAATAGAGACTACACAATTTTGTCTCAGATCAGAACTACAACACTGCAAATGGCAAACGTTTACAATACCGTAGATTGGGGTTACTTGGACCCCAAAAGTGAAGATTTTTGTACATTTCTTACCCAACGGTAGCCTTAAAAACAGTCGTCTGTGCTGATAACCCGATTTGAACAACTTATTTGAAGATTCCCTAGGATTTTAGGTCTTTTTCAAACCAAAATTTTAGTTATATATATATATATTTAATAAATTATTGAAATTGGGGTTACTTGTATCCAACCTACATTATACATGAAATATACAATTCAAATAGGTAGTGGGCTCAAATAGCACCTAGGATCTTGAAATAAAACTAGAGGCTTATGTATGAGAAATTTATTTTACATTAAAACAGAAAACAAATCCCATTTTATTTGCAAATCTGATTGTTAACAGTGGATGCGTCTTCAAAACTTAGTTTTACCCAGTCACGGCCAGGGAGGTTGTTTTGAAAACATTTCACTGATCTTCCATGCATTGCAAGGTAAGACTTGACAATAAATCGAAAGTCCAGTTCGTCTACGGGAAATCTAAAATCACAAATTTTGTCTAAATGACTGGCACAGGCCAACTCTTCTTCACTAGTAAATATGATTGGATGTCCAGGTTTATTCAATAAACCATTCTCCAATCTCCTTTTCATAGTGGACCTACTAATTTTAAAGTGGGTTGAGGCATCTCTCCGAGACATTTCTCCTGACCTTACAGCATTTAAACATTCCTCTAATTTTTCAGCTCTAACATCTGCATACTTTCTGCTCCCAGGAGACCTCTTGTAATTTCGGAGCATTTTTGTATCAGATCTGCGAATAAATGCACATGAACCGGTTTAATAATTTAATAAAAGAAACCCTACATGAAGTAATGATATTAATTATTTTTGCAGTGAAATTTGAGAATGTCTAATCAAAAATGTGACTAGGGGTTAATTGGACCAACTTTCTTGCTTGGGTCCAAGTAACCCCATTTTTAGCTTATCAGCACACTAGTCAATACTTATAATTTTTACTGGGTTAATTGATTCTCTATCCATCTAAAACTATTGTTATATTCTTAAAGACTGCATTTGAAATGCAAATTTATCCTTACCGAATCTGGGACTGCGGTGTGTAAAAAAGTGAAGGTGGAAGTTATAAGGTCACAAAAATTTCGTGTTTTTATCATAAAGCAACATAACCTGAACTCAAAAAAAGGTGGGAAGAGCGGGAACGTGGTAACGTGCCTCAGGACCTAGCTAATGCTCTTATCTGTTGGAGAGATTGTGAATTATACCTATATTTTATTGACAAGATACCTAGATGTAATTTAAAGCACTTTTTCGGTTTAGGTCCAAGTAACCCCCTAGGGTCCAAGTAGCCCCAAGTTACGGTACTAATAACATTCGAATTTATCACACATGGGTCATGTGTAGTACAGAATGAGAAGAAAGAATTTTTTAGATATATATATATATATATATATATATATATATATATATATATATATATATATATATATATATATATATATATAAAGGGGAAAAAAAGATTTATACAAATTGAAAAAATGTCTTCTCTTGTTAAATGAAATTAAACACAATGGTCATTTTTACAAATTTTTAATGATTTGTATAAAATGTAGTAAAGTCTTGGCCAGCAAGGGAAAAAAATAATTGCATTAAAAACATAAATTAAGTTTTCAGATGGTCCCGTACGCTAAACCAAATGCACCAATATTTTCGCCCTCCAGTGTTACGTCTTCGTAGCTCGGGGGCGGAGAAGACCTGTCCATCAGTTCCCCGTCATCGATTTCAGTGTCTGCTGCAGAGAGGTTGCCTGCGCTCGCCAGAAGCTCGGGGTTCAGACTCTGTAGGTTCGAGTTCGTACTTTCTGGCACGCTTTGAGGCAATTCTATTAGACTTTCACTAGTCGACGCATTAGTTGCACTAGTGCCCTCTGCCGCAGCATCAACATTACTGTTGATAAGGTCATTCAACAAAGTGCTATTGCTACTGACGTCAATGTTGGAATCTGCTGAAAAGTCCACCAGAACCTCGGAACGTACATTGGGCGAAGTACTGACCACCACGTCCAGAAGGAGGGTGGTTGCAGTAGTTGATACGTTGAGATTTTCGCCAGGGGGCTCGGGAATATCCACGAGGACACTGTTGGTACATTCAGTGGCAGTCGAAGCAGACACTTCGAGAAGGTCTTGTGGCGTAGGAATGTCAACTAAGGTATTATTGCTGTTGTCCATGGACTCGTTATCACAAGTGTTCGTGGGATTATCACAGATAGGCGTAATGTCTGACGAGCAGTCCATTAAATTGATATGCTCCGATACCACGGGCAGAATGTCATCTGTCTGAGTTGCTCCAGTCGTGGCAGAAGGTTGGCTTGCGGCTTGTCCTGCGCTGGCATCAACCGAAGAGGATCGTGTGACAGCAGCATTTTCTGCGCTGGTCGATGCGACAGACGTTGTAGCGACAGCTGCAGGCCACATATTGCAGGTTTGCACTTCGGCATTCTTCAGGATCAAAGGAACCGGAGAGTTCGGTTTAACGATAGTGACGGGTGTCGGAGTATTTTGGTTCATCTCACTTGCAGAAGATTCCGTAGCACTGCAAAACAAAATCAGATATTAACGATGCTATTGGGAAACGTTAAATACATCACTCAATATACTTTTAATTCATTTCAGGAAAAGCATAACATGACTGGTGACTGCATAATTATATAATCGGAGAAAAAAGAGCTGAAAGTCAATTTGGTATCCCCCGCCCGTAATAAATATTGCTAACTTTATAAGTGAAAGAACGATAATTAGACATATAATAAAATTCTGAAGTCTCTGGCAAGGTGCTATAATGGATTTTCATTTGACTGTTGTCTTAAATTAAAAGAAGAATGAAACATATGAATCCATTCCCAGATCGATGGACGATTATGAGGTGATTTATAGCATTAATATCAATAAGCCATTTGATTGCAAATAGAAATGACTATTAATAATTTTGTCTAACAAAGAAGTTTTACGAGACCATTTATTTGTACTCAGCTGTAACTAATTAGTCTTAATAATAAGCACTAATAGGTGGTACGCAAGTGTAAGAACTCGAATGGGGTTAAATTCTTTTTCGTTGATTGATTCTTTAAAATTAGAAATCAATAAGATTTTTTACTTGCAAAATGGTATAGTATAGACAATGTCCTTCATTTCTCTTGTTATAAAATTATCAAACATCTTAGTTAAGATATAAAGGGAAAAAATAATGATAAAAAAAAATTAAAATTTGAAAAAAATTCTGTTAGTCATTTAATGTTCTTTATTTTCTCTTTGTAAAAATCACTAGTATTTCGTTAATAAAGAATCTAACGCATCTTTTTCATTTTTACGGACTACCAAGCGTTTATACTTAAATAACAGATTATGTCTCTTGATTTTTTTCAAATTTTCTAGACCGGATAATCAGGCTCAAAATTGTACTTCAAACTTATAAGTATCAAACGTTGAAAGATTGCAATAATTTCGTTTTATTTAGTTTAATGTCTATTTAGAAATTTGATGAAACACACAGCTTCAAATATTTTATTTATCAAGAATTATTTTTAATGTGCTTAAAAAAATTAAGTAATGTTAAAAGAGGCTTCCTATCAAATATACAGGATGGTCAAATTTAGTGATTGATGCTTCAGGTTAAAATAATTGTTGTTGTTTCTCATGCCCCCTGGCCGGAAGTACTCCAGACAAGGTCCATATAGGCAAGCGAGCTGATGGGTGCGACCACGGTTTATAATGGCATCACAAGGGTTGGAGTCCGATTGAGCCAGGTGTCACCTGAGTTTTGACCGAGCACCCCCAGGGGCGACATCTGGAGGCTCGTACCCTCTCTGACCTCATAAAGGGACTTCCGGTCTACGGATTTAACGTGCCCATATCCGGCCTAGACACGAAGGTATTGAATGGCGCTTGTCAGGAATCGATCCGAGCATCCTCCACCGAAAGCCGGCGCGTTACCAATAGGCTACCCCGCGCCCTAAAATAATTGATTCGATGAATTTCTAGAACTAGCGTTCGTTAAATGTGCTAATAAGCTTTTCAAACATTTAAAAACCTTTGGACAGGTCTGCAATTTGGCAGGTCTTATTAGTAATCTGTCGAGAAAATTTCATTTTCCTGCGACTTTACTTTCGTTTTTCGTTTCATTCGCCATTCGGTTTTCTTTGATCCCCTAAAAAATGACGGCATTGTATTTTATCCAACTTAACTGTATGAGATGGGTTGAGTTGAGCAACTGCTGGTATCTGTTGGATCGAGGTCATTAAAGTGATCGATAAAACGAAAAAGGTTAAAAATAATTCAATTACAGGATAAAGGCAATCAAAGCTTTAATCGTCCTTTTATAAAAGGGAACAAGAGGTCTACTTCGAACCTTTGAATCACGTTCTCTCTCCCACGTTCCTGTTTCCCCCTGCTGCACTTCCCTTCCCAAGCGACAGGGATCCCTTTTCGCGAGCTGGGGCCCCTTTCCTTCCTGTTTCAGAAGCAACAAGTGTAGTACGATTCGTTGCGTCTGTACTCTCAGTTTGCTGAACAAACTATCGGAGAAATTCGAGAATTGTGTAGGGAAAATGTCTATGTAGGGGTTCTCTGGGGGGTTAGGCTGAATGCAGCATTTATGCATACCATAAAATAATTTTTCAGAAAATTTTAGGGCATTTATAAATGCCCTAAAATTTTCTGAAAAATTTTGATAATAAATTTTCCAAATAATAAAGATTAACGCCACTCAACGACAAAAAATTTTTAGGCCATCGAATAATAAGTCACTTTTTCATTTTTTCCCAGTTACTTTTTCTTCCAGTTAAGTCCATACTCTAATATCAATCGTGGCAAATTCAAACGCAGAAGCAAGTACTTGATGATAACGGTCTATCGTTTAGTGTCGTTTCATCATAAAAAAAAAACTTAAAATAAGTGAGTCAGTGATGTCCAAGTGCTAGTATTTATGAATTGTTAAAGAATTTTTCTTTTGTAGTATAAAAAAAAAAAAAAAAAAAAAAAAAAAACGAAAACTTAACTGGATGTTATTACTCTCCCCCCCCCCCCCCTTGGCAAGTCGATTAAGTTCCTTAGTCACGCAAAAATTGTAATAATAATAACGGTGACTCCAATGATATTCCATCTTATAGATTTTATATGTCGCCAGATAAAAGCTACATCTGCAATAATACATTCTACGATGTTTATTTGAATTCATATTTTCAGAGGAATTTAAAAAAAAATAATGTATATTATTTTATTACTTTTCTTCACTTTTTGGTTTTATGGACATAACCGATTTGGCAAGTAAGCGGATCGAATTACACATTGATAGGATTGGTTTCTAGAAATATTGTCAAACTCGCGCCTGACATTCTTAATTGGGACAGATGTGACTAAGTTAGGTTTGATCGACAGGATCATCAATAAACTGAATGAGCCTTTTAAAATGACCGATACTAAGTGAAATAGACACATCATTTATAATAGTTAAGCAAAAGACCATTAGTACAGGAAAGGAGGCGACGTGAGAATGGGAGAACCTAGCTGACGCGGCCGACAAAAGAACCGAATACTTAACCGCAGAGAAGGGGACTACCGACAAAGGATTGAAAAGGTGACTCCCGGTAAAGATGAAAATACTACACGTGGTGTGGTAGAACGTATGAGAATTTTCCAAGGAAGGTGATAAATAAACGAGACAGCATGATGCAGGGAGCATTATCACTCCCTGCTAATCGTAAACGCCCTAGGGCGTGTCTCCTTAAGAGCTAACATTAATTCCCTTACCGCGATACTCATTCCATCTTGCTCACCTGCTTATGTGCTGCCGTAGCGCAGTGCTATCGCGATGACCTGGTAAACCCTACGTTGTGGGTTCGGTCCTAGGTGGTGTCGCATCTTCCAAATTTCCCTATCTTGATAATTTTAGTTTTCCCCTGCGGAAATCTGCAACCATCTCGTTACGAATTGTATGGCCGGCTGATGGTCGAATGGCTAGGGCACTGGCTTTCGGTACCAGAGTCTGTGGGTTCGAGTCCCACACTTGGCATGGACGTTTGTAGCCGTTCGGAATCGGCTTTAAGCAGTAGGCCCCGGTTTAATTAGCCCTCGTGTAGCAAAAATTGACCGTAGCGCTCCAAACCAAATAAATTGTATGACCCTGCACAGGGCCTTTTTTTTTTTCTTTCTTGCAAACTTTCCATCTTGTTTGCTGTGGGCCACCTTTTCCTTAACTTGTTAATTAATTTCAAATTATTTTCTTTAATTTTTTTTTATTTTCTACCTTTTAATCTTAATTTTCTTATCTTAATATTTTATTAATTTTATATTTTCTTACCCTTCAATTTTTTTAAGGTTCTAAATTTAATTTTTTTTTTACTGAAGTAACTTGTAACTTTAAACTTAACTTAACTCAATTATTTTAACTACTGAGCTCATTAACATTGATTATAAGTCATCTTGCGACAGGAGATAAAGTCAACTGACCAAGGCACTCCACTCATCGAACTCAACTCTACTCGGTAGGGAGCATTATAGACAGAACTTGGATTATGTATTGACGACTGAGAGAGCGCGGAGAATCGAGGGACTGAGGTCTCAAATTTGGATTGTGTTATGTGCCCGCTCTTTCTTATATCTATATGATGATGGTTCAACGGAACAAACTCATATATATTATTATTATTGTAAATATGTCATATTAAACTAGATGTAAATACGAGAGCCACTTCTCCATTCATGATTAACTGTACGAGACACTAATACATCGGGTCACGACGATCCGGTTTACAAATATATTACACATTCTTATAATTTGAAACATGCGATATTACATGATGGTGTTAAACTTTAATGCTTTTAAGATTTTTAACATATAGGGTCTTTATTAGCGCTCACATGATGAATGAATGCTTCTTCCCGGGAAATAAGAGTCCAAGCCCCAGTACTTAATAGTTGCTTGTTGATCTGATTGACTAAAAATACTTCCTAAAAATTTACAAGAAAATAACAGCAGTCAACGTCCATCCCAAGTAAATTCCCGAATACAACAGATTTATAGCCTTATTCTTCGAAGTTTTTCTCGAAACTTTCCCGTGTTCTCCAATTTTTTTTCCTCTTGTTTATAATGCAATTATTTAAAAAAAAATCTCGGGTTTTATAGTAACATTGTACTCTCGATTATCCGTGTGAGGATTATCCGGTTAGCGGGTTATCCGTGCAGAAATAAATGTGAAATCTTTATCCAAAATAATACATACTTAATTTATTAAAAACTGTATGCACGTTTCTTCCGACATACAAATATAAACAATAAGATTTTTTAAACAACAGTTTTCTATTTATTGAAGAGATTTTTATTTGATAAAGGATGCGATAATGTACTAAAATAACACGTCTTTAATTTCCCAGGATTATGAATACAGTGATGTCATATCATGTTAGGAAAATGCGTAGTGATATCAAAAGACATATTAAAGATTCGATAAAACAACAACAACAAAAGGCGGATTACATACATAAATTAAATAAATAAAAGAGAAAAACGAGTGTACTATTATACTTTGCAAGTATCATAAAATTGAATAGAAATCGTACTATCCGTGATTTTCGATTATTTGTGCTACTCCTCCCCTACATTGGCTAGAATAATAGGAAGTACACTGTGTTCTCTGTTATTACAACAGGGCACCAACCCAATTTATAAAATTCCAGATCCGAGACAGCACTGCGATCATGAAGCATTATCACGTAGCAGGTTGCTACAAGACTTGCTTATTTTTGGGGCTGAGACCCGACTCCCGTAGGATAGCCAGATCAATAAGACATGCCCATCGTTTAATCAGAAGTACAGAAGGAACCGAGCGATACAGAAAACGGATGTATACGAAATCGGCAATGTTTATTTTCCCGAGGTCAACGCCATTTATGCTGAAATTAAATCGAACGGAAGTGGTCTGGTTTCAAGCACGCCCGGCAAATTGACGTTCCTAGAACACCAGCTCGCATGTGTAGGAAGCAGACGTACACTGAGACAGTTTCTCCTTAATGACTCTACGATAATAAATGATTTAACTAACGTAAACGGGAAGGGAGTATCAGGAAGGTAATTAATTTATCAGTGACTGAAGGTTGAATCACCAAAGTCTTCGAAAAAGCAGGGTGCCGAAGGTGCAGCTTCTTCGAGTTCAGAATTGTTACAGGAGACGGAAGTATGCCGAAATTTTAGTAGACTTAGCGCAGGATAATACATATTATAGACTTCCTACCTTTTTTTCTTATGGAAGCATAAAAAGAGAGATAAGATAGATACTATAAAATGTTGGATATCACACCTTGAAACTGTGCATGTCTGCTCGGGGACTTGTAGAAAGAATGTCCATTTAAGCAACTGCTGATTCCTTATAGGGTATAGCATGCTTACTCATTAAAAAATCATTTTCAAACTAGGGAATCATACGCATTTTTTTCCCGATTTCAACCCCAAAAGCTGTTTTACAAATTGTTTAAAGACATTCTCATTCTGTAAAGTATCCCATGAAAAGTTGATTCAAGCTATTAATATAGTACACCTCTCTTTAAAGTTTCATGAATTAGTTAATCAACAGTATCAAAAGAACACAAGTATTCCCAGACTAGTAGAAATCAAGTTGATGATACGACTCTATAGTGCCGCTGATAAACTCATCTCAAAAGAGTTCATCAACCTTGAAATATTCTCAAATGAATGTCCAAACAGTAATCAGCCCTGAAATATCGTCATCCCACTTACTTAATGTACAAACCGATGGGTAAATTCAATCAAAAATGATGGTACTATTTTTTGAAATTCTCAACATTAAAGAGCAAAATCTCAAATATAACTGTTAAAAATTAGGCGCTGTCATCTAAGTCAGTTAAAACTGGATTGTCGTTTTTCATCAGTAGGTATGGCTTAAAAGTATTGTATCAATTGTTTTTCCCAGAGTCTTCGATAACTTTTGTCTACGCAATATTCGTGGACGAACTCCAAACCCTACTCAAAACAACCTTTTTGGCGAAAATATAGTTTATATTTGAAGTATGACAAAACGCTAACGAAGTCCTGCTATTATTATTTTTTTTTTCAACGCAATGCAGTCATTAAAAGCGCAGACAATATATCTAGCTCCAAGGTACAGACAGGATCTATCCCAACAATTACCTGGGTGGAAAAACACCAAGAAAATAAATACATAAAAATCTTCCCGTGTGACTAGTCTATAACATAAGCTAGAGGAAACATACGTGCGGGACTGTGTGTGTTCCAGAGGGCGTTTATGATTACACGCCATAGGTATTACACGCCATGGGTAAAACTGCTTCGTGAGTGTGTGCGTGTGTGTGTGTGTGGGGGTTGTAGATAGAGAAGACAAAATGACAACGAAGAGCTCTCAAATGAGGGTTTATCACGAGCCAATCAAGTAAAGATTCCAGTTGTTGTGATGGCACATCACAAATCTTTACGACGTAGGTTCTGGGCCGCCCAGAGAGGGCGAGCAACTAGGGCACTTTGCCCCAGGCCCCTAACTGCCGGAGGGGCCCCCCAAAATTAAAAAAATTAATTTATTAGATTTCACCCAAAAGAAAATTCTGAAACTTGTACCGTACTTCAAAATTATCTCCTGAAAAAAGCCCCCCCCCCCAAAAAAAAAAAATAATAATAATAATAATAATAATAAATAAATAAATAAATAAATAAAAAAATAAAACAAGTAAAAAAAATAAAATAAAAAAAAATAAAAATAAAAAACATATTCGATTAATTAGATTTCTCTTACTGCAAAATAGTCTTCTGAAAAATACGCGATTTGGTTTTAATGAAAAATATAACTGTTTAGTCCTAACTGCTATAAAATTACATTACTCTAATACTAAAGTGAAGACAGTACTAACTACTAAAATAGATAGCAAAAAAGCTTTGTGGATGGAAGATGTCATATTTATTGGAGAATATAACAAGAGAGCAGGGCAATGAAATATAATAACTATGTTAATCATTCATGTAATAAAATTTTAAGTATGAGTAACTTAATTTGAATGTGTGTTTTCGTCTCTTTCCATTTTTTATTTTTCTTGGAGCCCCCAACAGAAGTTTGCCCTAGGCCCCGTAAAGTCTCTGTGCAGCCCTGCGTAGGTAATGTAATTTGATAAGTTATAGGGACAACACGAGTACTCGTTTAAATATATGCATTTTTATTTTGCACAACTTTTTTATATTTCTTTTGATAACAAAGGCAAAACGAGATGAGCGAAGATTGGAACTATCACGAGAGATACACCGAAGTCGCTTGTAATTAGCCAAAACGCGTTTAAATCAGACCTAAAACGCGAATCTAATTAGAGCATTGATTGACACGCGCGAATCGCTACTGACGACGGTGAATTGCTACTGCCGTAATAATTAACCCAGCTGTTAAAATGATAACTATAAATCATGTCAGTAGCGTAGTTTATGACGCTTAACTCATCGAGTTCATTCAAAGTGCTGTGAGCAATGGAAAGCGAAAGTGTTTTTGCTTCAAGAATGGTGACAGATTTTACTTCAGTTCATTTTTCCCGTTAGAAAAAAAAAAATGTAATACTTACTTTCCATCGAGTTGATAGACTGTCGCTACGAGATTCTGAATATTGGCTGAGGAGGCATCCCCGGGCAAGGACAGAACAATGAAACTCTTTCCGGCTGTACTAGCAACACCAGGACTGCAAGAACCTGCGGGGGTTTGGGGCTGCTGTTGCTGTTGCTGCTGTTGAACAAGCCTATTTATGTTCTGGACGACAGCGGAATGTTGTTCGATACCGTAGGCGGTTACGACGGGCGGAAAGTAACCAGGCAGCATATTGAGCGATAACTGACTTACAGACCTACAAGAAAAAGAAAGGAAAAAAAATAGATTTACGAATGTAAGAGGCATTAAGGGGACAGTGGACCTTCAAACCTCACTTTTTTGTTTTGAATGGATTTGCTTGAAATTTGAATATATGATTAGTAACATAGATATGTAAAAGTGGTTAAAATTTAATGATGTAATATTAATAATTTATGAATTATATAAAAATTGGCCTAATTAAAAATGTTCCATGCGCATTTCTTTTGCATATAATATGTTAATTTTTATTTACAGGATACCTTATAGAACTAACAATTAAACTTATTGCTTATTTTAAGCATTCATTAAAATATAACGTGAAAAAAGTAATAATAGTTAAACACCCTTTTTATTACGCAAAATACCTATAAATCATCTTTTCAAGTACAAAATTTAGAAATTCTGAGCTACGAAGCATTATTTTTTTCAATAAGATTTATTCGATGTACAGTTAAGTATATAAAACTTAAATTTCAAAGCAATACGATAATTAGAAATGCGCCTGGAGCAGTTTAAATATTCGTATGACATGAAAATTTTTATTTTGAGAAAAACACTTTTAAAGTTATTGCTATTTGTAACCACATAATATCTAAATTAAATACAAATGCCTATAACTAGGAAAGTAATAACAGAAATTAAAAATTCTTTTTTCAACACATTCCTACTCGTCCGTAGTTTCACAATTCAATAAATAAAAAAAAAATCGAATTTTTGGACAAATTTCACAATTTTGAAAGTCCACTGTCCCCTTAACAGTAAATCGGACAAATTATCCAGAATGGTGATTTTTGAGTGAAATCTGAAATCACATTGTTTTAATCGTATAACTTACTTTAGCAAACATTGAGTTGCCACATATATTTTTATTTCATTTAGTTATTTATTTATTTTGTTGTTGTTGTTCCCCTGGTCGGGAGTTCCAGACCAGGTCTATATAGGCTTCGGGCTCAGTAGTGTAGCTCCGGTTTTGTAATAACACCACAAGGGTCGGAGTCCGACCTGGCTAGGTACCACCACAATTTTGACAGAGTACCCCCAGGGGCGATATCTTGGGAGATCGTACCTTCCCCACACGCTAACCTCATAGGACTTTCCGGTCTTCGGATTTAACGTACCCATATCCGGCCTAAACACGAGGGTATTTAACGGCGCTTGACGGGATTCGATCCGAACACCCTTAGTATCGAAAGCCGAAGCGGTACCGATAGGCAACGTGGGGTCCACATGTATTTTTAAGTTTTAAAATCATTATCGGAAAATCATCGTTGAAGACTGCGAGGTAAATAATCCATTGATTTGCATCAGTAACACAAAGAAGGTCTTTTCATTTCAGGATTCCAACCATCGTCCATGCCTGAGGAATTTTACGAATAATTATTTTATTTGGTAAAGAACAAATGTTAATTGCAGCATTGACAAATTCCTCTTAAATATTGAAAAGAATATAACAATATTACAAGCCCACGAAATATTTTGTTGTGTGGGTTAACATTCCTTAAACTTTAGAAACAACCTGTTTTTATTTCCTTAATGAACAGGTACCCAAACAGAAAAGTTATTAGAAGTATTACCGAAATACTACAAGTTTATAAAAATTTGTGGTAAGTAAGAATATTTTATTTAAAAAAAAAACCCTCTAAATATGGCTGTATGTTTTCAAATACCAAACAAAATTTGAAAATTATAATCATGAAAAAAAAATTGCAGAAGGAAGATTAATGTTCTTTAATATTACGAAAATCTTGCCTGAATACGCAATAGCTAATGATTCTGCAAAATCTAACGTACGCTCTCTCACTTTTATGTGAGGGACGGTTTAATCCTTAAATTAAAAAAAAAAAAATCCATTCAGTAACTAAAATTGACAATTTTATGAAATTTTTATTCATTTGATTGCATACTTTGTATTTTCTTAAAACGTGCTTATTCTGGTGTCACGCATTTCAATTACAATGAACATAAATAAAAACATCTGTTTAAGGAGAGATCGCTGAGAAGCTTTAAACTATTCCCACCCAAGTATTTTCTCTCCCCAAACGACGTTAAAAAATCCTAAGATTATAAATAATAAAGAAACACCCGCAATCGTCTTTTACACTTATATCTCAGCTCTACTCCACCCTCATTCTAAATTCCCAGGGCATCGACCTACCGTGTAACCTATTTCGGGCCTCAAAATGTCAAAAAAGCGGGCCGATTTTCGAAAAAGGTGCAACGAGAAATACAAAAATGCTGTGATGTCACGAAGACCTCTCAAGTCACGATCGCTTTGGAGAATGATCGGGTGGAAAAAAAAGTGTAATTTTTCTGCCAGCATTTAAACTTTTGAAATGAAAAAGGAAGGGAGGTTGTAACAGTTATACTACACTCCACTGATTCTTGACAATTATCCCCTCTTCTACGCTAACTAGAAGGTAACTCGTCATTTTGACGTCATAATGGAAAAAGTATATGAAAGTTAAAAAATATCCCGAATTATCTAACAATATTGCATTTAATCCACACCTTGTAAAAGCAGACCCTTTCATTATTTTTTATTTATTTAGTTTTTCATGCGACTGCCATCCAGTTTTTTACAGATCACTACGCGATATGAATACTTGGGCTACTTGATTCATTCACATTCAAGTTTGTTTACTTTAGAATTCATCGCAAAAGTAAACACATTTTTAAAAACTGTTAAATATACAGCTAAAAGCATCCAATTTTTTTTAGTTCTGGATGTTTTATAGAAAAATAGGCTGAACAAACGTGATTTGATGGAGAAGATATTAGTTTTTAGGTAAGAAAAAATTCTGATCCATATCTGAAATTGAAATTAAGCCTAACCGGCTGTTTGTTTACTGAGGGCTTCAATTGAAAGATGAGTACAGCCCGGAAGTGTTATACAGAGACAACGACTATTATATATATAATTAGGTTTTCTTTTTTTTTTTTTATGGGAAACTCATGTACGAACAATTTTCTTCTCTATATAACCCTCATATTCTGTTGCTGTTGTTGTTTCAAATACCCCCTGGCCGGAAATATTCCAGACCAGGTCCATATAGGCTAGTGGGCTGAGGGGTGCAGCTTCAGTTTATAATGGCACCACAAGGGTTGGAGTCCGATTGCGATAGGTGCCATCTCAATTTAGACCGAGCATCCCCTGGGGGGGGGGACATCTTGGAGGATCGTACCCTCTGCCACCCTCTGACCTCATAGAGGGTCTTTCTGGTCTACGGATTTAACGTGCCCAAATCTTGCCTAGATACGGAGGTATTGAATGGCACTTGTCAGAATTCGATCCGAGCACCCTCGGTTCTGAAAGCCGACGCGCTACCACTAGGCTACCTCAAGCCCTCATTTTCTGTATAAAGGTCGAGCATAATGTACATTCCCAGCTCCCCCAGATATAAAAATCCAATGCTTGCAATAGCTCCGTTAAAAACCTATTATTGCGAGAAAGGGATTTGCTTCGAAAGAAAGGTTTTCCGGCCTCAAAATAAGTTTCATGAAAATTGAGGAAAACGGTAAGTCAGAGAATGAAGGCCTGTTCACATTGCGTTCGTCAGCGTGAGCGTTACTCGTATTGACATATTTAAAACCCAATCACAAACCTTAACAATTTCGTGGCTAATCGTTTGAGGTTTGTCATTGGTTAAATATATTTCAATACGAGTAACGCTGACGCTAACGGACGCAATGTGAACAGTCCCTAACAGGTGCTTAAAATCCACAAGAGAAATTAAAAATGATCTAGATTCGAAGGTAACCGACTACGTTCGAAGCAGTGTTTTTCTTTCTTTTTTTCCCCAAAAAATTTACTTTCGAAAATTTGTGTCGTATTTTTCGAAGGAATGTAGCACCGGAATACGAAAATGAGAAAAAAATAGACCACAACTAGGCAACTTTTTACAAAATTGAGGATTTTTTTTTTGTCGAAATGGAGCCAATTTTTTACATAAACGGCTCTGGTTCTACAAAAAAAATTATTCATATATCATTAAATGTTTTCATCTTACGTACGTAAAACACTTGTGAATGGAATGTACTAAAGCTAATCAATAATTTGAAATATTAAAGAAATACAGGCCACTATATGCAATGACGTGTAAAATTTCCGTCATTTCTCGTAAGATTTTTTTTTATAAATACAGCTATAAATCAACCAATAATAGACGTAGGGTCAAATCTGTAGTTAATTACATTCTTAGTATAAGGAAAAACCTATCTGAAAAAATGTCATAAACATATTATGATTACATTTTGAGTTATCACAATAGCTGTTTATATTTTTGCTGAAAAACAGTTTCTTCAGAAAACGCAAAAGTTTTCCACTTGCATTGAAATGGAAAAGTATTGCATGCTCTTCTTTAAATCACTGTTATTTCAGTTCTAATGATCGAACAGAAAAAGTAAAAGCAAATTTAGAAACAGAAATTCACATTCTTTAAGAAACAGGAATAATAATAATTATAATAAAAAACAATTTCAGAATTTCCATTAAAATTGACGTTTTAAACGTAGTTTAATAAATAGAGTCCTCCATCAGGCTGCAGAGCATTAGGTGCCAGAACAAATGAAAAATGCAGAATATAATTAAACTTTGTGATATGCATAAGTCGGTTTGTTGGGTGCGGTTCAGTCATCTTTTGCTTCACGAAAGGCTGTTTCTTTAGGGACCAACAGTTTAGAGCTGATTCCGAACGTCTACAAATATCCATGCCAACAGCGGCACATATAGAGGACTATACAGTGGCGTAGCGAGGGGGGGGGGGCAAGGGGGTCTATCATGCCCCGGGTGCCACTTGCAGAGGGGCGCCAATATAAGGTCTATATATTACATTACTATATGTTTTTCGGGGTGGGGGTGCCAATATAAGGTCTATATATTATATTACTATATGTTTTTCGGGGGAGGGGCGCCAATATAAGGTCTATATATATTATATTTATATATGTTTTTCGGGGGGGCGCCAATATAAGGTCTATATATTATATTAGTATATGTTTTTCGGGGGGAGGGGTGCCAATATAAGGTCCATATATTATATTAATATATGTTTTACGGGGGCGCCAATATAAGGTCTATATATTATATTATTATATGTTTTTCGGGGGGGGGGCGTCAATATAAGGTCTATATATTATATTACTATATGTTTTGCGGGGGGGGGCGCCACAAAGGTATCGTGCCCCGGGCGCCAGTTATCCTCGCTACGCCACTGGGACTATACAATGGTAATAGCTAAAAAGAGTTTTGTTTTATTGTTGCGAGACTTGCGACGGATGCTTAGAGCACACATGTTTGATATCGAGACGAACAATTGTGGGCGTGAAGGTAGCTAATTCATCCCTAGGAAAGAGGGCGTCGATTTGTGGGGCGTGAGAGCAGTTAATTCAACTTAATGTTGAATTAACTGCCCAATTAATTGTGGGCCCCACTAATATTTTTTTATTTATCTAAAAACAATCTCACGGCGCCCTTAAGTGCCGCGGCACACCGGCTGGAATCACTATAATAGAGATCCCTAAACCCAAGAGATCCAAATTTCTTTTACAGAAATGTCCTGGTGACCACACTTTCGATAGGATATATATATAGTAAGAAATTTGACTTCATATCATGATTGGAAAATGAAAATGATTGGAGCGAACCAAGCATGACTGAAAAGAATATAACTCTATAAAATGCAGATAGGATATTCACATGTGGCATACTGATTTAACTTATGAAGCTTTTCGAGTGGTTGGTTTTGATTGAGAGCGCTATGGTCGTTTTTTCTACACGAGGGCCCACTAGACCGGGAACTGCTTAAAGTCTTTTCCGAACGGCTACAAACATCCATGCAAAGAGTGAGACTCGAACCCATAGACTCTGCTATCGATTGCCAGCAACCTGGCCATTCACTCTTAGTGCGCGTTACTAAGCTGAAATGCACTCATTTTTTTTTTAAAATTTTTTTAGGTTATTTTAATCTTACTTTATCGTGGTTTTTTCATATTAGACTAACTTTTTTTGATCACCCATTCAACATATTTCTAACCCACAAGCCTTGGGGAAAAAAAAAAAACTCCGTATCGAATATATAGCCATAATAATTTTTTTTAAAAAATTCTTTTGTAAGACGGCATCATTTTAATTACGTTTAAAGTCTGGTAAAACACGAACTTCCGTGATGTTAATTCATGGAGTAATTTCCTGTTATAAATTCCGTGAGGTTACTCGATTGAGTTTTCTAACATGAAAAACGCGCAAATGCAGATAAAATAATTGGAGGAACCGGCTAAATAGGCCGAAGACGTCAGTCGATGAAAAGGTAAACAAACCAGCTGCTCTTGATGATTTCTTTTAAGTGTTTTCAGATTTGCATGTTTCTCCCAAATCCTTGGAGGTCACGTAAAAAGGAAGTAGGCACACCTTGTCACCCAATGGTTAAATATAGGTCATTACAGATGTTATTTGTTAGGTCCTAAACTTCGGTGCCCGGAGTTCATGCTGCTCTCCCCATTCCAATAGGATCCGGTTTTTACCAGTTTCTGGGTCAATCACGAAAATATTAATGAAATTAAAAAAAAAATAATCCAATTTGGACCGTGCGAGATGTAAACTCCATTTAAAGCATGATGTTTTTTTGGGGGGAAAAGTCATTGTTCTCAAGAGATGACCAGAAACTATTAAAACACCAGCTTTAATTTCTGCGGTAGAATCTGCAATTCGCCAAGCGACTGTTGAAAATGAACCCATCGTAGATAAGAGCAGCTGAGATGTGTAGGGACGTTTCAATAATTATCTTATTTCTGTTACTTTTTGATTTATTATTTTATGATTGCAGTGAGATTCTGATGTAAATAGTATAGTTAACTGTTAACGTATGCATCTTTCATAGAATCCGGGCCTTTTTTTGGCTGCCTGGGCCATTACTGCGGCGCGCTCAAAAACTGGTAACTGGAGGCATGCGCTAGGCGTTTTCAAATAACACATTTTGATCTTTCAAAATGTATGTTGGTATATTTCAGGACAAGGGAAGCCTAACGGTTTATTGTCATCGAAAGAGATTTGGGGGCTAGACGTAAAAAGGCTGAGAATCACTGCTCTAGACGAATGATTTCAAGCATCTCTTTTTCTGCGAGCAAGCAGTAAATGACTTACTACTATATTCATCAGAGAAGGAAATTCTTCAAGAGTATGAATAACATAATGAAATGGAAGGTTTTTATCCAGTGTTTATTTATTTTACAATTCCCATTATTGAAATTAGCACTTGCAACGAAACAGGCGTCGCCTCTCTTTGTAAATCCCACATAACATGGCCGAACTTTCTAGTTAATTCGAATTTTAAACTTTCTAATCGTAAAATCGCTGCTGGCGTGGATCTTTGAAACTGTTCGGAATGGACTTTAAGCTGTACATTTAGTAGCTTTTGGGTAGCAAAAGATGACCGTGGCGTTCTCAACGAACTAACTCACTTATCACGCAATCTTCTATCCTTCTCTTAAAAAATCCATGTTTAGTTTCTGGGCACAAGTTTTGAGTGAGAATAGAGTAAGTCCGAATTCTACACCTTTTACTGCTGAGGTCCAGCGACAGAGAGAAGTGAGAAATAAGTGCATATTAGATAGGCTATTTCACAAAATATAAGCAAACGGTCGACTCTGTTGTAGCGAGTATGAACTGCACGCACACAGATGTAGATATGTTACCGTTAAAGTATGAAATCCGTTATTTTATAGAATACCTAGTTATTCCATGAAATAACTGATCGTGTCCGTTAAAGTGTAAAACTCTCTTGTATTTCATGGTTTAACTAGTTACTTCATAGAATAACGATCTGCAGCCCGTTAAAGTGTAAAATAATCTATATCATATATCTCGCATGACAAATACATTTACCCTCCACCCCTACTGCATTTATGAACTATTCCAGGCCATAGGGAGAGAACTTGTTTAGCCTCAAAGTTTAGGTACTGGTCAGGGATTTAAAAAATGTTCGTGTAAAACCCAGTGTGTCAACAAAAAATGTTTTTGTTTTAGAAATAATGTTCTTTGTAATTCCAAGTGTCATTTTAGTAATCCTTGTTGTAACAAATGATTTTATGGTACGTTTCCATATACAGTAACCACCGCTTATAGTGATCACTGGTTATAAGAATCAACCGTTTATAAGAATCAATATCGCGAAAACAAAAACAAATGAATTATTTCCATGTTAAAATTTTCGCTTTAAAGAATCAATCCACCGGTTTTAAGAATCAGTTTACACTCTTCGCTTTACTTCCATTTTTCCAAAAAACCTACTTAAACCCTCAAAAGGCACGAAGTTCGTTCTTTTTTTTAAAGAAAGATTGATAAAATGGGATGGAATATAGTCGTAAAATTCACCCCTTTCTTTATTAGACATAACATAATCGTTTCCCCTTAAACGCTTTACCACAATACTGTCCTATTAGCTTGACCCGAGGGCAACTTTACCCGTCCGAGTAAATCTTCGTCTGAGACTATAAGTATTGAAAGAGGTATAAACAGCCTTCTGAAAACTTCATTACGTCAAACTACAGTAGAAAACTTTTTCTTGCTCCCTTCCTGTAGTTGAAATGTTAAAACTGTTAAGCAGGTATGTTGTAACTTGTAACAAATATTGTATTTTTTTCTTCTCTTACTATAATCATGTGTATCTACTTATAGGTCTAAAAATTAAGTTTTATTTTTAAAACTATAAAAAAAATTTTAATAAAAGATAGTTAATGTAAATTAAAGAGTATTTTATGGTAAATTATCTAATATATGTATATATAGGTGTGTGTGTTCCAGTCCAAAAACCTAAATTTCGGTTATAAGAATCAACCGCTTATAAGAATCAAAAACAGTAATAACAAACGTGATTCTTATAAGCGGAAATCACTGTATACCATTTATACGCTGCATAAATTAGATAAATTGCTTCTTTTTCATTTTAATTGTCTATCATTAGTTTAATTTCATTTTAGATAAATTGTTTATTTTACACTTTAACTGTCTCTCATTAGTTAAAGTGTCAAATTAATAACATATTACACACTTTAACGGACACGATCAGTTATTTTATAGAATAACTAGATATTCTATGAAATAACTGCATTATATACTTTAACGGTAACAGATACACTAATTTCTATCATTTTCATATATTCCAAACAGGAAATCCAATTACCAGATTGGAAATTTTCAAATTACTTAAAACTCTTAAGTTTTTAAAAAGAGAAACGTCCTCCCTTTTTTAAAAATATTTAAATTAAATTAATTTTTTTAGCGTGATATTAATGCTGAATGAGAAATAATGCTCAAAATTTCTGACACCGGAGTTTAGCTGTTCACTCACTAATCAATTTGCTTACAACTGGAATCATTCACGCCAATCAAATAATTGGTTGTGTTTCCTCGATGGCCAAATTGAATCGAATAACTTGTTACATCTCACTACGAAAGAAATTTGACTTTGGCAGTTTTGTTTTCTGCAACCATTTCTGTATGGCACTTAAGATTTCGGTTTAAAAACACACGATCTGCCTCATTTTCAGAGAGGGTCGTTCTGCTATGAAATGAGTGATATGTCTACATTGGTAATCACAGATTGTTTTCATTTTTGAATGAACAAAGTGAATACCTTAAATGTTTCAATGAAGCATTCGAAAATGTTGTCGCACGTAACCATCAAATTAATAACAACTGAAATTTCATCTAGTACGTTAAAACAGGTTCAAACTGCTACATGAATTAAAAAGTTTTTTTTTTTAAAGTCCACTTTTTAAATAATTTCTTGAAAAGCGTATTATAAAGTATGGCCAATTTAACTCAATTAACTTTTTATCTAATATAAAAAATACATTATAAAAAATCTCTAAAAATTTTTTTTCTTAAAAGTGCAATCAACGATGTTTATTATTGTTTTCTGTATATGTGTGTGTTTGTTATGCCCCTTCTTGTAAGGTAATTTCTTCGATAGAATCGAAGATTTATCTTGTTTGTTTACAAAGACATAACATCCACCACGTTCATAAAGTGTTACCCCTTTACAATGACTCACGCTTGAATTTGAAATCTTTCCTCGGAGGGCAGAATAAGGTTTGGCACAGAGTTTCTATACCATACGGAGCCTTGTTAGTGTCATCGATGGCACCGAAGACTTTGAGAGTTCGTGTGCACTGACCTGGCATTGCTGAGTGGCAAGAGCTGTTCCGTGAGGCTTCCGTTGTTGTTGGGAATCACGTGATGGTCCGGCGGAGCGGGACGGCAGCATCCTTTGCCGGCCGAAGAGTGCCTCTTGGGACGTTGCGATAGGTTGTTGCAGCAGTGTAGCACAGTTCCAATCAAGATGAGGACCACGCCGACCCCCGAAACCATGAGCCACATTGGATCCCATCTGAATTAAAAGAAAAGAAATAAATGGCATAAACAATGAAAAGACCCAGAAAACCCTTCTCTGTAACGATTCTTAATATAGAGATAAATCCACTGTAACTTCACTATATTCCCCCCTCTCTCTTTTAAACTGTTTCCTAGAAGGGGTGACTGACGACCATCTTCGTACAGCTGCGCTTCAAACCTTGGACCGTACGGAGATCAAATGTAGGAGTGCTCCAGAATCGAACAAACCCTTAAAAAATTCAGGCGGGAAAAGAGCCTATGCGGGCGCTTCATCCGGGATTATTATTGTTATTATTTTCTGAGTTTATCTCCGGTGTGGACGCATGAAGCTGTCCGATTTATTTCCGAATTAGAGGGTATTAATCACCCGGTTTTTCCTTTATGGGAGCCTGTATATAAATTACTCCAACTATTTTAAAGACTTGTGAATAATATTATGACTATCATGTCATTTACTGATCTAAGAAAATTACACAATCATCACATTGCTCAGTGATAAACGCAGATAATAAGAAGAGTCTACTGCTTTTATCACTAAGCAACTCGGCGGAACTCTCAGACCGATACATATGGGTATCGGTCTGAGAGCCACATGCAAAACAGCCACTCGAAATTCCAAGGTTTTACGTTATACTTTCAGTTTGCAGATCCAATAGTGATGCCTGCCTAGAGGATACACACAGATCTTATAGGTTACCGAAGGAAATTCCATCATTATTCAACTTATGCGTAAACCAGGTTGTTCCGAACCTCGAGTAAACTGATCTGGATTATTGAATAGAGACTAAATAGTTACTGTCACCTCTCAGCAGGAAACTTTCTGGTTGCCTGAGTTAAACCAAGCTTTGATTGTTATTAGAAAGCATTAGATAACGAGGGGAAAAGAATATTAGGAATTTTATTTTGTTGATAATGTGAATAGATATACGAAATTTTTCCTCTGAAGATCAAACGCAATTTAGGTTAGTAGGTAGGAAGAGGAGTTAATGGGCAAAAAGACAAGACTTACCTGTGGAAGGCCAAGAAGACACCTCCCGTCATAAGGACACAAGCGAGGATTCCGAGCAGTATGGAAGTAAAGACATGCGGGCTGCAACAGCCCGAGGACTGCTCCTGCGGATCTTGCTGGAAATCCTCCTGGCAGGCACATCGGCAACTTCCGCCACTCGACTCCACCATCGTATAGCTGGGCTCATCCGACAAGTGAGGACAGGCGACACCCTAAAGATGAAAATAGAAACTGTCAGCTGGTAGCGTAGCAAGGCATCCGTAAAATAAGATTAAAAAAAAGTATTTTCCTATAAGATAAATTTCACTAGCATGATGGTCATATGTTAAAAATTTTTATAAGGATAAACCCAAATGATGTTAAGAAACTAATCTGAACTATCCAGTACGCAAACTTAGTTATATTAACTGTGGGATCTTTATTTGGGTAAGGTAAAAACTATACGGAAACAATATGGTTGGGAGAAAGTATGTGTTGCTATCAGTGCTTAAATAACTACTAATCTCATGCAAACGCAACTGAAACATTAGTGATCAAACATCTGTACAGTGTTAATTTTAATTGTAAACGTGGTCAAAGATCATTTACTCGGCATTAATGATGGTGTAATGATGATTAAAAGTTATCAAAACGCCCTATGAATCAGGAAATTCTAAAGAAAATGATTATGATGGTTTTCATACAACCATTATAAACTAGACGAGCATGGTTCAAAGAACTGATACTAACATCCTTTTCTTGGTGTCAGCAAATGTTTTTGATTTTTCTGTCCATGTATACTAAGGTTAATAAGATTCTCCATATAGACAAGTGTTTTTTTCTTCTAAAAATAGCGTTTTAAGTTAAAAGGTATCTATTAGGAGGAAAGATGAAATATTCATTCACTGTAAGTTGACACAGACCATAACGAAAAGCGCAGCAAACATACATCTTAGTAATATCTATTCAAATTTTGCTAATTTCAAACTTAGTGTCTAACCATTCAACAGCACGACGTTCATATCAAGTGCTCGCATTCTTCGAAATCTAAATATTAATATATCAAATCATAGGAAAAAACCTTTCATTTATTTTATTTCATTTATGAGCTTATCACGAACACAGCCATCCATTCGTTGCAACTCAAAGATGTAATTATGTGAGAAAGCTCAAATGACTTTGATGGATGCAGCAATGGGACAAAAAAAGCGAAAAAGCTCGTTTCTAAATATAGTACTAAAGAAAAAAAAAAGCCACCAAATGAAAACGTCACAAGTGTGTGGTGAAACGGCAACAGCATACCTAATTGATAAACTGCTGAGAAATAAGTTTAACTATCTGGACAGTGTTAACTAATATATTTCAGGCAATGCGACTTTACGACAAAAATTCGATTGTGTCATGCAGTAACGGCTTTAATGAATAAGCGAAAACCGCAGCAATGCAAAATTTATCTTACAATAGCTGCATCGACCCGTATATAAGCACTGAGAACTTTAAAAGTAGGGTATAACATAAATAAAAAAGGCAGAAAAATTAATTATAAAATGCTACTTTAATTAACAATAACTGCTCTTTGTAAAATACTATATGCAAAGAGCAGATGTGAAAGGATGTTCAAATGTTTTATCACATTCTGGTTCTATTTTGGGAGAAAAGAAGTACGGCTAGTTACGTACTTGTGTCCTGCCGTCTTAGACATTGTTTTTTCAAAGTTTCATACGAGAAAACATTTTTTCACTCGACAAACTTCATTATGTTCTAGGTATGGTGTATCAAACTTTGAAAGCAAATTTGGAATACAAATTTTGACAAAAATGTTTATAGCGTGAACTCGAGAAACAGTTGTTTTAATAAAATTTTGCATCACTTTTGTCGTCCGTATTAAATGAGGAAAAACAGTACACGTTTCATAGATTTGAAAGTTTCACAGATTAGGGCAAGAGAGATGGAGGAGGGATAAATGAGTCAACCTCAAAGGGTACCTTTTGCGGCAAGCCCTTTATCCAAGGTGTTAGGCATACTCTAGAACAATAAGACATTAATAAGCAGACTTCGATGTAAATTCATTTTAAAATTAAGGGGAGGCGAAACACAGATGACCCTTGGGCACTCGTTACTCTTGCTACACCCCTGCTTGTATCTCAAGTTTAGAAATTCCTTCATGGCACGGACTGGGCCTAAGGTTAACTAAGTTATAACTTACTCAATACCTTTGAAACTATTTTATTGAAGTAGTTATGATGTTCAATAATATTGTAGCGTACTGGAAATAGAGGTTATTCTTCCCGAAACCCCACAAGCTCTTGGAAAACACAGCTGCATGTTTTCAAGGAATGTGTTGTTCGGTTCCACCAGTTTCGGAACCCGTGGGGGAATTAAAGACCGTTTCCCTCACAAACAAGCCACTAAAGCTGTCAACTTAACTTTTCGGAATGTGATAAAATTCGGCTTCTCCAGAAGAACTGTCAGCCGATAATCTGGCGGCTCCTCCGCCCCTTCTGAAAAATCCAGACATTGAGAGAGACGCTTCATAGATCCCGCACAGGGTAGACGTGTTTTTACTAGGTCCTGTGTTGTCGGGCCGAAAATGGGCTTGGAGCGTGTATTTGTGAACCTGCACGTAAAATTGAGTGAATTGTGTCGAAAGTGTTTAATGTTTAATTCTTTTTGTAAATAAATCTTGTTATGTTTTGTTTTAAAAATTTGGCTTTCGTTTTAATTAGAACTCTGTCTTTCTTTGGTATGGATCAATAGTAGTAAAAATTTAAAAATGCCTCAGAGAGTTAACAGCCTTGTCGTGATGCCACAATATTAACTTACGTTAATTAGATAATAAAACAACGAATTAAATAGAATATAAAAAGACGGGTCACGCAAGAACAAATAACAAGTTGGGGTTGGGGGTGGGGGACGCCATTATCAGAGATGTTTAAAAAACTCTACCTCAGGCACTATGAATTTGCAGAGCTTAATAGAAAATTTTCTGTTCTATCCATATCAACATCTTCCCCGCGGGTCGTAAGAGAGGAAGCTTCATAGCTCCAATTTTTTCTTACTTCGAGGCTTCTCCGAATGATTTAGCTTCGAGTTTTTTCCCCCTCATCATATCCTGGATATTTCCGGGCTCCGAAGGGAGTCAAACGACGAAAGTGGAGCGGCACGGAAAAGAAGTTGCTAAAATTGCTGAACAGCGGAAGCGCCGAGGATTGCGTCGATTTACAGTGGTAATTTTGGTCAGTGTATACAATGAAGCCGGTGCGCGACCGATTGAGTGCTATCAGGGGTCGAAAACCGACTTATCAGTTATTTGAAAACTGCCTATCTGGGATATAATGGTTATATTAAAACCATTCGCATCGATTTTCTTTGGAATTTCTTGACTCATAGCGCGTTTGGATAACTTATAAATATGTGAATATGGTGCAAAATTTCTTTTCAACGCCTTTAACTTTCTTAGAATTTAAATTTTGCGCCATTCAAAAGAAATCATAGCGCATTCAGTTCCGACACACCAGTTCTTCTGGAGGCTCTAATTTGTTCAACTCGAACTGTAATTCGATACGACAGACCAAAACGAATAAACTTTGGAATGTACAGTGAAACTTCTCTAGCCGGCTACCCCTATTCGACGATCACCTCTTTAGAAGGCCATATTTAGTTCAGAATCGATTCAAGACCCCATAGAGCCAATATTATAGAGGAACCCCTTTTCTATGGCCACCCCTCAAAACGGTCCCTTTTATTTTCTTTTTAAACCGTTACTGGCAGCTAGAGAAAGGTTTTCCTGTATATGAAATGGAGCTTCGGGTTATTTGAAGTTGTGGCATTATCAGGATTTATAATAATATCTCCATTTATGATTTCTACCGCATTATGTCTAAGGGCCTGTTCACATAGAATCTGTCAGCGTTAAAGATTTCGTTGGCGCTGATTGGTTAAATGGGTCAATGATTGGTATATGATTGGTTAAAAATTTTAACGCTGACGTATTCTATGTGAACAGCTCCTTAGTTTGCTTTAGGAATGGTAAAGTGGACTTTTAGTTCAAATTGAAGTGGTTTTAAAATTTTTGGAGATTTAAGTTTGGGAATGATTCTTTTCATAGAAAATCAGCTCTTATAATTTTAATATCTTACTATGCTCGAAAATTTTCATAACGGAACCCGCATGATAACGAGATTTTATTTGTCTTTCCTTACTCATTTTTCTTATTCGAGTCCTGTGGGTAGCTAGTAGCCGTCGGATTTTAACCGCGTCTAAATGCATCTTATAATAATAAATTACGTGAAAGTGACGAATGAAAATGACATGAAAACCCCCCACATTATTTGTACTATACAAAATCTATCTGTAAGTATCCTTGCTGTAGAATGAACTCATTTATTTTCACTTATAAAGAAAGTATTCTAGAAAATTCAGTGGTGTAGCGTACTGGAAAGATATAGTCTTATTTTTTCCCGAGACCCCACAAGCGCTTGGAAAACACAGCTGCGTGTTTTTCAAGGAATGTGTTGTTCGGTTCCACCAGTTCGGAACCCGTGGGGGGATTAAAAACCGTTTCAGAGACGCAGCCACTAAAGCTGTCAACTTAACGTTTCGGAATGTAATAAAGTTCGGCGTCTAGAAGAGCTGTCAGCCGATAATCTGCGGGCCCCTCCACCCCTTTGAAGATCCAGACATTGGAGGGAGAGACGCTGTATAAAATCCGAGCGGGATAGACGTGTTTTTGCTAGGCTCCTGTGTTTTCGGGCCGGAATGGGCCCTGGAGAGCGCACTGTAAATCTGCACGTAAATTACGTAAATATGTCGAAAATGTCTACTGTTTAATTTTTTTCTTGTTAATAAATTGTTAAGTTTTGCTTTAAAAATTTGGCCTTCGTTTTGTAAATTAGAACTCTGTCTTTCTTTGGTATGGATCAATAGTTGTGGAATTAATTCAAAATGCCTCAGAGAGATAATGCCTTACTACTTGTCGTGACGCCACAGTGGCCAGGTTCATATAGGAAGTCTGATAACGAATAGAAGAACTCATTTGGGCCTTCTTCTGTACCTACTAATGAGGTTATATCACATGAATGAAACAACATTCTAGCGCTGCTCCTCCGAACTTAACTCCAAGATGCTGAGATTCGTTTTTCTACGAATATAGCGACAATTTTTAATTTTCTTAACTACTTTCCAATTTTTCCCATAAGTTGAAATTTCACTGATGGAAATTTAAAAAAAAAAAGGTTTTAGAAGGTGCCGTAGATGAAACATTTTAACTTAAAAGGTGGACGTCAACTTTTAAATAACTGATGGCAAGCAAGATCTACAGGTCTCAGATCAACATTCCTCACAGGAATTCTGAACATCATTTTCCTGTATTTAACATATTTTGCTTAACCATTACACAAAACAAGATAACTTAAAACAAACCAGTCTTCGTAAAACTTTACTATATTAAATACCACTGATTTATAAATTGGGCAAAGAGAAATTATTTGGGTTTTATTCTCCTCTCTAATGTGTTACTTTCTGAATTATACGAGAGACTAAAAGTGAGCTTCTTTCCAAGAAAATGGCGTACCATCCTCGTATTTATAAATTATGGCATAGAATTAACTGTGTAGATAATACGATTACAGCATGAAATTAAACCGATTCTAAAGTTTTTTAACACAATGATTCAAGAAAGCGAATGCTGGATGTATGAGTTGCGTGTCCCGAATTTACGGGAACCGCCCAACTCATAGTCATGGAAAACCATGTATCTCACGTACACTAATATTAAAATGTAACTGCATTTCATTTCATAACATTAACCTGATATTGTTTTATTTTGTGTGTTATTTACTCGTCATTAATTCGGAAGTAAATCATTTGTTAATTTATTATGTATTAACAGCAAACCGCCATATGACAACCCATCATGATTGGTTGGGGAAGTGGCAATTCCCACCACGTACTTTTCTTTTCTATTTTTATTTAAAAATATATAACATGTACCTAATAAGTACGGGTGGTCTTACTATGTTAGATGCCCTGTTAAATCTTTTATTTTCGGTAAAGTTTTGCTGTGCATAAATAGTCTAAATTGTATAGTAAATGAACTATTTTTATATCAAACAAGATTTTAGTCATGTTTCATCTTCAAGCTGTATCTTTAAGCTGTACAGAAGTCTGATTTGAACGCGAAAAGGTACTGGATTATGTGTAGTTATATATCCGAGGCGACAGCAAATGGACGATTTTATACAGTAATGGTTTTTTTTTTATAGAGTAATAAGCTGCGCAAGAAATCAAATAAGATCCAGCTGCACAGTAGAAAAAGCAATCAAAGGAAACTGAATGGAACTCTTTTCTCTTCGAGAACTTTATATGGGGATGGTACGACGTTTGCTTGGAGAGTAAAGAGTTCTTTCTCACATACTGAGAGATGATGTGAATAATTATATGTAATAGACCTTGAAGGTCGAGCGCAAACCCAGAAACAAAATTAAACTGTAACTTGAGCAGCGAGAACGAAATAATAATTTACAAAACATTTCGGCAGGAGGGACTTTGCCAAACTGAATAGGAATGGATTAAGTAAAATAAATAAGTGGACTTAAATAATGCAATTTTTTTTAAAAATAAAATTTATATAAATCACGAAGATTAACCATTTCGAAACTTTTTCTTTCAAAGAGTCTGGAATAAAAAAGGGTTCAAATAGAAACCCTGATTCAGCAGATACATCAAGAAATGCACACGCTTTTAATTAAAAATTAAATTTTAAAATGTAAGTCTTAAATTAATGCTAGTACTTTTACACGTATGGTAATTTATACATATACGGAATTATCTGAAGAGGAATATCATAGCAAAATACATGTTAAAGGGAAAAAAACTCAAAAAAAAACCGACAGATCTGTTTTTTCGAGCCACTTAAGTATGGGTTTAACATTTTTACAACAGTGTGGGAACAGAGAGGCGAGGACAATAGAGGAGAAGATAAGATTGATACGAGGAAAGAAGATAAAAATTGATATGAGAAACAATCATCTATTTGAAATGCTTCGCTTGGTTAAAGACTCTCATACTAGTCAGGCTCAGTAACTAAGAACAAAATTTTCGTTTCATCATACCTTACGAGATCGTTAAAAATCTCGTACCCTAACGAGGTAGGAGAAGTGATAATATGTCTCTAAAAACATGCCCGCGAGCCATATGCACATTACGTCATGAACTAATCGCCTGTAATGCAGATGAGACAACGCAGGGTAAATGATCTCATCAGCGACCGCGAACATTTGTGTAAAAACGAGTGAAACAGTATACAGCAAAGAGGGGGTTACTTTCGTGGTCTCGTTCCCACAGAACCTACAAGGTCGAGTCATGGTTCATGCTCAAAAAGAGTCTTTCATTAATGCGAGGTTTTCGTTGAACACTGTAGTGACTAAATCACTTTACGGGCTAAACTTGTCGAATGCAGAATGAGAGTAATTTTGTAGGAAACATAGGTCAGAGAGCACAGCTTCTTCCCATCAAAATTTAAATTATTCAGAGTGATTTCACACGATAGTTGTTAGCCTGAAGATATATGGGATTTTTGTGCACGGGAATTATATCCAAACTGGAAATTATATTCAGTATACTATATGCTGGAGATATCAGTAAATGTATTTTAAACGTGAAATGATATATCCCGCATATTATGAATGGCTAACTGTTAATAAGGGTAGAGAGCATACAAAGGCCTTTTGAATATACTTACACAGCCAGAGAAGATTATTTTTTTTTTCAATTTTGCATGCAAATACAGATTATAGGATGGCATATCACTCGAAAAAAAAAAAAAAAAACGTGAAAAAAAAATAGCATTTATATTAAAAATTTTAAGTGGAAAAAGTTTTAAGAAAAAAATGATATTTTGTAAACTGGATAATTGCTTAAAATAAACTTCTCTTGGGTATAGACAACTATCATGGTATTATCCCCTTTATCTGAGATGCTGTAGCAGTTAAAGTGCTAATACATGGAAAATTCTCTTACAGTTCCCGACAATTTGTAGTTAATATCAGTGTAAAAAATAAATAAACAAACAAATGAATCTATAATCATGAGCATAGCCAATTCTCTTAACAAACATTTATCAAATATACATGCAAAATTTCAATTCATATAAGCGTAAAGAGAAATAACGAAAAAAATTTATTTTGAAAAAAAAATGCTAAAAATAACTTTTAATTACATTTTTTTATTATTTCAAAAGCCATTAACGGAGCTTTAAAATGGTTCTGTCTCATTAAATTCACCACTTTAATTTCTGAAACACCAATTTTCTTATTTGTGTGGGCTTTAAGAAATTTGCGGTGTTTCTTTGAATCTGAGACAGATTATCGGATCGAATCATGGATTCCGACGTTATTTAAATAATTATATTCCCGCAGTGAGCATTCCAGTATAATCAATATTTAACATCTGGAGAATATTCAAGCAACATTTGAATTGACCATTAAAATTGATAACGGCATCATCCGCTTCCAATATCAAACGTTTTAAAGCAAACGAATACCTCTTTTGGTCCCTTTACTATATGACACTATGTAAACTTCATTTGTATTTACTAAAGAGTCTCTGGAGTATAATTTTAAGAATACCGCTTTAATGATATTTAACACATCATTCGATAAACCAGCATATTTATTTGAATCGGCGTACGACGAGTCAATGCCTGCAGAGAGTAACACCAGCTGTCTTATCCCATACATGACATTGATCATGCACGTATTTTTATGAACAAGACTAGCTGAAAACCCGCACTTCGCTGCGGAGTACATTCAAATTAAATACAACGGTCAATGTATGCAATTAATGCCATTATATAAATATATATATATTTATAATAAATACGACGATCAATGTATACAATTGATGTAGGAAAAAAAATATATATTTATAAAAAAATCGTAAGGGATATTTTTATAGACAAAATAATGTCCAATCGTCTGCCGCATTAGCAAGAAAAAAAACTTATTTTTTTTGTCTATTTAGTTGTTATGCATGTGACGATAAATTTCTTTAAAGTACCAGAAAAAGAAATCACGTGATCGGCATTTAATAAATTACATTCTAAAAATTAATCTTTAAAAATTCACCAAAAATCAGAAAATAGAGGTAAAGATTCGAAAAAGATTTCATTTTAAAGGAATTTTTATGGTCTTTCTCGTGATATGAGTTTTATAACCCTCAAATTATTATTTTAAATGCATACTTAAAAAAAGTTATTAAAACAGCTTAAAAATTTTATTTTAAAAAAATCTAAGAAGAATGTTTCAAAAATCTCTCTTAGTGCACCCCTACACTATAAGAAGAATCGCCATGCAAAATTTCAGCCCTTTAGGTCCAGCGGTTTGGTCTGTGCGTTGTATGTCAGTGAGTCAGTGACGGAACTGTTTTATATATATAGATAAGTGATTCCCAACCGGTGTTCCTCTGCACTTTAGGGTGCGGCGAGACTTTACTTTGGTAATAAACAAAAAATAATAATAACAGAGTAAATAAATAAATATTAAGTCGATATCAAACATTTGTGCCCTAAGCATTCATAGCAAGCCTCACATTAATAAAACAAAAGTCTTTTTAGCGATTTCCATTGTAGTAGTGTAACACTACATTGAATCCCATGGATATTTTTGAAACTGTATATATTCTATTCTGGTGTTTGTTACTGATATCTCTGAATAAATGAATAAAATCAGCAGTGGGGTAAACATTTATTTGAACTTAAATTTGGCATGTTCCTGATATATTTTCCGATTTAATTTAATATTGAAATAATTGAAAAAACAAATCCTAAAGAGGATGCCCCTAGTTTCTCATCTCATTCCCAAGGGTGATGCAAAAGTAGGAAGGTTGGGAATCCCCAAACCAGATTCACAATGAAACAGTGCATCTATCACATCTTGCGGCATTTCTTTTAAACTGTCGACATTGTTACGTATTGATATTCCCTAATAATTATGGAGCCTGTCTCTCATTGTATCAGTCAATTTTCTTGTTCCAGACAACCTTTAGTTCTGGATTCTACGAATAAATAATCATACCAACTTCGAGCCACATTTGACCAAGGAAGAGTGAAAATTGTATTCCTAGATACTAAATATAAACTTTTTAGGAATGGTAATTTCTATTTTTCAGCATTTACTTATCATATAATTCAATTTTACCGCTAATTCCACACACACACACACACACACACAAAGAAAAAAATGTAAACAAACATTTAATCCTACTTCCCGTTTGCAGATGCGTACTTCCGGTTATAAAAATTCACTAACGCATATATAATGAGTTGTAACACGGTTTCTACGTATGATGAAAACAAAGTTCAAACAGAATTAGAAGGGCGAAAGATTTAAACTTTAATACTATTTTAAAAAGAAAAGCAAAAATCGACATTTTGACCGAAAATACCGTTTTAAAGGTGTACAGGCACCTTGAACTGCGGCGACGTGTGGACACTAAAAGTGGGTAAGTACTCACACAAAATAAATTTCTTTGTTGCTGTTGTCCTATGATCAAAAGTGTTCCAGACCAAGTCCATATAGGCTTTGAGGGTAGAGGAGTGCGGTTCCGGTTTACGTTAGCACCACAAGGGTCAGAGTCCGTCTTAGCTAGATGCCACCTCAATTTTGACCTAGCGATCCCAGGGACGACATCTACCGAGAGAAGGTACCCCCCACCCCACCCCACTCCGCAGACATCATAGAGGGACTTTTCGGTTTGCAGACTTAAGTGCCCATATCCGGCCTAGACACGAAGGTATTTAATAGAGCTTGCAGGAATTCAAACAGAACATCCTCGGCGCCTGAAGCCGACACGTTACCACGAGGCTACATCGGGCCCATAAATTTCTTCATACTGGCAAAGTGAGACTTCAGTAATGAGGTGCGACGACCTGCACTCACTTTGTATTTGGAAGCATCTTCACAAAATACTAGCGAAAAATGCACATTTTTTTTAAAGAATAAATATAATTCAGACCTACCAACCTCAGTAAGAGTAAAATCCTGCAATATTCTATCATGCATAAGATAATCGACATAACACAAAACAGTATAGTAAAAAATCATAAAAGAATTATAATGTATACTTATAGTTTATAGGATCTCTTTAATAATATTACATAGTTCAAAATATTTCCTTACTGTTCAGCACATCTTGAAATTATAATATTAAACAAAAGTTTGTAATCGTACATTTTAATGTACATCATATTTCCACTAGCAGGGACTCCAGCAGTCGATATTTTGAGTACTTCTATATCTTTATAATGTTTGTTTTAATTAATTGCAGAAAATCTTGGAATTTTTTTAGCATTTAATGTTGCTGATTTTGCTCTTTTTAAAAATTCATTGTCAAATTGTTCTTCATAACAGTGTCCATGAGGGTTCATTTGCATATTAGCAAATTTTCTAAGGTTTCCCTTGACATAGATGACCTGAACTGAGTAGATATTTTGTTATGTAACTAAAAATCCGGTAATAATAGTGTCCATTCCGGAAACCCGGAAGATGCTTTAAAAATCCGGCATTGCCGGGATAAATCCGGAAAGTTGGCAGGTCTGATAATTTTATTTTTCCTTTTCATTTCTGAAAAACAGTGCGCCCAACTTCACAAAAGTACATACCAAGTATAATGTTCAGGAAATAACTGATGTCATCTCTTTTAAAAATATATTCTATACAAATCATCCATTGAACTATAATAATATGCCAGCGTATCAGTCACACTCTTTGCTGACAAAAAAGCACAGCAACGAAAAATTACTTTTGATAAAAAACAATTTTGAGTATGCAGATGTAAACGAGATTTAACCCCATTTAACAGTAATAGGATAATTTGCGAAGTAGAAATGGCCTGATATTCTGCAGAGTTCAGTCACCAAGATAGCGTTGGTGTTGCAAGAGGGTTGTATTATGGCATTAATATTCCAGAACCAGATAAATAAAATCCCAACAAACTGGTGAGTATTACACACTTAAAAAAATAAATAAGTAAATAAATTCAATTTGGATGGATGCCCGCCGAATCGGGACGCAGTTAACAAACAGTTTTGCCAGTGTGATTATCAGACTATTAGAGTGAATAGATACTAAATTCCACGGAAAGGTAGCCACAGTTCCAACTATTTTTTGTAGGCTCTTGAAAAAACTAGCTCCTTTCCCGTGATTTTAAGGCTCATTACCATTTCAAAAAGTATAAAACTATCCTTTATTTAGAAGGATAAGGTACCATTCGAATCGAAAAAAAAATAATCATTATAAAGAGCAGTCATACGTGTACTTCAAACGGTAATCTGATTCTAAAGAATATTCTATAGTTTTTTCCCTTAACCCCGGACTACTTTTCTTGTGCTTCAGTCGTCTGGTTTCTGGGCTTTGCTCATACTTTTTTCTTTCTACTAAGGGCCTGTTCACATGGAGTCCGTTGCGTTGCGTTAAGGAAAAGATGACGTTGAGACGAAAATAAACCAATCATATGCCTCCAAACGATTAGCAATGAAATTTTTAACGCCTAAGATTTGTTTATTTTCGTCTCAACGTCATCCTTTCCTTAACGCAACGCAACGGACTCCTATGTGAACAGGCCCTTTGAGGTGCCATTTTTCATTGTAGTATACACAAATAAACATTTCTTAAGTCTCCGTAAATATTTCCTCGAGGTTTCTCCGGCAGCTTAAATCGCTTTTGTTTTGTGAACAAAAGAAAATATTCATTTAGAATATACATAGAACTTTATAAATTTAGTTTAGTCTTCAGATACCGGATGGAAGGAAGAAACGTTTATAATAAGGTTAATATTTATTTCAGTAAAAGATTACCGGTCTAATGCTTTTAATCGTTAGCATATGAAACTTATTGCCGTTGGGAGGCTTATAGGGCTATAATTTAATTCAGTTTGTTTTAACTTCTCTTGAACTTCTTGCTCTTAAACAGCGTGGATGAATCCCAGCACTATGCCTCTTTTGCAGTAACTTTATTTGTTGCTGTCAATGACGAGAATATCAAAACACTGATTTATGAGCGGTCGAACTCTAAGAATATCAAAATGTTAAAAGCTATATAAAAAAAAAACAAAGCTAAAAATTTTACACCAATGTATCTCATTACATTAAATGTGCGAAAGTAAAAAGAGAAAGCCCTCTGTTTGTTTAAGGTGGAGCAATCAGCCTCGTTAATTATTTCATTACGCCTTTTTGGGGGTGCTAAGTACACAATTTCCTGCGCGCGTTACAAAATTATGATCGCTTTAATCCCAGGAAAATTTGTCCCCCCCCCCTCTCTTCCTTTCCCTTTATTACTCCTCGTTTATGCACATCAAGGATATTACAAAATAGGAAACGAGATTTCGACAGCCAGTACTATTTTGCAAGACGTAGTGAAACGCATTACCGATTGTTTACTGGGGCGTGGAAAGTTAAGAAACGGCTTTGAACAGTAGAAAACTCTTCACATATCAGAAAATTACCTTCGCTCTTTTAACTCGTTGTTAACTTTCCTATGATCGATACAAGATTAAACGAGCCATAAAGAAGTTCAATTATTTGATTTTTTTTTTTTTTTTTTTTTTTTAAACTTGCGCATTTAATCCAATAATTTGTTTTCGAAATTTATACTCGATATCAGAAATATGGGTTGCCTATTACGCATGAACTTATTTGTAGAAAACTTAGGACAAACGAGCTAAAACGCGAAAGACTCATTTGCAATATAATGCTATTTTAAAAATAAATATTATACACTAAGTTAAATGGATATTCCGTAATCTGTACGAGATGCCTCCAGGAATGTTTAAGTATTTTCCGAACATAAGATTTTTCCTCCACACAGGACAATATTAATTACTCAGTGTAAATCTATCTTAAGGCTGATGTGTACGAACCCTAATTCGCTTACCTCAATGTTTTTTTTTTTTTTTTTTAAATGCGGAGACACTTGTCGCGAAGACATTCGCCTATAATTCACCGCAGTTTTGCTAACCACTTTATTATGGGGACGCCATATATAGGTGGACCAACATTGCCCCCTATGAAGGGACGACACAAACGGAGGCATTTTAGTGGCGCTTCGCCAGGATTCGATCCGAGCACCCTTAGCACCGAAAACCAGCGTGCTGTACCACAAGGCCGCCACGGCCTCCTTGACCTTGGGGCTTGGGGTGCCATACAACATATGTCTCAGTCAGGTGGTCAACCTGACGTGGGACCCCCAGAGTTTAGTTCCCAAGCATGCTTGGTCCTCATTTTATCGACCCACTCAAGGGATGAAAGGCTGAGTAGACCTTGCCCAGTCGCAGGGTTGAACCCTGGACATGTGGGATGATAGCTTGACGCTTTTAAACACTACGCCACCGGGCTTCACCTCAATGTTAACCTATGGAGAAATTCTAACAGATTACGGCAACTCCCACTTTCGTGTACAAGCCAATGTCAAACCAGAGCTGCGTAGCAATACCTGCAAACTCAGCCGAGGGTTTAATTCCCCTGTTCGGAATATGAATAGTAATAGGCCGTACGGACAGTACAGATCTGCCGACCAATTTGGGCAACCCGGGGCCCCTAACCTATGGAGAAAATGTGTCTACTTAAATGCCGATAATCCCATAAAAATGGTATTTTCAGAGAGACCAATTTTTTTTTTTTTTTGCACCTTGCAGCAGGGTTTATTTTATAAATTTCGTCCACCAAAGGAATTCATGAGCGTTTAAAACACACTATACCAGATTATATCTAATATCCGCATCAACTAATATCTAATACCCGCATCTATCTCCTAGTTCTTATATTCCTTTCTTTCCAATCTAATTTCTAAATTTATTTTAAAAACAACAGAAAAAATCGTAAACGTTCCAAGATTATCAACAGCGCTGCATTTAAATAATAAATAAACAAGGAATGATGGAGTATGATGATCACTTCCGCCGAATCATGTGATGGACTTTACATCCGGTAAGGCGGGTAATACCAGGACAAAAATGTTGTCCCGTGTAAATGGACGTCAAAGGAGTTCCCTGTTAGCGGGTAAATCCCGGGTATTATTGTTGTCCATGTAAACGCAGCTTATATGTGTGTATGTATATATATATACTAGAAGGTAACCCGTCATTTTGACGTCATAATACTAATAATAACGTCATAATGGAAAAAGTATATGAAAGTTAAAAAATATCCCGAATTATCTAACAATATTGCATTTAATCCACAACTTGTAAAAGCAAACCCTTTCATTATTTTTTTATTTGTTTAATTTTTAATGCGATCGGAGTAGTAGACTGCCATCCAGTATTTTACAGCTCACTACGCGATATGAATACTTGAGCTACTTGATTCATTCACATTCAAGTTTGTTTACTTTCAGAATTCATTGCAAAAGTAAACAGATTTTTAAAAACTGTTAAATATACACCTAAAAACATCCAATTTTTTTTTTGTTCTGAATGTTTTATAGAAAAATAGGCTGAACAAACGTGATTTGATGGAGAAGATATTAATTTTTAGGTAAGAAAAATTCTGATCCACATCTGAAATTGAAATTAAGCCTAACCGGCCGTTTGTTTACTGAGGGCTTCAATTGAAAGATGAGTACAGCCCGGAAGTGTTATACAGAGACAACGGCTATTATATATATATATATATATATATATATATATATATATATATATATATATATATATATATATATATATATATATATATATATATGCCAAAATTTTGACGCATCTTGGTACTTTTCTGTTTAACTTGTCCAAGCGAGACTGGGTTTGGTGCGCTGCCAAAACTAAAACTCGCGAGGACGGACGGACGGACGGTTTTAGCGTCCGAAATTTTCCTTTCCGGAGGACCGTTATGGAGGAATCCTACGTTTAAAATAAATAAATAAATTTTTAAAAAAACTTTCAAACCAATCGGCAATCCTTGGACACATTTTCTCCATAGGTTAATATCGAGGTGGGTGAATAGGATCGGGTTAGTACACAGCAGCCTCATTAAAACACAAAATGGAACTGAATCATAAAGATTTACACTATGGAAATATTTTTACACGTAATGCTTTCCAAGCTAATTCTTTAGCAAATTTTTTTAGTTCTCGTCGCTTGGTCATGTGACTCGCTATTTCATAATAATAATAATAATAACAGCCTTCAGCCTTCGTTGCTCGGATCGATGAGACATAATATCATCGAGGTTGTTACATACTCCTATTCTTGTTGAAGAGAGCTTTTCAAATGGTCTTTGTTGGAAATTGCCCCGAATTAAAGTTTTCCATTCTGTTCTTCCAGCAGATGTTCGACTGGACCGATTTTAGGAAATTGGGTGAAATTGGAAGAGAGTATCGTATTTATACAGCCACGTGTTTATGACTATGTGCTTAGGAGGTGAACATGGTGCATTAAAAAAATCATGAAAAAGGTATGTTTTATTTTGCACCAGACAATTTTTTTAGAACTATGTCTACACAGACTTCGTGATTCAAAATTCCAAGAATTATGACTCACGAGCTCGGAGGCAGTTATAGAACCTCGAACTGAAAAGGAAACGCAAGGAATTGGAAGGAATCCACGTATCACTGCGGGAAATAAACTCCTTAACAGCATATAAACTTTTTTTTTTTCATTTTATTCTTCTCCACCTGATTAAAAAAATATCAAATTTACTTTCGCCTTTTAAAGTATAAAGGTTTTTTTTCAACCCCAAAAAATTCTCAAAACTTCCTTACTGGCATCTTTTCCACGAAGTCAAATCTAACAACTTTCGATTCCTCTCACAGACGATGAATTTCCTTTATGCAGTATTATTGTGAATACCTTTGTAGTCTGCGCGTATTTCGAACCATACTTACAGGGCGCTGCTATTCCTCTGTTTTACTGTATGTTAGGACACTTGAATTTTTATATTCAACTGTCGCATACGAAACCACCTAGTCCCCATGTATTGTGCGAAGTTGTGCTAGGTGTTGCGGCCCTTCCTCCATTTCAATGCGTACCAGGGAACATTTCTGGAATTTTTTTAAACGGTTGACGCAGCTAAGAGGAAGGGAGTAGACCACATCGATGTTGTTTATGCAATGTTTGGGAAATACAATGACTGATTCCACAGCAGAACACAATGGAGATTGGTTGAGATCACTACACTCATATTTTTGTTACTCGGGGTCTAATTAGACCAGAACATACTGCTTCAAGCCGATTCCGAACAGCTACAAACATCCATACCAAGAGGGGGGGGGGGACTCGAACTCACAGACTCTGGTACCAAATGCCAACACACAATGAAGAATCAAAATATAGGTGTCAGACTCTCGTCTCCCATTCTTATGTGGAATTGATGAAGGTGAGTAATAGCGTCTTCAATAAGCACCAAAGGAAACGCAAACAGGGGTCGAAAGCTATACACCTTTGGAAACCCTCGACAATAGTGAGTTAGTCAGGTCATTTAAAATGATTAGGGAAACACAGCGGCGCACTTCCAAGGGAGTAGCCGTGGACAATGAAATTCACGATAGGTGGTTTGCGTAGCGCGGATGGAAAAGGCCGGTTGTTGTTCGAGAAAGAGAGAGAAGAATGCATAAATACAGACGCCGGTAACGAACGAGAAAAAAATAGACTTGGACTGTTGAAGGGTCAACACGCGTACGGAGAGACGGGGAGCTCGTTTGGACTTGGAATAATGAGCCCTGCTCTCATGAGTGTAGTAACATTCGTAGGAACGAACCTTTGTAAATGATTTATTTAACCAAGATTTTAATGTGTCAATAAACCAGATGTAAATAAGAGTTGGTGCTACAGTTATGATTACTTCTAGAAGATAATGATTTGTCGGATCACGACTTTAAAGGTTAACAACAGGATTATAAGTGTTTCTTAACTACCGAAGCTTTAAAATTAGCTTCTTTTCATGTCATGTTTTGAACAGTTAGTACACCCTATATAAAATCAGCAGTAATGCTATTGACCAACTTCATTTAAATGTCCGAGTGTAAAACGTATCTGTGCGTTGCAACTTGAGAAGGTTTATAGCCCATCACGGTGATGTTAACACGGAATTAATTATACTAAATTTCCGTTCCCTATACAGATTCTTATATGAGCTTCTGCTTGTCAGTGCCAATATACCGGTAAGCACAAAATGCTAGATCACATACATGGCCGACTATACGGTGACCCTTAAATGAATGGCCAGCAGTCTCGCGGTGTGAGTTAGGGCGTCCGTCCGCATTCGATGTTGACCACTAGGTGACCACTGGTGTTTGCGAGGCGTTGTTTACATTCAGGCGAATGTCTAACGAAAAGTGCCTCCGCGTTTGATTAAAAAAAAAATAAATATGGGTGTGTCTAACGGAAAATATTAACTACTTGGCGATTTCGAATGAGATATGTGTAGTGATATAAATAAGGTTTAATTAAAATAATAAAAAATGCCATAGATTTATTCGTGCATACGTCTAACAGCCCGAGGTTAGATTTTACCGAGTAGGTCAGGAAAAATGCTCATGCATTTTCAACTAACTTTAAATGTACCACAGTTTCAAGGAGATTCCATACAGATGCAATGATAGTAAATTAAGGAAATTTACGTTTTGTGTCAAATCATAATCACAGCTCGAAAACAAAGAATGAGAAAATTTAATAACAGTTTAAATGATAAATTTTAAGTTACTTACTAAGGAATATTTCTTAGTAGGTAACTTAAAATCTCTTAGTGAAATGAAAGAATTACATTTCAGTTTTTCCTTTACATTTATACTTGTTGCAAGGATTTGAAACTTCTTCATTTATTAATACATCAATTATTAATACATAGATATGAAAACGGTTCATGCTGGAAAGTCACCCCGCCCCCCCCCCCCCCCCAAAAAAAAAAAAAAAAAAAAAAAAAAAAAAAAACCATAAATAGCTGAATGTCTTACATTTCAAAATGCGTTTCCTATAGGTTGCTATAACTCGCCTACGATTGCAGTTTTTAAATTCTCCTAGATGAGAATTTTTAGAGTAAATCAAATTGATTTGGGTAAAGAAAAATAAACTTAAAAATTTGTCTGGGTCAATCAGCGCTTATTTTACTTTCGTGTCGTTACAGCTTGAAGCCAGACAATGGCCTAATGGTTAGCTTTCGGTACCAGAGTCTGTGGGTTCGAGTCCCAAAAGTTGGCCTGCATACTTGCAGCGCCTCGGAATCGGCTTTCTCAACTGTAGGTTCCAGTGAAAATACCGTATTTTTCGGACCATAATTTGAGCCAGATGATAAGACGCACGCCAAATTTATGGGAGGGTGTTTAGAAAAGAATATTTTGTATTTTGCTAGGTATAGAAAGGCATTTTCAATTTCTTATTTAATAAAGGTAAAATACATATATAATAAGTAATATATATAAAATATCTCTATATATAAAACGCATAGGTATGCGGCACAAAAATCGACGATATTTCTACACTCCGAATGGCAACGGCTGCAACTACCAGATGTAAACATTAGCGGCCGTCCGCAATTTGCAACCGCGTGTCAACATGGATTTACGCACTGAAATCAGGAATGCTCGAAAGCGAGCTGCACGATCGAGTGAATATTGGGAACAGTCTCAAAAAAGAAAGCAAAGAAGAAATAATTCATTAAGAGAGAGGCGTGAAAGAGAGAGCATAAATGATCACGAGGTTAGGCTTAACCGTCGCCGGCATAGCAACCTACAGCCAGTAATAGTTAATTTTATACGCTTTTTTCAGTACTTGCTGAATTTTTACTCCATTTTATAAGTTGATTAGTGGAAGAAATTTTCCCAACAATTTATTATTTGATATAATTAAGTGTAGATATCTGAATTGTGAACAATAGTACATACAGAGAGTGTTGTAATCCACACTATATTTTAGTACTTGCTGAATTCTTACTCCATTTTTAAAGTGAAAATTTTTTTCCCCCAACAATTTCTTATTTGATCTAATGATAAAGTGTAGATATATTAATTTTGAAAAATAGTACATACAGAGAGGGATGTAATTTTTAAAATCATTGGTGTTGGGTTTTCCAGTCTTATCTTTAGCTCTGAACTGAAGTAATGGAAATTTATATTTTTTAATCACGATGTTTCAGAATCAGCCTTATGAAGAATACCCCTTAACAACGTATATTTATGATGACAGGTAATATTAACATTTCTTACATATGTTATTTTCAGTAGAGTTGTTTTGCAAAAGCGACCATGCTGGTCGCGCAGCGGCTAGTATATAATAAAATATTAATTTTTATCTTAATGTTACCTTCGGACCATAAGACGCATCTCAATTTTAAATAGATTTTTTTTATGTAAAAAGGTGCGTCATATGGTCTAAAAAATATGGTAGCTCTCCTGTAATAAAGGATGACTTAGCGATCTCAACTAATCAGCCTAACGTGTAAATTAGGGACATTTTGACTTCTTCAGGAACATGTCAATAAGTGCTCGAACTACGGTAGCACAGGAACGAAATTATTATCAAAGTGCAAAAATTAATCAAATCGAAGCATCGCAACGTTTATCACCAAATTTTCTAATTGTATTAACAAGGCTTAAATTCGCATTTTCACGGTAATAACAATGTGATGTCGCCCTGTCAAAGAGAATCAAGTTTCTTTAATAATGTTATCCTGGCATACTGGAAACATCGCGAAAACAATCTGAAACATTTTAATATTAAAAATTTCTATTTTGAAACACACAGACGACCTGACTGACATTTAACAGAATCAATAGGATAGCATATACACGAAATATAACCCTTATAAAATATCGACTTTACGATTTCAATTTCGGAGAAAACATCGGCTTACAGAAAAAAATATTCTGTCCGTGATTTTAAAATTCTGTGCAGGGCCCGAGGTATCGATAGCGCACCGGCTTTCGGTATTGAGGGTGCTCGGATCAAATACCGACAAGCGCCGTTAAATGTATTCGTGTCTAAGCCGGATATGGGCACGTTAAATCCGTTAAATCCGAAAGTCCTATGAGATCAGTGGGTGGGGAAGATACGATCCCCCCAGATGTTGCCCCTGGGAGTGCTCGGTCAAAATTGTGGTGGCACCTAGGCCAATATTTTTTTCAATATAACAAAGAAATGGAAACATTTCATTTGGAAATCAAATAAGCTGCAAAAAAAATATCTCATACCTTTTAAAAGAGAAACGCTTGAAAAAGAGAAAAAAATGTCAAAAGAAATAAGTAAGTATGCAGATTTTTAAAAATTTTTATTCTTTATTTATGTACTTATTTTTTATATTTATTTATTTTTATTATTTTCTCAATTTTCACGTAAATTCATTCAGACTGCGTCGAACGCAGCAGTGAATATTTTGGCCATCCATAATCTTGAACAATCAACTGTTCGAACGTTCGACAAGAAATGGAATAGTGTGTCACATTATATACATATCATTAGAATTTTTACACCTTTTAATAGTTATATTTCTGCTAAGGAACATCATCGGGTATCGAATTTTACATTGTATAAAGAGTACGTACATCATTTGGCAGGAATTAAATGTACACAAAATCATTAACATTCAATGTGATTATCATGTTTTAACGCTGAACATTTGCTTTTATTTTCGCTACAATAAATCTTAATTCTTTATGTATACTAGGAGTTTTTACAAGTTTTTATTCACGCTTATGGAAAACACTTACATGCCAGTTAGAACGTGGACAAATTTCATTTATGCAAAAGCTTTCTAACTTTTCGCGCCAAAGATAATTATCTCATGCCTTAGGCTAACAACCTTAGGACGAAAACGTACTCCTAAGACAGGAACTCTCTATTAATCAATTAAATGAAACGGAGACTAACTTGTACGGTTTTTACAGAGACCTCAGGATGACTTCAGCGCACGAAGCTGGCTCCCAAATCCTTCCAGAGGGACAAAAACATGACAATCGCGTCCTCGCTGAGCTCGAGATGATTCATGGAGGTCAGAACGTTTTTAATCAGCTCTTAAAATACAGTTTGGCGGTATTCCATCTTTTGGCTCTTTGTTCCTCCGAAACAAGGGCAGTATTTATGAGTTGCAATTTTATAAACAGTGGGATCACAAACACGGAAGGCACCTCTGTAAATATCAGGAGAAAAGAAAAATGCCAGACTTTGGTATGGATTTTCGTAGAGAGATTATTTCTTAATAAAGTAACTTGAAATTTATCATTGGACTGGTTTATTTTATTTATGACTGTTAGAGAGCACCATAGCCGTCTTTTGCTACATGATGGCTAATTAGATCAGGATTTACAATTTAGAGCCGATTCCAAAAAGGCTACAACCATGTCAACAGTGGTACTATAACTCACAGACTCTGGGACCGGAAGGCAATGAATGCCCTGGCCGTTCGATCATTGCTCGTCCGACTCTTTTACTAACAGCAACGCATCACGGTAAAACTTCCTTATCGCAGCAGTTTCCATCACACTTTGGATGTGTCAGGGTCTCTAACTTCATCCCCAATACACCTAACAATCGAATCACATCCCCTGGGGAAGACTTCTGGACTTAAGGGGACAAGGGATCTCCAATCTCGTTTTTTAAATTTCCAATATTTTACTCTATACATAAAATGAGAATAATTAATATTCTTTTCGAGTCCATTTAGGGCACTTAGCATTCACAAATAAGTATTTTGCAAGAATATGACCTGTTTTTCAAAAAATTCTTCAAAAATGTTAGAATTTTTCAAAATGCTCCACTCGCATTTATTTTCTCCTGATTTCTTTCAAATTTCTCAAGATTGTTTATTGAAGTATTTTCCACAAAATGGTGCAAAAGTTTTGAAACCACGAATATTTTTCAAATTTAAAGTCCATGAAATAAAGCAAAAACATAAAAAAATAACATACAGATATAAAAAAAATTACCTATGGCTTTAGATGCATACAAAATAAAAATCAATGCACATTTATGTTTATATATACACGGTAAACTTATATTTAAAAAATCAAGGTTTTTTTTAAGGATTTTGAATTCACATGGAACATTTTGAAAAATGATAGAATTTTTGAAAATAAATTGAAAAACAGGCATTATTCTCCCAAAAATATCTTGTTTCGAATTCTAAGGGTCTTCAATTGCACTAAAAATAAACTCAAAGTATTCTCATTTTGTGAATAGAGATAAAAATTGAAAATTAAAAAATTCGGGGTTTAGGGTTCCTTATCCCCTTAAAGGTTTAACTTGACTGTACACCTCACAGAGAGGTAAGTTTTGAGTAATTCTCGCACACATGGAAAGCTCACTACAGTAATCGTGCAGGCTATTACGCTCCTAGTACAAAATTCCAATATTTTTACTCCTTGTTCATTTCTGGGACTGTAGCATATTTCTAAATGCCGCCAAATGTTATCTGGCGTTAAATTTGCTTAAGACAGTGGTTCTGAAACCGTGCTTGACTAACAGAGCCAGAATATATGTCTGATGGACATAAGGATGTCCGTTTTAAGTAAATACCTTAAGGGGACTCACTACCCTTAAATCTTTAAAACATTCGATTTTTTGAAAAAAAATATATGTTAAAGCCTGATCATTTCTGAACAAAATAAAGCAAACCGCATGAAAATATTCCGCTTAGTTCCGGAGATATTGACATTCAAAGTATTCAATTACTGATCAAGTTTATGGTAAGAAAATTTTAAACTCATTTTTCTCAAAATGTAATTTTTCATCATTCCGCAACTGAGATCTCAAAAACTATGAAACATAATTCCATGAAATTTTTATCATTACATAATCATGTTATTTTATTGCGTCTGAACTAGAATTATTGCAATCACTGCACATTTTGCTATTTTTTCAGGGGTAAATTAATGCAAAAATTTAAGGAAATTTTAAGTATATTTTGAGCATTTTTAAAAAAATTGAAAAAATATTTTAATGTTGAATGTTTTATGTTCGATTGTATTTTGAATTATTTATTTTAAATATAAAACAGGAATTATACATTTAAGTGTAAAATTAATTTCATAGTTCTACGCGCAAACCAGCATACAATAAAAATACTTCAAAAAAACAAGGTATATCTAAAGCAGTTTTAAAAAAATTACTTAAAATTATTTTGAGGGTTGAAAATTTGTTTAATAAAATAAATATATCAATTTATTATATACATAAAATTTGGAAAAATTGGGAGTAAATTGAAATAGTTGCAAAGAGTCAAAAGGCATGAAAATATGCCTTACTTCCTCGACTTAAGGGTGAGTCCCCTTAATTTATAATATAATACGAACTGGCTACGCCTCTACTGTGGAACAACACCCTTCTCTGAAGCTTAGGTGGTCCGTCAGATAATCAGTTTCGAGTCTGCAAGTGATGAGATATTTCTTCGATAAGAATTTTTCAGACTTGATCAGAACCCATTTGAATTATGAAAAAATATTCGTGATATAAAAAATTCACTATTTTCGGGCAGGTTAAATTCACTAGACTATCTGGCTCCTTAAGAATTGTTTTCAAATGAAATAGTTTCCCGGATTGCTGGTTATTTCTAGATATCAATGAGTTTATTTATCCAGAATAATCGAAAAAAGCCCTGCAGTATATACTTTGGGACAGTATCTTTCGAAAAAGCCTTTCCCCATCTTTTCATTTTTAGCAATGATATCGACTGAGCATGAGATCAACGTGACTATTATTGAACTTAACAAAAATATTATGAGAAAGGTCACTGCACCGTCCATTGCACAAGGATCGAAATATAATACATTTACATCAGTTTTATAAAAAGATAAAATTCGGGGAGAACAGCTATATTAAGATTAATAATGTAGACATTTTGCAACTAAAATAAATGATTTTTGCAAGACCAACAAGTTGCTTTTAAATACTGAAATTTATAAATTATTTAAAACAAACAGCTGAAGGAAATAGGGGTTCTGTGAAATTTTTTTTCATTATAATATCATTTTTCTGTTTAAATGTCAATGGTATCTCGATTTAACAAATTATCATTATGCATATTTTTATTTGCCTCGTCTGAAATGCAAAACTATTTAAAATAATCCCCCGTTTTACGAATAACAATATATTTATCAGAAAAAAATTATTTGTGGGTAAATAATGAAAACTTTACTATCATTTATCCTCCTGGATTCCAAAATAGTGACGGAATAAACAGAATGAATATTCGTATCTGATCCAGAGACAGACTTAATCGATCAATCAGTAAAATAATATCTCTTTAAAGAAGCTATTGAATAATGTGCTAAGCGTTATTTAACGCGCATTTAACACGAGAAAAGACATTTTCAGAGCGTTAGAAAAAAAAAAAAAAAAAGTGCGGAATTTCAGGGAAGAAGATATTTGAGCATCGTCCATAGCATTTCTTTTCAAAATGGATAATTTGCTTCATGGGCAGAATTAAAGAATTTAACCACTGGTTCGCACATTTTTTAATTAGTAAATTTTACATGCCGAAAAAAATGCAAAAATATTTTAGCTAGTCCTTTTGGCAGTCATATGACAATCAAAAGAATCCAAACTAAATCCAAATGTCATCCAAAAAGAATCAAAACTAAAAAAAAATTGCATTTGTAAACAGGCACTCTGTAATTACAACTATTATAATTATTTTAAGTTCTTAAAATTTACATACAATTTTTGAACAACTCAGAGACCCACCCCAGAAAAAAAAAAAAGCTTTATTTAATGAACGAGTCATTGACTCACTCTCACCTTTCCACTCATGAAAAATTCATATAGACAATAATATGAAAGCTTTCTCAGTTCGTTTGATTCCCCCCCCCCCCACTCTCTCCCTCTATGTATATATATATATATATATATATATATATGTGTGTGTGTGTGTGTGTGTGTGTGTTTGTTTGTTGGCGCGTGCACACACACACATATATTTGAAGTACAAAACTTACAAAAGTACAGATTTTTATCGTTCAGATAAGATTTTCTTACTTTTAGTACTTTACAATAACTTCAAAAATGAAACCTCAATCCCCGATTACTCACATTTTACCTGTTTCCGCATTACATCTGCAGATTACAGTCTCAACTTTAAAATAAATCATGCATATTTTAAGAACACAATGGTATGTTAATTACAAAAATATACTACAAATATTGTCAAAACAGACGGACGTCTACAACAATTTTCCTCGGAAAGAGGTAGAAACGTTTCTTAAAGTACATATGGTAAATAGATTCTAGATGACAGCTAGTCAATCTCAACTGACTTACCATCGCGTTAAATCCAAGCAAAAACGGCTACTTATCCACTCTCCGCATCAGTGTTGAGCTTACCATTCAAACAAAACATTGCTGTCAGAAACAAACCCCCGTCACCACTTGACTGGCTACGGACTGTTCGAAAAGAATTGAACAACTGGAGCACAGGCTGGATGGGGTGCAAAAAAAAAAAATCCCAGTAGCGAACAGAAACAAAACAAAACGAAAAAAAAAATTGAAAGCGAAGCGCGAGAATACGGCAAGGGAAGTGAACTATGAAGGACACAAACCCGAAAGAAAAGAGCTTTCACTTGTAAGCGCCTCCGGTTTCCGCTCTCCGATCAAAAGCTTGTAATGGGGTGCGTGAACTAGCGAAAGCGGGCGCCAAAAAGAGCGATAAATGTGCGTCCGTGAGGGGGCTGATATTATACAATGCGCCAAACAGTGATATTATGCCATTAAATCATCGTTTCTCTATTGCCATTTTTGTTCCGTTCCAGCATTTTTAAGTCGTTTATTCAACGGAAAGAGTAAGGTTTACTCTTTTTTCTGAATTTCAAAAGAGTAACGACGCCTGAAATTTCGAATTTTTTTTTTTTTTTCACGGTTGGTGAAAACTTTCCAGGTGGGCAACAGGTGTCAAGAACAGATGTGACAGGGGTAACCACTAAATTAACTCCATTCTTCTGATTGCGTGCAGGGTGGGTGACAGAGAGTAAAATGAGTTCGATTTAGCAAATGAGACTGGGTACAGAATCCCCGATAATTATTTAAACTGGAACTAGGATGCACGTAAGTGATTCATCTTTCACATAAAATAACGACCCCCCTTAACAACTAAAGGCAGTGTTATTAGATGACCTTAGACATTCTAAAACTACTTCCGCGACGACTTTACATCCGAGTTCAATGGGTGAAAGAATTGTCCACATTGATATCAAAGTATGACGTTTTTTACTCCTTATCCGTGAAAATCGATATAATAAAGTGCTTTTAGCAAATTTCTCAGGAGGACTCGGGCAGAAAATTTATTATTATTATTATTATTTTTTAAAAACATTTCTCTATAATTTTTTTCATCTAATGTGCCTTTATAACATCATATATACGTATAAAAATACTAGATCACTTTGAATTTTTCTCTTAAAACAACTTTTAAAATGCAAAATTTAAAGCACAGTTTTTTTGTTTTCGTTATATCTGCTGATCCAATAGATCTATCCGAATGTTTTTTTTAAAAATAATTTTTATAAATTATGCGAATAGAGCTTTGGGATATTTAAAAAAAGTTACCAAAATTATTTGTTTTCAGAATTTATAAGAATATTTTTTAATAAAATTTTTAATTGCTATGATGGTCAAAAAATCCTTTATTTCCTGCACAACTTTTCTTCGAGGAATTATAATCAGAACTCTTACTCTACATACAAAATCCTAGAGACTATTGGAAATGGAACAAAGGAATGCACTACAAAATGTCATTGATACAGTGCGAGAAATTTTAGATATAAGTTGGAAAATCATGAAAAAATTTTAATGCGAGGTAAATATAGTACTGATAAAGAGCAGGCTACGCATAGCCACCATAGCCTAAAAATCTTGTCCCTGGCTTTGTCTGTGTTAATTTATTCTAAAAGTTCTATTTTGTGTTTTACGCAAAGAAAAAGAAAAATAAGTTTTATTACAGAATTTATTTTATGATTTTTTATACTGACCAATGAGAAATATAGTCAGGATTAGGTGAAACATACTCAAACACAAACATGATATCATCCGGAAGTGGAGCAAAAATTCAAAGAATAGATCCCGGATTTAGTCAAACATATAAGCAATGTTGATCTTTAGTGAAAACACTACCTAATCATATTTATCTGGGAAAAAATCATTCCCAGAATGCTCACGTTGAGATACCAGCTTTAAAATGCTCCGACCGGGAAATTTCGACAGAGCTTTTATTTGTTGTGATAAGAATAAGAGCTTTAAAATAAATAAAATAGAACAGAATAAAATAAGGATTACATCCTCTGGAAATGTATGAGTGTAGACTGGTTGAAAGAGCTCTGACTGAAATGGAGTTACATAAATGACGACAATGACAGAATTTGGGGGGAAAAATAACCTATTACCTTGACCCTTTTTGGTTATAAATAATATAAAACATTCCCTTCCATCTATTACTAAGCGAATACGCGTAAAATGAGTCAACGTATAATTTCGTTACCGCTCTGATTACTCAACTAGGAAATGTGAATTCTGTTAACTTCTGTATTACGGTAACAGCCTATAGTAATCAACGTTCTCCCTATGAGGCGACAGCACGAGAACATGTGCATGCCTTGGCCGATTCGAATCTGGCAACTTGTTGCTCATACTACCCTGCAAAATAGGCAGCTAAACACAAAAAACTTTACTTAGATAATTTTACTAATGGGTTGAGGGGGAATTTTGGAGATTAAACAGCCACTCTAAACATATATTATGCTCCATTAAAACCTTTTGTCTTCGTTAGGAAATTGAAAGCTCTTATCATTCGGATTTTTCTCTAAGATTGTTGACATTAATATTTCTTGTTTAGTTTCTTGGTATGACTCTCCGCTCTAGCGCGATTTTGAAGCATCACGTTACTCCTATGAATCGCGACCTAAAACAACATACTACATTCATAAAAAAATTAGCCGCCGATGACTTCATACAGCGAAATAAATGAGCATATGCAAACCTCTCTCTTTAACGCGCTTGTTTGATAGTCTTGAACCATTTCAAAGGATATTCAAAACATGGATTTATGATGTTATTTATTTTTTTTTTAAAAAAAGGTGTCTTTCAGAGATTTTTATTTCCTTCTCTAACGATTCGTAAAATTTCAATTGACACAGATACGATTTATTCTTTTTAAAAGTTTGAAATAAATAGTATATATAATGTTAGATAGAGTGAAAATGATATCTGACGTTTTACAATAAGTACTTGGGAAGGGTAAAAAGTCCCAACACTAACGTAACATATTTGACGTTTGATAGAGGCTCTAATACAATGATTCTCAATCGGTATGCTAACACAAAAAATATTAGTAGGGTCCACTTAAAATAAGTACTAAGCTGAATTAATTATTCTCACGCCCGACAGATTGTGACACAAAAACTATGCACTCATTCCTGAGGGTGAATTATCTATTCTTACACCTACAACTGTTAGACTCAATATCAAACATTTGTACCCTAAGCATCCATCGCAAATCTCATATTAAGGGGACAATGGACATTCCCCCTCATTAAAAAAAAATTCAGTATTTACTCTATGCACAAAATAAAAATAATTAGTACTCTCTTTTACTATATTGAAGACTCTTAGAGTTCGGAAATAGGCATTTTGTGGAAGAATAAGAATTGTGTTTCAAAAAATTATTAAAAAATGCTGGAAATTTTCAAAATGCTCCATGCGCATTCATTTTCTTCTGATTTCTTCGAAATTTCTCGGGATTGTTAATTGAAGAGTTTTTCACAAAATTGTGCACATTTCTTTGAAAACTCAAATAATTTTCAAATTCATAGACCACGAAGTAAAGTAAAAACATAGAAAAATTAGCAGGAAGACGAAAAAAAAAACTATTTATGGCTTTTGATTCATAAAAAAATTACAAAAAATAAAGTTCAATGCACAGTTATATTTCTATATGTATGGTAAACGTACATTAAAAAAATATAGGTTTTCAAGTAATATAGAACGCGCTTAGAGCATTTTGAAAAATGCTAGCATTTTTTGAAATTTTTTTTGAAAGCCACGCATTATTCTGCCAAAATATCCTTATTTTGAATTCTAAGGGTTTTCAGTGTAGTAAAAAAGAGTATTATTTATTCTGATTCTGTATATAGAGTTACAAAATTGAAAATTAAAAAATTCGAAGTTGAAGGTCCATTGTCCCCTTAATAAAACAAAACTCTTAAGTGATTTACATTGTAGTCTTCAAATATAATACTATATTGAATCCCATGGCTATGTTTGAAACTGTATAAATGTATCCTACTAGGTGGCCCGTGCGACCCTTTCACATGCGATTAAAATATGATACATTTTATAGCGAGGCTGGTGGTTTGTAGTAGGATGAAAGAAGAACCGGTTCATTTGTAGCAATTGTTTATTTGTCAAATAACAATGGTGCGTACGGATAATACAAAACCAATTACAAAACGCCTTTGGCCACAGTATTGGAGTTGAAGCATAACACAAAACAGGGGAACATAAGATATGTACACGTCAAAACACCTTTGTAGACAACATTAGAAGTTGAATATGACATATACTCGTGGAAAATGTGATATTTACATTACAAAATCTCTGTGCACACTATTTGACTGTGCCGTTTCGGCACATCCAGAGAAAGAACTTTAGGGCCAAAAGTCAATTTTCACTTCGATTTTTAAGCAAACAATACAATGTGCTATTTTGAATTAACAATTCGTCAGAAGCGGAGAACGTAATCTTTAAAATGGTACCTCATTTATTGATTTTGGTTAAGTATGAAGGTAGAGAAAGGGATAGTCACAAAAAAAAAAAAAAAGAATCACCTTCTAGAAATAATATATAGGTTTTCCATGCAAAGAGAATAAGGTATACCTACGCGGATGTTGCCAATAAAGAAACTCATTACTGAAATCACAGAATGGTAATAAAAGCAAACGATTTTTAAATTTAGAAGTTCAGTGCGATTGATAATGGTAAAATAAAATAAAGCTAGCGGGAGAAAAATTGTTTATAATGTTTATATTTCGATTTTTGAACGAACAATAAGATGTGCAATTATTCTAAATTAACAATTCGCACGAAGCGGAGATCTTAATCTTTAAAATGGTACCTCATTTATCGATTTTGGTTAAGTATGAAGGGAGAAAAAGGGATAGAAAAAAAAACATCTTTTAGAAATAATATATATAGATTCTATTGTTGCTTATATTTCAATAAATAAATAAAATCAGCAGTGGAGTCAGTATTTATTTGGACTTATATTTAACATGTTCCTGATATTTATTCCACATTAATATTAAGAAAAATTGAAAATCTAAAATTCCAACAAGGGAGGCCCCTAGTTCCAAATATCATTTCCAAAGGTGCCGCAAACATAAAAAGGTTGGGATCCCTACTCAAATGAAAATATTCTGTAGGTTCAGTTGAACTCGACACACAATAAAAACTAAACATACCGTATATATAGTCTTCAAATTTGCTCATTTAAGAAGCTGGATTAAAACTCATGACCTATAAACATAGCAGTTTTAAACTCATCGGACAGAGAGAAAGGGTGTGGGATAAGGAATGAAACGAGTCGAAGAGAACCCTCAATCTGCATTAGAAAAATTTAAAATTATGCCAGAAAACAACAAAAAATAGAGCTTAATTTAAAATGTTAGCTCAATTTCATTATCGTAGTACCATGCATATGACCGTCTAAAAACTAAGAATAATATAAGGACCATATTAAAAATATTGCAATTCTAAATTAGCTTTTTTTCCTCAAGAGTGAAACAACTCTTGAGGAAACATTTCTATCCGAAAATTGTTTATTTACTATAAAGTTAAAAAATTTTCTAATTTCGAAACGCACCACTCCAAAATCAATTACTAATCCAATAAGAGGAAGGAGTAGGATTATATCCAATTTGTTCTTAGGGATTGTCGACTAATCTACAGATAAAGCTTGCTGATAGCGAAGGATATATTTAGCTTTTTCAAAATCCAAAATTATTTTTTGAATGGGAAGATGGGATTAGGGGGATTGTGAAGCTTTCTCCTTATTGCATAGTATCGGAAGAAAAAAAGGCATCAAAGACAAACAAACGAAATTGAAACTTTAGGAACTATATATGAGGATAGATTTTCTTCTAGTAGCATTGTAATTCATAAACAATATAAACCTTTGTGACTGAAAGATTTCCCAGCGTAATCAGAAGTCGAGATGAACTGGAGAAATTTTACAAATACCGACATTTCGCTATGAGGATGCATCTTGTAAAAAGAAGACAGCCAGAGCTTGACCAGAAAATAATTCGTAAATTTGTTCATATAAATTATTTAATGTTAGCTCATTACATAAAATTAACTAATTAATGCAATATAAGGATTAATTAATTTGCAGTTAAATGGAACAAGTTTGAAAAATACTTCATAAATGCAGAATCCAATGAGCTTGGAATAACAAATTGACCATCTAGGTTAAATCGGAGTCGGCAAGGGTAGCTGACCCCCAACCCCACTAAATACACAGAGCACCGCGGAGCCTCAGTAATAACCCTCAGAAATAAAAACGCGGTGCGGGGGCTACTGCGGCCCGCAGGCAGACATCAATAGTAAAATTTGGAAGAGGGCGTTGTAAGGCCGATGAGCCGAAAGACGCTACGGAAAGAAAAGGAAGGTTGTACTGGGCAAAGGCTAAACGGCGGTGAAGTTAATGATGGAGGCAAAAAACATAACAGTTAATTTTGAGATGGCCTTAATTTTGGCCTGGTCAATATTGAGAAGAAACAGTAGCAATCCTTGGCCAGGTATGCATATCTAAACTCAAATCAGATCATATGTCTTATTATATGTTCCACTGGTTACAAACCCGTCGGACGAGTTTGTAACCAGTCGCGCCGTGTGCGTGGCTCCATTCAATTGCATAGGTTAAGACTCATCACGGACTGGTTTGTGATTGGAGTCAGTTATCAGTTTCTTTTGAGTTGCTCCGTGTGCAGACGGCCTAAGGGACTATAGTTCATTCTTAGAAACTCTTCCGCAGTTGGAACGCTTCCTTATGATAAACTTCCTTCGTGTGCGCTGTCGTTAACTATTACAAAAGTTACTACCAACTTCCTCGGAAGTGTGGATCAATAAATCCCCTGTATTGACATTCCTGCTTATTTTGTTCTGAATAGAGACTTCTGGGAATGAGAGAAAGAAAAAAAAAAACACGGAAAAAAAGACCACTACACGATGGCACTGTCAAACGTGATCTGACAACCTTTCATTTTCTTCGCTCGTTCAATGTAGTTTTGATTAAGTTATAAAGCCAGAGCAGCAACGATCAGCTTTTATTGCTACTGCTTATCAAAACCTTTTTTTCTAGTTGTCGTATTTCTTTTCTTTAAGTGTTTTTCTCTTAACGTCATTACAAGCATGGGGAGACCATGAGAAAAAAGAGAGAGAGAGTAAAAAATTAATAGAAGAAAGCATTCCAGAGACGTCCTTTTTATGATTGTTCTCTTATTAGATGTAATGCACTTAACAGAGACGTTAAGTATCCGAAAGTCAGACAAGTGAACACTAAGCATTTGAATCCTTTCTCATTTCATCCATCGCAAGCACTTTATTCTGTACGGAAATACAGTGCGTTATCCTTTCGTGCAAACATGTTTCTAGGTACATTCTGTTTTTGTTTTCAAATTTTTTTTTTGTATTAAGTAGCAAATTGATTTGATAGCATTACTCGGTATCTAGAACATTAGGTCCTCAAACCTACGTTGCGCTTGGGGCCTTCCAAGTGTTTGATCCTCCACTGGACCTAAAGGGCTGAAATTTTGCATGGCAATTCTTCTTATAGTCTAGGGGTGCACTAAGAAAGATTTTTGAAAAATCCTTCTTAGATTTTTTTAAATTAAATTTTTAAGCTGTTTTTGTAACATTCTTTAAAGTTTGCATTTAAAATAATAATCTGAGAGTTATAAAATTTATATCACAAGAAAGATCATAAAAATTCTTTTAAAATGAAACTTCAAATCTTTACCTCCATTTTCTGATTTTTGGTGAATTTTTAAAGATAAGTTTTTCAAATTTAATTGATTAAATGCTGATCACGTGGTTTTTTTCTTTTTGTGATACTTCAAATTAATTTTGCGTCGCGTGCTTAACAACGAAATATATTGACCAAAAAAAAATATTAAAATACGGTAGAAGATAAAATTTAACCACTAGTCTTGTTTGTAATTAGTTTGCTTTTTTCTGTTGATTTTCTTTGGTAGAAGATAAAATTTAACCACTAGTCTTGTTTGTAATTAGTTTGTTTTTTCTGTTGATTTTCTTTGTTTTTTCGTTGTTTCTACTTACTTCTGTAAGCCTTGTGCTGTACTTTGTGGTGCACAAGGACTGCCTTATTTATAAATAATAATAATAAAAACTAATTGAGATAGAAGTTTAAGAATTTCATTCAAATTAGTATGTTTTATGGCTATTAAAGATACAAATTAATTGCATACATTGACCGCTGCATTTAATTTAAATGTACTCCGTAGCGAAGCACGGGTATTCATCTAATGTTCACATAACTATAGAGTGGACATCAGAATCCGAAATATTCTAAATTCTCAATTTTCTACGGGAGGTACCCCAAAATTGCTATTATTTCAGTGAAACCAGGATAAATGGTATCGTGACAGGCTTTTTTTTTCTTTTGACCCCATAGCCAAAGTCAGTGCTGAGCATGTAAGGTACAATCTACATCCAGGAATAGTGTTGTGGAATGAAGGTAAAGAAACTGTTCATTTTGAGAACATGATATACGTGAAATATTTCCACTTACACGCAAAAGCGATTTCTGCTGAGGGGATCAATGAGCTAGGGAAGGACAGATAACACGATGGTCATTGACGTATATATATTGATGCTCTATTTCATCCTTTAATGGAGAGCAACGAAAGAAAAACAAAGAGATAGTTTAAAATAACAGTTAGTGAAATAAAACATTAAAACTACAAGTAGAAGAGTTCCTCTAAATGCCATGGTGACAGAAAGTACGAAGAACTCGCGAAATGACAGCAGCAGCGCGTGTGTGAACTTAAAATGGGACGCGAAATAATATACGTTATTTTATAAGATACAGATAGACTTGAATAACAGACAACAGCAGAAAAAGCTATGATAGTTGCTCAAATGCTAGAGCAGGAAATTTTAAAAATGGCTCCTTTAAAAACGCTGTCTTGGAGCAAGTTTCTGATCAATCGACTTCTCAATCTCTGTTCCTCCCCAAAAGGGTAAATAAATTATATTCACATACCTTTTTTTGTTGCAAGTACATTACATTTTTAAAACCAGATGAAAGTAATATTTCTGGAAGCCCCGTGATTAGGGATATTTTACGTGTGGCATATATTAGAGAAAATGTAAAATTAATACACGAGCATGAGCATAACATAATCAAACACAAACAAATTATGAGTCGAGTTTCAAAGTTATTTTATCTACAATTAAATTTAAGAGATGCCGAGACCAGTTTCCGACGAGCACCTTAAGCTCCCTAATTCGACACTCTTAATCAAAGCTCGCAAGTGTTTTAACCAAGTATGAAAGCCTTTGCGAGACGTGTAGAATCAGCTAGATCAAAACACAAAAGGCCATCTTTCATATTTTTAGAAGTAGACAGAGACATCGTATTTTAATATTCGACAACTCAACCTGAAACAATCTTAATGGTTAGTCTCCTAAAATTTCTATCATTCTTTATGAAAATGAAAAGATGGGGAAAAGCAAGATGTATCTTTACGTCTCGTGGGGGCCCAGTTGGCAAAGGCAGCAAGCGAGTGATCTGAACGTCATTGGTTCGATGCCTATCACTGACAAATCCACCGCTATGTACACTAATGGCGGCTGGTGCTCGAAAAATCTGTCATGGCTGCAATGTCCTCCAAGTTCTCAAATTTCCCTCTGCAGGTGCGGGGTCAAGTGTACCAGTCTCGTCACTTGACTCGGTTCTAAATTAAATGATTGGCTTGTAAGGGCTAGTGCTGGCCACCTTAAATGAATGGCCAGCCGTCTCGCGGTGTACATACAGGCGCATGTCTGGCGACAAGTGCCTCCACTTAAAAAAAAAAAAAAAAAAACTTAACGCCTCACTTATTAACAACAATAGAGTTACCACGTGAAAGAATAACCCAGTACTTTTTTACTGAAGTAAAATTGGTTAAATAATAGTCACTCCAAATTTGGCAACAGTACGTTTGCCTCAATAACATAGGAAAGATATCAAATTGTTATGAAGAGATAGGGAATATCTAATAAACGTAATTCAAATGGGTGATTTGTTTGGGTTTTCGGAAAATTGCAGCACTTTTCTTGTCGAAATAATGCGAATTCTCTCGCATTATTTCCCTCCGGTGGATGAATAGAATTGACAAAGTAGAAAATTCAAGCATGCGGAAACACACGGCGGGCAAAGGAATTTAAAATAACAAAAAAAATCTGAGAAGAAAGAACGGAATTTAGTTATTCAAGTCATATCACTCAATAACTAATAAATATGTGTAAAGATTTTTCAAAGAAACCTAAATTGCAGAAAAAAGCGACTTAAAATTTAAAGTTTACACAATCCCAAAGAAATGAAAAGTTTCTATGACATATAAACAATTCAGAACACTGCGCTGAATAAAATACGAATGAAAAAAAATTATATACAGAGGCTGTTCGCACATTTTTTAGACGATTTTGGTAAGCGGTAATAAAAAATCGTTTGCTGCAAAAGAAATAATTGCAATTGTACTATGTTTTTAAAAGTCAAAATTATCGTCTAGGGCTTGAAAGTTTTGTTTTTATTCAAAATGGCGTTTTTAACAAAGCAGCGACTCGAAGGCTACATTTATGCTCTTTCCGAAGAGAAATATACATACTTCCTTATCCAAAAACGATGTGAGAGTCATGATTTTGTGATATCTAAAGCGTCGATAGGTAATATCGTCAACAAGAAAGGAAAAAAACGTCAAATTGGAGCCTCAATGGGACAAAAATTCTAAACAAGTATCCAAGGAAAAAACGGACATCTTCGACTATTGCAAAGGTACGTTGTTTAATGTTATAAGACAATCCCCCTAGTCAAAGGACAGTTGCAAAATCATTAAAATGCTCGGTGTCCACTGTAAACAAAATGATAAACGTTGATTTAAATCTTAAGAAAGCGAAAAAACGCAATGTGCAACGTCTTCTTCCAAATCATATCGCTGAACGCAGGACATGTTGCAGAATTCTATATGAGAAACACTTATCCAAAGAAAAATGGAAAACAATTGTCACAATAGATGAATCATGGGTGTATTTAAATGATTGCAACAAAAAAAGAGCCATTTATTATCATAAAAGGGGAGAAAAAAATTTAAGTACATGGTTCAAAGAATCGAAAGAAAGTTTTTCTAAGAGATTCATGATTGTTGCTGGTTTTTCTTATAATGGCGAGTTAAAAATAAAGAGAGTGGGGAAAACGTCAAGATTAACTCCAAATACTATCAGGAACATATTTTATCGCCAATTTTTCTGAATGAAATACCATCGCTTTACCCACAGTGCCATCAATCTGTGAGACTCCATCAGGACAAAGCTAGCAGTCACACATCAAAATCCACTGTAAATTTCCTAAAAGAAATGGAACAAAAAACTGGTATCAAGGCCATACCCTTCACTGATATCCCTACTAAATCTCCCGATGTATCACCTATGGATTTTTGTGCTTTCGGACTTTTAAAATCTGCATTATCCAAACGTCGTCCCAAAACCCTTACAGGACTCTGGAAAGCTGTGCAGAAGGAATGGGATAGAATACCTCTTCTGACACTTCAAAAGGCATTATTATCCTGGAAATTGCGGTGTCGAAAGATAGTTCAGAATAAGGGATGTCAAATAGAATATTTAGAACACAAGAATTTTATGTAATTTAGTTTTATGAATACAATATACATCGTCTAAACAATGTGTGAACAGCCTCTGTATATATATATAAATAAATGAAGAGTTCCCTATTTAAATCTCTCGTTGCAAAAGATGACCTTAGCTCTCCAAAACCAACCAATTTTTTCATACGTTTGGATAGTATTTGGGAACTTTCGATAACGGAAAGAAATTCAAAACAATATCGGGACTATTTCTTTTGCTATTCGAGAAATAATCAGACTACGATTCCAAGTGGCTACAACCAATAGCGGGCTTTGTCTTTTTAATCACCACTTATAAGTAAAATCCCATCATATTTTTTTTAGTGTACATACTTAATGAACATGTCGAATGACATTTGACCCTGTCGATAAATGTTTCCCTTTTTTATGTATACCTTATTAATGAATATATATATATATATATATATAAATTCATTAATAAGGTATATATATATATATATATTCATATATATATTCATTAATAAGGTATACATAAAAAATGGAAACATTTATCAACAGGGTCAAATGTCTTTCGACATGTTCATTAAGTATGTACACTAAAAAAATATGATGGGATTTTACTTATAAGTGGTGATTAAAAAGACAAAGCCCGCTATTGGTTGTAGCCACTTGGAATCGTAGTCTGATTATTTCTCGAATAGCAAAAGAAATAGTCCCGATATTGTTTTGAATTTCTTTCCTTTATCGAAAGTTCCCAAATACTATCTAAACGTATGAGAAAATTGGTTGGTTTTGGAGAGCTAAGGTCATCTTTTGCAACGAGAGAGTTAAATAAGGAAAACTTCAGAGATGTAGGCAACATAGCTGAAAATTTCCTAATAGTGCCACATTAAGATAAGGGCCTGACGGAAGAAAAAAGCTGTGTCTAAAAGCAGTTGGTGGATATCTTAATACGAACGTGGAGAAAAGAATTTACGATTGATAAAATAGTTAATTTTTTTTAGAACCAGGTGGCGAAGATGACTAAACAGTGAAACACGCTGAATTTAATTAAATTACATTCACTCACAACCTAAAAGTATCGCATAACGTAGCGTTCTTCAAACTTTTTAGCCTAAGGGCCACACTGACTCCTCCACTAAGTCCCAAGGGCGAAGACCTAGCTAGCTAGCTCATCATAACAACGTAATGTATTATACCAACATAATGTCTTCCACTCACACAGTTTGATCAGTTGCATAAATTTGCCCGTGGCTTCCCCCCCCCCCCCCCCCCGCTTTCGGCACTACTTATCTGTGTAAAGAAACATTCTCCAAAATAAATTTACAAAAACATTTACAGATCCAAATTAACTGATGAGCATTTGAAGTCGCTGCTGATAATTTCGATTAGTAAACTTGATCCACAACTGAAAACAGAGGTCAGTGGAAAGTTACAGCTACATAAATCTCATTAATCATAATTATGTTTAATTTCATTATGGAAATTACCTACGTATGTCACTTATTGTAAGTTTTTAGAATAACTCTCATATCACTAATTGCAGTAAAAATGTTCAATTTCATTATGTATGTGAGTTATTGTGTTCCTTAATTGGTCGTTAAATAAAAACATCTGATTATTATTTTGCATGACTTACATTGTAAATTTTACACTGTAATCAAAATAATCTATGGTGGGCCGGATTGGTGGTGCTCACGGCCGGTGTTGGCCCGCGGGCCGTAGTTTGGAGACCCCTGGCATAAGTTATTCTACACTCTATAAAAGGCGATACCTCTCCTGTAATTACCATAGATGAAACCAGGGGATAAAAGGCTTTGTCGATACCTACAGTTTTGTTGTGACATTCTTTACCCGAGCATTAGTAGTGTCACAACTATATTATTCGTATATTAAGTCGTCTAAAGATTAGAGAGGAGATCTTTGTTGATAAACTGTCAGAAGAATATGAAATCGCAAATCGGAAGAACGGCGAGCCTCCGGCTACATACCGACGGTCTGTTACAGCAAGTAAAGCGGAAAGACTGCATTTGAAGTAGTGAGGACGCAGTCGGAATTTACCCGTTATTTCTTGCCTATCACGCAACCACGGCACCAGCAAATTCCACTAGAAGCAGTGGCGTAGCGAGAGGGGGGCAAAGGGGTCTATCATGCCCCGGGCGCCACTCTCAGAGGGGCGCCAAATGGTCCTTTTCACAAATTCTATATATAATATTACCATATGTTTTTCGGGGAGGGGGCGCCAAAAAGGTATCGTGCCCCGGGCGCCAGTTATGCTTGCTACGTCACTGACTAGAAGGCTAGACAAACGCAACATCTTGAAGCCTTTCACCTGAGAAAAGCTTCAAGCAACTGAGGACTGTCATATGAAGCTTCCCTATTAATCTTTATATATAAAAGGCAAAGTCTGTGTGTGTGTGACCGAGTTTTTGTCTGCTCGCGGCACGGCGCAAAAACGGCAGGTCGGACAGTCTTGAGATTCGACACGAAGATGCCCCCCCGAGGTCTCATTATGCACCTCGAAGCCCTTTTTTCGATTTTTTAATTAGATTTTCCGTAATTAAATATTTAGTCGTGATTTTGAGCTCCCGGACGAGTAAAAGCTCCGTAAATCCTAACGTATCAGTCCAAGAATTTTTTTTTTGGACGAGCCTATACGGGAAAGATGACACTATACGGAAATCACAATTAAAATTATCTGTCTTAATTTATCGATTAATTGTGATTTTTTTTCGATCGCCTGTACGCACCCGTTTTTCGGAAAAAAAACGCGATTTTGGCCGCGACCCTTTTTTCCAAATTGTCGAATCGATACGTAAATGTCGTTACATTTTTACGAAATTTTTATCTCAGAGACCCTAGACATCACAGTTTCGAAATCCAGAACCAAAATTAATTTACAAATTGTAGTTATTTTTTAATAATTTATTTTATGATTCGGAAACTCTTGCGAGAAATCTCATTTTGGAGATTTCGTTCTTCATTTCCGGACGAAGGTAAAGCGGGGGAAAGTAGGCGTGTCTTTTTCGACGTCAAGCACGTGATGTGTTGGGGCGTTTGTTTTCTATGAGGGATTGGGTGGTTAAAGGAAATCGATTACTTTTGCAGTGATAATCGATTAAAAAATCGGATTTAGTAATGCCGTAATTTTTTTGGCCAACACTTACTTAATATCATATAATTTGTGGTGTGTTTGTGGAAAAAATCTTAGAATACATTTGCTGAGATTTAAGCCTCCAACTTGAGCACAATAAACATCTTAATACGTTTTTCGTCTCGCTGACTGTTGTGGAAAGTTTTAAGTAATCCTATGTCAAAAATTTTGCCAAAATGTGCCAGAAAGGATTAAATTTATATTGGTAAAATAATGTATCGTGGTGAGGAAAAGGATGACAGCGACGCCCATTAACAAAGGGTCAAGGCTACTAAAAAATTGGTAATTACATTGCCCGAGCAACGCCGGGACGGGTACAGCTAGTAATATATATATATATATATATATATATATATATTCTCTAATGCGGAGGCACTTGTCATGAGACATTCGCTTTTTGTTATTCACCGCAAAGTCTTGCTGGTTACTTTATTGTGGGAGTACCATTTAGGAGAGCCATCATTGTTCCCTACGAGGGAACAACACTGTAACGACCAAGCCTTGTTCGGGATTGGAACCAAAGCCCACTGCGGGGAAGCTCACGACGACAACCACTACACTATGTGGGCGACATTGTTCAAATATTGAGAAAAAAGTTCACGTTGATTCGATTTGTTTGTTTTTCTTATGTTAGCGCACGACTATAATCATTTGATAAAAGGAACTTTCTGTCATTTGCAAAAACTATGTTCTCTGTGCTTATAATAACGGATCATCAAATTTTCGCTTCCACCTGTAGAACAGATCCTTCAATACATTGCTCTCAGGTCTGTCAGTTGAATTGTATCCATCCTGTGCATGACAAAATTGCACGACACATGAACACTAGTAAGAAGAGTCCGTTAAGACAGACATCTTCAGAGTACAAAGTAGCTAGGATCTAGATTTCACTTTCACGGCTGGGTTGAAAGGAATTGCTCATTCAGAAGTTAAAAGTAGAGAAATTCTGCTTTTTCGCCTTCTTTCATCTCCCGAGCACTGCTGAGCTTGCTGAAAAGCTTTTAACCACGGTGAAATCTTGGTCCATGGCTGCTGCGTAAGCTGGACATGTCTACCTCCATTCTGTGTATCTGAACACGTCTGTCGTCACAGGGAATGACAGAGCAAAATTACAGGGATTTAGAGCTCTGTTTTGTAGCTGGCGTCATTATAATACAGTGGAATCTCGATCTATCGTTTTTCAAGGGACCGATTGAAATGAACGAAAAATGCGGGAAAACGATAGATGCGGAAACATAACAAAGCAATATGATCGTTGGGACTGGATAAAATGAACGATACATACGGAAAAACGATGGATCCGAAAACGATCGATCGAGATTCCACTGTATATCATTGTTACAGTTAACAGTGCTGGAAAATTAACTACACATTAATGTGGTTTATCTTAATGTCAGCATTATAGCATAAAAATAGTATTTATCAAACAATTTTGATCGTTTCATGAAATGGTCAGATCCCTGAAGGACAGAACCTCTTACCCCTGGTCGTAATCAAATTAAAAAATCTTCCTTATTTAGTTTATTCTTGATTCAGGCTTGAATTTTGAGAAACTCTTATAGAAGACATGCGAAAACTGAAGGCAGGACCTGGCGAAGATATTGTGAAATTCAAGCTGATTGATACTCGCCCATCATAGCGCTGAAAATCAAAGCTACGTTTTCCACGATGCAAATTTAGATGACTCTTTTGTGACAAGAATATTTTACAAGCAATCAACTGCTTTTTACCTAAAAATTGTGATTAATACACATCACTGAACGCATCTTCGATAGCAGCGGATGAGAGCGAAATGGGCTTGTTTGGCAGGGAAATTCATGAATTTCTCTCAACAGAAAAAAAGGATGATGCGCTGAAGTGTGATCTAAAACTTCACCAGTTCGAAGTACGCCGCTAGAAAACAAGGAAAAGCATTCTGGACGTTGGTTGCGTCACGGTTGTTAAGTTATGCGCAGCGCATTGAAACTCTAGACTATGAAATTAGAAAAAATAGGAAAACATACTCATAGATTCATATTCTGAATGGCAAGCAACGCAGGCGATGCGTAAATTTGCGGAGAGAAGAAAAGCGAAACGCGGTATGCATCAACGAAAATCGTCAGCGAAACTCATTCCGTACGGCAATCCTTTCTTTCAAAAGCATAAAGCGGGAAAACAGTAATGGATTTGGGAACAGTAGTGGCTAAACCCATGAACATTAATGGAAAAAAAACTTATGGTATTCACTTTGAATAACCGTAAATTAAACGCAATTCGAATTTCAATAACAAATTCAGCTTTAAGCCATGGCAAACTAAATACGTGCCTTTGTTTACAGTGTAGATATTATCTTTCTCAACTCCTGAAGAGGGAAACTGAATTTGCTTTCGAAATCTTGAACTGAGCTTAATTGACAGTTATTCATAGCGAAAATCTTAAGGCATATTTCTATTACCTGACCTATTTTACTAGTTATGGAGCTATTTTCCAACGATCTTTCATCGCATCATTTTTTTAAAAATTTCATAAATTAAATGGAATAATAGATTCTTTCGCAAAATACCATAAGAAATATATGAGATTATTGATTTAAAAAATTATAAATATACGTTAAAAAATTTTTCCCCCGACATTAACCTGACATTTTCTGTCTTATAGTGTTGTACAACTGAACAATACACTGCCCTTTTCATTCTCAACCAATCTGAAGGTAAGCACACGGAAACTCTTGCATCAAATTATTTCTATCAGCACTTTTTTGAACATCTCTTGTATGTCTTCCTTTCAAAAAATGCTGGTCGATAGTCGAATGTTTAAGGACGCTGGCATTTGGAACCTGAGTCAGTGAATTCTACTGCTGAAGTGGCTGTTTATAGCCATTCTGAACCAATTCTAAACGTAGGGTCACCGTCTAATTAGCCCTCGTGTGGCAAAAGATGACCGTGGTGTTGTGAATGAATCAACCAACCAACCAACCCAAACCAACCCAACCCAACCCAGCCTAGCCTAACCCTTAAAAAAAAAAAAGAGTGGTTATTATGCCCTTTTAGCAGCCTAATATACTAATGACAAGTGTGTTGAAAATATTTCGGCTTCGAACTCATAGACATATCTTTCTTCCCTCTTTTAAACCCTGGATACAATTCTGCAACGAGGCCCCGTAATTTAATTACGGACATGAAAATATTACTACTAATTAACGGATTACGATCTGTAACTGAGTAGAGATGCATACAGCCAGCATGCACGTACGAGAGAAGCAAGATAAACATTACATATGAAGACAAAACTATTGTCATTAAACCATATAAAAAAATATGTATCTATATCCATGTAACTTGGCATCCCTTTCTTAAAATTAATTGCATACGTAGAATCTATATCTATCTATCTATCTATATCTGTGTGCCGGGGGTAAAGGACACAAAGTTCATTTGTCAGAAGTAGGCACTTTAACATTATTCATGCATATTTTCTGCACTCTTTTCAGTGGTGCAAAGCACGAACTCGCATGGTTATATAGAAAGCGATTTAGCCAAGTGGAGACGGCACTACATGTCCCATCATTGTGTCGAAGTAAAGGACACCAAATGGATTTCTTTAAGCTCTCCTGTAAAATTCAATGATGGTTACTTAGTACCTTTTACCTCCGGTACACTGAAATATACTAACTGGAGAGCTAGACATCAATAATATCTTGAATGATCTGATTAGAATATAAAATTTATCATATATTTGCCCTTTGAATTAACTTTTATTAAAATTAAATATAGTACGAGTATTAACTATAAATTGCATTACCATACAAAACTTACGGCAAATTGCCAGAGTATTTCTGCAAATGTCACTTTAACAGGATTTTTTATTTTTTTTATTTTTATGAATATCCCCTTTTTTATACATATTCAACAATGTACATCTGACTTATTTAACATATTACTTATCTACAAAGACATTTTTTCGAAAGAAAAAAAGTTTCGTACAAATTATGAAGTTGTTTTAACTTTAACAATATTAAACAGAGTTTTCACGTTTCAGGCGTTATAAAAGTACAACACAAAACATGAGCATAGTTTGAAAACAAGTACGTACCCCACACATCGTCAACAATAACGATAGGCGTTGATGTAAATTAGACTACTGCTGCTGTACTAAACACGTAACCACGTCGATTTTTTAAAACGATCCTACGACAGTTATGCTGTTTTCCCGCTCACTCTCTTTCTCTTACTTCCTTATTCAAGAACTTCCGCAGAGAAAAAAAAATGGTAACACTGTAGCACCTCAGACTACATAGTTTAAACTTATTCCAAGACCTTTTTCGCCGCTTATTTTCCTTTCACAAAGAGAGCACAGCCACAAATGTTCTTGATTTATATGCTATTTATGCGCATATATACCCTCACGATGAAGATTCGAATCTATTCTTGAGGAAAGTGTTTAAAAATAGGCAAAAGGTGGTAATCTTCCTGATTCTAACACTCTTGAAAAATATACTCTTCAGGTTGTACTCTTCAAAAAGCTTATTTTGAAAACCAGCTAAGAACAAACAGTCGTGGGAAAAAAAAAGAAAAGGAGCGGGGGGGGGGGGGGGACCGTAAATTTTCCTCTTATCTTAACATGTACCCACAATCGCATGTATTTAAAGTCTGATTTTTCTAGTGAAATATAAGAGCCGGAAGCGTATGTCTGATTTATTACCTAAGAATTCATAGTATTTCTATAGACGAATCGATACATTTTCATTTCAAATAAAAAAAGATATATTCAACATATTTTTCCAAAAAAATCTGTGCATAGACAAACAATGTGATCCTGAGGTTTATGTGACATTTTATTTCAGTTTGGTGGGGGAAATATTTTTGTTTGTGGAGACTGTGCTTTAAATACACGTAACAAATTTTAGGGAATCCATCGTAGACCATATGCAGTCTCTTTCCCCACTATTGCTGAAAAATAGAGAAAAATATAAATCTATTTGATTGTCAATGGGATGTTTCAATTGTGATGTGTCAATTTGATTGTCAAATGAGAAGTTTCAATACATTTCCGAATATATTAATTTAAAAGTTTATAAAGCTGTTGTTAAATTAGCAATAAAATTTCTATTAATCAAATAAATCAGTATGTAATTTAAATAAGTGAATTCGAATATTTTTAAGATGCGGCAGGCACTTAGCATAGGGAGAATTTTAAATAATTTATTTAGGGAGAATCCAATAGGTAAAATTCTATGAGAGGACAACACAGGACCATTCATTCTTTTTCTGGAATTTGAATTAGAGCCAACGTGTCGGTAGCTTGCTAAACAACGAAATGATCTTTCATTGGTACAAACAACGAAATGATCTTTCATTGGTAATTTGTCATTCGGTAAGTCCAAAATAAATGGATATAATGTAGGCCATTCTGTAGGGACGTCGATCTCTCTCAATCAGATTTGCTTACAACGAATTGAAAATAGATTCTACTCAATCCATGACAATCCGTATTTTGTTGTCACATTTATCTATTTATTTGGAACTTTATTCAGGTTTCATATATGGGTGTACGTCTTACCACCTTACTTAAGTAATTTGATATTTGTGTTAGAGGAATAAGCATTAAATTACTACAAACGAGATATATTTATCTTCACAGTGTCATTCGATTATTTCGATTCTCAATTCTTTGAGTCCCCAGACCTTTCAGTACCACTAACCACGGATTCTTGTGTACGGATTCTTGTGTTTGGATAACTTTAGCGGGAGAGTTTTTCAATTTGTGCCACAGATACGACCGAACTTCAACACTTTCAGATGTGATAGGGAACGCCAGCAAAGCTTACTGTAGTATCCTCCGCAAATGACTCTAATACACCAGTGCACTTCTTTCAAAGTCCATCTCGTTCAGTATCCTTCCCATATGGTCATTCACCCATCTGTTGCACTGCCATATTCAAATTTTATCTTTCACGACCTGTTAGTTATGCCTAACTCTGGCCGTCATCAATGGATGATAACATCGGAACAACCGGAACGTATTAACTAGTTTCAAATTTACATAAATAAAATCTACTGACCCACTGCAGACGACGCCTAGCACTTAACAGGTCTATCGAAACCTACCAGTGATTTCGACCAGTCAATCGACACCCCGCATTTAGAGATTCGTTCGTCATCGTCAAAAGCCGCCTTAAAACTTTCTAAACCGTCAAGGACTTCCAGTTTATCTTACGCACTTTTTTGTCGTTAAAAGCCTTTTAGTGAGATGTTAATATGCTTTGAAATCGATGAAACATATTTGTGACAGAAAGACGCATTTATAGCGTCTACGTAACTACTTAAGTGAAGCATTAAAATTCGCTTTATTAGAATTTTATCAGAGCTATCAACGTAGTTCGTTGAAGATCGCGAATTCCGTCTAAAAGCACCGATGACAGCAAATGTTAAAATAAAGTCGAAAGACGTACTTGAAAAGCTTTTTGATTTTCTTCTATCACGACGTTTTTATATCTTTTCGATTAGTCCTCTTCATAAAATTTAGTACGATATCCAGATTACGCGTCTAAATAACTTTCAAGGGTGTAAGATCTAAACGCAACGATATAAAATCAAAGTTGTGTTACATGTTTATTAAAGAACTAATCTCAAAGCATGATACCGAAAATTCATTGTAAATCGAAAAAAATCTTGCATTAGAATGGAAGAATATAAATTTTTCTATTTCTGGTTAATAATCAAACCGTCTGTTTAATCCAGTTCATTTTTTTTCTGTAATTATTTCTGCGGTAGGATTATGCAAAATCTGTTTCCTTCTTCTTGACTATTTTAATAATCTTAATTTGACAAAATGCAACAGGTCGTAAAAAACAGTCAGCCTGATGAAATCACGAGAAAGGACTCCCCCCCCCCCTCTTTTGTAACTAAGAAATAAAATTCAAACTCTTAAATAAAATCACCTCCAGCCCCCACCTTCTTATTGTAAATGAGAAATGAAATAAAGGTTTTCTCTTTAATTTCAGTTACAATTTTTTAACAAAACAAAACTCTTTTCGATAAACTTTTATTAAAGCAGCTTCTATATTTCATATCTTAAGATAAATATATCTGTATGCAGAAGGGGGGATAGAGCAAAGCGAAAAGTGGTGATTAATAAAAAAGACAAAATCATAAAGTAAATAATAATAAAAAATAAATAAATAGAGTAAATTCTGTTTCAACAAAACGGGCGTTAGTTCAGAGATAGTTTCAAAATAAGACTACACGGACTTTACATAGTTACCATCAAGTACTCGCCTCTGCATTTGAATGGCATAATGACAACGATTGACATTAGAGTATGGACTTTACTTGATTGGCTTCTGAGAAAAAGTGACTCATTCGATGGCTAAAAAAATTTTTTGTCATTGAGAGGTGTTAATCCTTATTATTTCGGAAATTTATTATCAATGTAAAACGTTAGGAGACCATCAAGTGCTTTGACTCTAAATTTTCTAAAATTTCAAAAAGTGGACTTAACCGATTTGGCTTGTAGATGGCTCATAATGCATCCAATGTTACTCTTCTACAAGTTTCCATTCCAGAGCGGTGAGAAATGCTAGCTTAGAAAAAAATTAAGAAAGAATAATATATAGAAAACGGTCTACTATACATACACGATCATGCTACAAGTAGTTACTAATACAAAATATTTAGAATGTAAAATTTTGCACAAACTTTTAGGAATTATTAGCGGCGTAATCCAATTCACATGGCAGTTGTATCACGATTCGTTTGTCTTGGACGGACAATGTGACAATGAAACACACACTCTCTCTATCGGAAGATTTATCGGTTAAGATAAATTTTTATCTTCAGTAAATAGTCTTCTCCCCTTTAAGCTGAAAAATGCATCTAAATCAATAGATTTATCTGAAACCAGGGTTTCTAGATGGTTTCCTGTTCTAGCTTCGATACGGCTCAAGGCGCCAATCTGTTCGGCAAACTGATACAGGAGTGCATCACATTCAGATAGAGATATTTATAAAAAGATATGTGCACTTGTTTCCGGTATTTTCTCCCAAATTATCATATATTTATAACTAAAATCGGTGTTTTATATCAGTCGTTTTTAAAATTTTTGATGTTTGTCTCTCGCGATGTGAGTAAAAACACATAATTTCTTTTCCATTGATTCTCATTCACACTGAGGTTAGTTAAGTGAAAGTGATAAGATAATTGGTGATCTGGTTCCAGCTTCGCTGAAAATAAAACTAGATGCATTAAAATTTTGGCAGTACCCTTCAAGTAGGTTTAACTTAGTTTACCCTGTATTTCGCCTCTGTCTGAATGTAAGAATGCCGGAGGCCGAGGTTACGGAAATTCTTAACCCAGTACACCATTCACTAAAACCTATCTGGAGAAGTTTGGAACTCAGATATCTGGATAAGTGCGGGTAATTTTTATATGATTTTGTCCTTGAATGTTCTGACAAAAAGTCAAACAGCTTCTCGTCACTACTTAAGTGTTCCGTCAACTGGTGGCATCATTGGTGGAGCTATTGCCAGGATTGGGGTTCCAACGCCTTCAAATGGGAAATGGCGCATGGCCAAGGTCTTCCATGGTTTTCGTGTTTGTCATGAATTGAATATAAGGTGCACACAGTAAATAATTCCTCCGCGGGGAAGATATCCATTTTTCTTTCATATGAATGACATCTAAATACATAAGAATAATATCGTCTATGAGCACAATCGCAAGTAAGTTGGTTGTTCGAATTGTCATCGACAAAAGGGCCTTGCCTCTTTCCTCTGTGCACGTCCCTGTGTCACACTCTCAGCCACTGTCAGAGGACAATTAGATGCCATCGTATTTCAACTGAATCAACCACTCCTTACTCCATTGCGAGTGTTCAACATTTGGATCATGCGGAAGTGATGAAATCAGAGAATGTATGTATGCTCTTAATTGCTCTACGAAAATAATAAATCCCTTCAAACTTATCACGACCAAACTGGACAAATTAAGAATTACAAAATAACGAAATATATATGATCCCGCAGCCGAACGAGTAAGATTTTTCAACAATTAAGCTTGTAGTTAGAAGATATACTTCTTAGAATATCTACGGATAAAACACTAAGAATCTTATGAAAAAGAAATCTAGACATTTATTCGTTCTTCCTTCTTATCTTGTAGATATGCTTTGGATTCAGCTAAAAGAAAAATAAAAGAGAAAAAAAACTAAATCATTTCGTATCAATCGATAGACAGTTTTTTAAAAAGGAGATTCAAAAACAGGACAGTTCTATCAAATAAATAATTGAAGATCTGCACTTAATGGAAATCTCATTTCTAGTTCTGCTTTAAAAAAGGAAAAAGCTTTATAATCAATGCAATACATCTTTATCTATTTGGCAGTGTTAATAGTAGATGTGTCTGAAAGGATAATCATAACTGACGCTAAATTGCTGAAAATCTTCTCATGATACTGAGGAATATTTAGGAAAATGCAAGGACACGAAATGATTAATCACAGGGTTTTTTTTATCGTCGTGTTTTAGTATTTCATATCCAGATATTTCCAAGTCTTCAGAAGGAACTAAACAGAAAACAAAATTTCTCTCCGCAATGCACAAAAATCCCCACGAGAAAATTAAATCTAATGTTATTTGATAACAAAATTCAGTAGATTTAAAACAGATCTGCTGTGTGTGTAAGATAGAGTGTGTGGAAAAACGACTCTCATTATTTTAAAATAGCACTGTCAAGGTAGAATCGTAATTACTTTTGAACAAAAATAAGCAGCCTCTTAACTCCACATAAATATGATCCAGAACTTGGAACTACAGAAGAAGGGGTAAAGCAAACATGTCTAGAACAAACTGAGGAATTCACAAACTGCACATACATCTGAGAAAGGACATACAACTAAAATCAGTGAAGGAACTTTAATCCCAAAATAATTTATTTTAAGACGCTAGATATCTCACGAAACCAGAGTAACTTGAAATTTAGACCTTAACGATGTAAGTAGTTGAAGCCCTTGAAAAAATGCAAAGTTGTTGATAAAAAAAATTAAATTTATTTGAACAGGCGTTGTGACAACCTGAAGAATAAATTCAAGAGATTATAGAAAGATTTTTCTAAAATGATCGACTTTTTGTAGCATTAGCTATTTACCTCGAGTGATTCACCTTAATAATCTACTTGTACTTTACCGGATGATTACTTCTTTTCGGGTTAGAACAGTGGTATAATAACATAACTCAAAGGTTATGTGTCCTTGATGGTTTACATGGATAGCTACGCGTCTTTTATCACACAAATATCGAACTTAAACCTCTTATGCAGTTATGCATCTCTGGATTTCAGGTATTATTTTTCTTTGGTGTCGTGAAAAGTGGGGCAATACGCTTTATATTAGAAATTTTAGATGATATGTGTTAAACCGGTAGTCTGATTTAAAAAAACGTTAATATTCCATGATAATTTTAAAATCGGTTACCAGTTTTGGTAAACTTTACCTCCATCATAAGATGACCTTTAAAAGTTAATAGTCCAAAGGAAAATCAAACGTAACGAGTTAAAGCTTCGAACGGCATAATTAATGAACCCTGAATTTTTTGTTTGTTTGTTTAGGACCCCAATAAATATTTTCCACGTTATTAATATATTTCTTTAATATTTCACCATGTGTTTTTTGGGAAAAGGCTTAGTGCACAGGCGGAATTAATCATCCTAAAAGCCTTAAAAGGTTGAATCTCCTCCCTCTTTACGCTTACCAAGATCTGATTCAACAGCTTTTTTTCTTGTAAGTAAGCATCAAACATTTTCTTTACCGAAAAAGAAAGAAAAAAAGCATGTCGAACTTTTTCTTGGTAATTGCAGCAAACAAATATTACCAATATTACCTTAACATAACCATTGCACAAAATTAATTTTTAAAATTACTTAAGCTAAACTTTAAATCGCGGCTTTTGTCTTAAATCTTAAATTAGTGTAAAAGATTTAAGGGAGAATTAACAGCACGCATTAAGCACTATTTATAAATTAAACGCTTTGCAAAAGTTATAATGCAGATTCTAATCATAATCCATAGTGAAACTTTTCTTGCTTGAGGATTGTGTGATTTATCAATGGACGTTTCCATAATCTTACAGTGTATTATCTTTTCTAGCCACCCACATAATATAGTGGTTACCGTCTCGAGTTTCCCCGCAGTGGGTTTGGTTTCAAAATCTTGAGTAAGGCTTGGACGTCCCCGTGTAGTCTCATTATACGGAGCAATGTTGGCTCATCTAAATGGTGCTCCCATAATAAAGTAACCAGCGAAATTTCGCGGTGTGGATGGGCGAATACCAAGACACGTGCCTGCCGCACTGGGAAAAAATTATCTTTCCTAAATCTTAGAGACCAATTGTTAAAATGCATAATTAATAAATAGCGAAAATAGTATTCAACATGATTGTACGTTTAAAAAGAGCGTTCAACCCTGACAATAATGATAAGCAAAATGAAAAAGAGATTTTTTTTCTTTTTCTTTTAGCGTAACAATTTTTACATTTAGAAAAGTTGGTAGTAATTCATGATTAAGTTTTAACCAATTAACTTAAGCTAATCAATTAAAGCATTTTTTCCTGTGCAATACTATTTCTGATATTATTAATGCTCAACATTAAGACACTCTTCTAACATTATCTCATGCGCAAGTAATAATGAGGACTTATTTTAAACAGACCCTAGTCCCCCTAAATTTTAGTGGCCTAGACGGAAACTCTGCGAGTCTATACCACCTCTGGTCAAATGCAGAGAAGACCTGCGGAAAAATCAACTGGTTCTCACGAGCCGCCGTGATCAGCCTCGCAATGGAATCTCGCTTCCGCCTCCACTTCATAAACCCGAGATGGCACCTAAAGATAAAACGGACAAGTATTATTCGAGCTTTAATCACAAAAGATAGGCGCACGAGTGCATTCTCTGTCTCTGGTTCAAGGTTCGTGCGGTCTTTGCTTTGTCAGCGAGATAAACAATGGATGGAGGAAATCATAAAGAAGGTATTGTAAATCACCGCGTGGCGGCTGATATAATTCAGAGAACCATCTCCTGCGAAATAGGGATGACAACATTTGTTTTCCGAAATGATGTCTTCCCAGCCTTGGGAGGAAAAAATATCGCCGAGTTTTGAATATTTTTAATGACTTCCTCGTGTACGAGTACATTCTTAGGAAAACTGACTTTCTGGAGAGAAGTGATCTATAATATTCTTAAGTAAATCGTGCCAGGTGATGGCCGAATGACCAGGGCGCTGGCTTTCGGTTCAGATCCTGTGGGTTCGAGTTCCACTGTTGGTATGGATGTTCATACCGTTCGGAATCGGCTTTAAACTGTAAGTCCCGGTCTAATTAGCCCTTGTGTAGCAAAAAGTTGACCGTAGCACTCCAAACCAAATCAAACCTAAAGTAAAACGCGATTGAGAAGAGCCCTATAGGTTAGGTAATTCATTTATTGTGAGAGAACTAGAAGAAAATGGCTATCTAAGGTAATAAAACCAGTGTATGAACTCAACTGACCTCCTATACTCGGAGACAGTGAAAGAACATACAGGAATCACGATGTAAGGCGAAGGACTAGAAAGCCTTCAAACATTTTGAGCATTCATTATTATAAATTTAAAAAAATAAATAAATAAATAAAAAGAGCGCTGTTCGATGATCGAGAGGCAACGGTGCTAGCTGGTAACCTGGATCTGCGGGTTCGAATCCCACAGTAGACAACCATCCGAAATCGGATTAAGGGCCTGTTCACATAGAATCCATTAACGTCAGCGTTACTCGCATTGAAATATATTTAACCAATTACAAACCTCCAAACGATTAGCCACGAAATTGTTAAGGTCTGTGATTGGTTTAAAATATGACAATACGAGTAACGCTGACGGACGTAGTGTAAACAGATGCTTAAGCTGTAGGTGCCAGTAACTTAAAACACTGGCCTTGTAAAAAGTGACTTTAATGTGCCAAAGCAATTCAGATCAAATCATTCAGAAAATAATTTGGCGGCATCGACGATATTTTTCCCCGTAAGATGAAGCATAAAAAGATATATTTTTTGAAGAATACACTTAATACTGCGAGAGGTGTTATTCTAAAAATTAAATACTTATGCCGTAAAGATCCCTCTTTCAGATTACAGAGGGTATCAATGAATTTCGAAATCATCACCATCTTTTGTCTAAAATTCATGAACATTGAAAATACGCGTTAACTCGATAGCCATTGGATCGATTTAAACAAAACTAATTTTATTCTGTTTTTATCCGTTTCAAAAGTATTGTATTCTCACAAATATTCTGCTAGTGAGCACCTATTTTTAATTTATTGAATTAAAGACAGAATTTTAGTGTTATAAACTACAGTTTTACACTTCAGTTAAATAGAGGAAACCACTGCCTCATGTGCATTATGAATTTTTTATTTTAATTTATGATTAACAAACTGCGCATAAAATATTATAATACTGAAATGTCTTTAGTCTCAGAATTCACTCAGTAACTTCTTAAAGACATTTCGGAATTCCAAGAAATGAACTCGCGGACTGATTGCCAAAGAGGGTTGCTGCAGTTGTGCAGAGTTCGTGATTATGCAGTTATGCTCCCCCTCTCCCCCGATGACATATAATTCTATAAGAGTATTTATCCGGAAGAAATTAAAGAACCTGTTTTTAAATCAAGAATTAATTGATAGAAATTCCAATAAGTTACAGGTTGTTAATAGTACATACATCCAAGGAAGGATTCGGTAGCCATGATCCGGCTTTTAACTGATCATGACAGCTTAACTAAACATCTGAGCTACTTGAAAATTCTAGAGAGTCCTTTATGCACTATTTGTGATAAACCACAAGTTACGGATATTTCCCACCTCCACACCTGTGAGGCACTACTGTCGGCTCGGGGTCTCTGTAGCCGATATTGGGTGGCAAGAGAATTGAGCAATTGATACATTCCTGTTTCCTTCTTCGTTTTACTTTTTTTTCATGTCGTTGTTTATTTTCTTTCAATTTTATCTTGTTGTTATTATTTATTGCTTGTCATTAGAATTTTTTAATAAAAATCCTTCTTTATCATAACAGCCGATCAAGAATAAGCGATTATCAAGGGTGATGTATATTCGAATTGGGAGTTCCTTCTATAACGGTAAATATATATGCAATACACGCGCGAGAACTTCCGTCCCGCTTTTAAATACTCACGTCCGTGTATCTTTTACTTGGAAATACGAGCACAAAACGGAACTAAAAGCCATTTGAGGAAATTCTCTTTCTAAAGACGTTGAAGTTCGAGCGATATATCCCACCTTTTAAACATTGATGAATAATGTGAGTTCTGCAATTTATGAATTACAGAACTCACAACGATTAATTTGGAAAGCTCTGTGATTGGCTAAACGTTTTTCGATGACAGTAACGCTGACATTGACGGACGTAAAATGAACAGTACCTAATAATTACACACGCGCGAGCGCACACGCACACAATATATATATATATATATATATATATATATATATATATATATATAACAACCCTCATCATCATCATCATCATCATGACTGGCACGACAATCCAGGTTGTACATAGCCTTCCTTAGAGAATTTCCTCATTCCGTCCTTCTCATCTCCAGGCTTTTCCTGTTTTTATTCTAATGATCTTAATATCATTATTCACCTACCTCAACACACGCCTTCCTCAGGTTCTTGTCCAAAAGAGGAAAGTTGTTTACAGTTAAAAACTTTAACCGTTATTGAATTACTATCCATCCTGCAGATATAGCCAGCAAACTTCTTGTGATTGATCTTTATATACTTTGTCGATTCATGTCCTTCATAAATCCTGTATAATTCCTTACTGAATCTTTTCCTCCAGGATTCGCTTATTTTAACACCTCCAAAAATGTTTCTCGGGATACCTCTTTCAAATACAGCTAACGATATTTCATTATTTTTGGTTAAGGTCCAAGTTTCTGATGCCTAAGTGAGAACTGGTCGTATTATAGTTTTGAAAGGCAAAATTTTGATTTTTGTTTTAACGAGGCTAGATCTAAGGGAAGTCCGAAGGCCGTTAAGACACTGATTGGCGGCAAAAATTATCTTTTGTATTTCAATACTAAGGTCACCTTTACAATTTATCTCTGATCCGAGGTATGTAATGTTCTGTAATTGTTCAAACCTGTAGTCACCAACTTCAAACAGAAATGGAAGTGAAGTTTTCTTTGTGGTTGCCTTGAATTTTATTGTAACATTGATTTTTAGACCCACTTTTTCTGCAGCGGTCTCGAGAGGAATAAATGTTTTGTTTTCTTTAAATCCATTTCAGACTCTTGCAATTATGTCTACATCATCTGCACATGCCAGTATCTGGATCGATTAGTTAAAAATTATGCCTCTTGTATTGAATCCATAGTCTAGTGTAATTGTTTTCAAGGGCAATATTAAAGAGTAGACATCCAGTGAGTCTCCTTGTCTGACTCCATTACTCACTTAAAAATATTCTGATAAAATTCCTTGAATTTTGACACAAGAAGCTGGATTATCCAAAACAAGCTTGACATGTTTGGAGAACAGTGCCGTGTTGAAAGGTCAGACAGAAAATGGACGGGCTACACACACACACAAAAGAGCAAAACGACATAAGGATTCTCAACACGTTCTTACGCACCTTATTACGAAGAAATTTTCACTTAAAACCAAAAAACAATTTTATGTAGAATAATTCTAATAAATCAAAAAGGCACAGAAATTATTATAACAAATAAGAACTTGTAAAATACGACATAACGTTATGGTACACGAGGAGGAAGAAAATCAAGGTTCCTAAAATGACATTCTATAAACCTAACGACTTCTATGTCACTGGCTCATTAAGCATAGCGAATCTAGAGCGAAGCAGGAAGGAACGTTTTTTTTTCCACAGCCGAATGCAGTGAGTCATCCAACGGCATTGACTCAATACCGATCCTGATAATATTATATATCAGATGAGGAATGGAGCTTTTGACGCGGCGAGGCGGCCAAAACAATAATAACAACTATATGCTGGGGCGGCTCGCACCCGGAATCCTTGAGTCGGGATTGGATAACCTTCAGCAACTGGTTACGGCAGAGATAAACTGCAATTAGATAACGAGTGGTGTTTAATGTTGGTCTGGCGCTAATTGCTTGCCCTTTTCCTGCCTCCACCCTGCCCACAAGCAAGTAATGAGAGAAAAAGCGTGATCGGGACTCTTAGCGAATCACACTCAGCTTGTTAGACGTTTCTAGGTATACAAATCCAGTTTCTAGTATAAAATACTTCAGTTTAAGTTTTGAAAAACGCGAGGCACTGTCTGTTGCAATATTGTGGAATTTTCCCGTTGGTTGAATTAAGGGATGAGAAAAGGGTTTAATCTATTTTACTGCAGTCAGGAAAATAGATTAAACCTAATCCCATGTCTTTGATTAATCTTTTCTATATTCTAAAACATTGTTTCTGAAAACGATGAATTTTATTTGAAAAACAAACAAGCAAAAAGGGTGCAATTTTTTTTGCGTAAAAGGATGAAAAATGCACCTAGGCCGAACTTTTATTCCCGCGGGCGAAGCGTGCGTTTAGTTATTACCCTCCTCTAAAATATAACTAAGCACGTGTACATTTTTACTCCAGTTTACAATTACTGATGAATATTAACAGCCATTGGGTAAAGTATATTAAAAATTGAAACTAGTCTTTTTTTTTTCATATTGAGAAATAGGCATAATGAGAAAACCTTACTTGCGCTAAATGACGCAAGTGTATAAATTGTTTATATTTTTATATAAAGACAAACCACAAGTATAAAATCAGGGAACGATTTTAACCGTTTGACATCGAAAATTTTTAGGCTTCTAAATTTATTGCTCATTTTCAGAGGACTTCTAATGCTGAGGAGCCCAAAATACCTGCTAGGTTCATGACTGTAGCTGTACAGCTGGTGAAGCCTATCATTATCATTATTAATATTTTGGCTTGTTTCTATATTTATTTTTTGGCGATGCATACAAATATACACTGAAGTGCCACTGAATTAGGGATACCTACCTAGTAACGAGTTGGGCCTCCTCTGGCCTTGATAACGGCTGCCACACGACGAGGCATAGATTCAACAAGTTTCTGGAAACGTTCCACGGGAATGGCTTGCCAAATATTGGCTAAAGCTGTCCATAATTCAGTAAGGTTCTTTGGTGCTGTGTGATGGCCTTTCACGCCTTGTTCCAAAACATCCCAAAGATGCTCAATAGGATTTAAGTCTGGGCTTCTAGGTGGCCAATTCGTGACAGAGAAGTCAGAGGAATGCTCATCCAACCAGCCAGTAGCCAACCGGGACTTGTGAGAGGTACAGTTGTCTTGCTGGAAAACTCCATTACCGTGCGGATAACAGAACAGCATAAACGGATGGAGGTGATCACCCAGCAACTCTACGTACCGAATTGCATTGAGGGAGGTTGGTACACGCACCAAAGATCCCAAACTGTGCCACGAAAAAACACCCCAGACCATGATTGAGCCACCATGCCCTTGTACAGTTCCAGCCAGGCATGCAGGATCCATGGTTTCATGAGCCTGACGCCATATTCTCAGCCTCCCGTCGGCGTTAAGTAGTCGGAATCGAGACTCATCACTCAATGCTACTCGATTCCAGTCCTCTACACTCCAGTCTCTGTGCTCTCTTGCCCAGGCAAGACGTGCAGCCCGATGGCGAGTATAGAGCAATGGTACTCTCGTAGGTCGACGGCTCCCGAAACCCATACGGTGAAGCGAGCGTTGCACAGTCCGTTTACTGACTGTACGACTGGCACCGTCATTAAACTGGGTGGTAATTTGAGCTAATGTTTGGCTTCGCTGGCTACGTACAATACGCCTGAGCCGTCTCTCACCACGCACTGTCAAGGCTTTATTGTCCTTTGCAGTTTGCCCGATCGCTAGTTTTTTTCCACCATCTATGTATTCTTGGTATACTCTTGACACTGTCGACCTTGAAAATCCTAGCTGTCTGACGATTTCGGAAATTGAATGGCCCATGCGTCGCGCACCTACGATTTGTCCGCGATCGAAGGCGTCTAAATCAGGCAGTTTATCCATACTGGCAATTCCAACAACTAATTCAGAACAACCACAGTACGCGCTATATATGCAGTTACCACAGCGCCCTCACTTGCGCATACATGATGCTCAGCGCTACACAATTTGGATAGGCTTTGCTATCCCTAATTCAGTGGCACTTCAGTGTATTTCAAACCTGTGCGTTTTTATAGTAAATGCATATGCGTTTTGGGACACTCTAGTTTCAGATAGACTGAATTCAAATGGAGATTATATACATCTACCGAATTTCGTGTGTCTGGCTTATTTCCTACAGTTTGTGAGTTATACTTACAGACAGACAGACCCAATACGCTGTCTAATCAATCACGCAAACTTTTGACAACACAAAACAACCGTTTCCGCAAAAATACAAAATTTCACATCTGATTTTTGTCACAGCTGCAACAGTTCTACATTGTTAAACGGTAGGAGGAATCAGTAAAAGAATTATAGCAGCGATCTCGAAAATGCAGAAATCAAAAACAGGCATTTGCTAAGGTGCGACTAGGTAAAATACCGAGAGAAAATTCCCCCCTTTCTTAACCCTTCAGCGGACGCGCCCGTGTATAAAGTGCAACATTTTCGTAATTTTGAATGGTTTGTTTTTACAAGGTTGGAATGTTCTGAGCAGTTTCTACTTATAGCTACACCCTTTCTAATGCAGGTCTGATTTTATGACCCTTGTATTCCTTTCCATTCATTGTTAGTCGTGATTTAACCGTGGTAAACCAACGATTATACTGGATTGCAATACGACAAAATTATGATTTGATGTAGTAGATTAAATGTGCAGCTATTACACGGTATTCCGCATATCACGAAGATGGACAATCTCATTGTTTTTTAGGTTTTTGGACATAATAGGAATCGATTCACAAGTTGTTCTCAAATGCATTAAACCAGGCAGTTTTGAAATAAGGCTAATGTATCTGCATTCTTTGGACTTTAATTATAAATATATCTCAATATTATCAACATTTTATATCTTACCATAAAACGCAGAATTATTATTTTCAATTTGAAAAAAAAAGTTTATTACAAAAGGAATAATCACGGTTGAAAGAGACGTTGCACTTTATGCAACGCGCGCCTGCTGGTGTTCCCAAAAATTGGCGCGCCCGCTGAAGGGTTAACAATGGAATCGAAGATCTGCGTCGTCTTAAGATCGCAGAGCATGAGTTGTGATGGACTCTGATAATTACTGATGACTACTAGTTGACTAACAGATATAGTCTACCTCCATAGAGAGAATGACACATCTAATGATCTTTGACCTGAAGAAAGACTATATTTTTGGTCAGAAACTAGTCATTTCTACCCTATAATGTGGACTGAGATGGAGATATTCACAATCTTATCGTACTGCACGAGTGCCTTGTAAGTAGCGATTAGCTATACTTGAAATGCAACCATTTTAGATTTAAAAGCATTCAAAACACATGTGCAATCAACTCATCGCACCTGAGTGTATCAATAAATAATAATCTGTGATAGTGAAAGTAGTTTAGTTTAGTCTGTCCTCCTAACCTGCTCTTGGCAGCAAGGTCATTTCGGCGCCGCGCAGACCAGTAGAGCTTTGATCGTGTGATAGCGAAAGTTTAAATTTTCAATTCATTATATTTTCGAAACATTTGTTGATGATTATTTTAATGAACCCAATAGGATAGGAGGGAAAATTCTGAGGTTTTTGCGAAGTATAACTTAAGCTGAAAATTTCCCTCAACCGTTAGGAACCGACATTCTTTCTCAATTTTAACTATCAATTTTAATCCTAGAATAAGGTTAAAATAAACATTCTAATTTCTCACTGATGTAAACTCACCTATTTGGTCCATGCTGCGCTCTGCCACAATAAACTCGAGAAATTAAGATCTCGTCTTGTCCTCTATTTAATGACATCGATATGCCTCAGAATTTAAGATCTAATGAAATTTCATGATATTTAGGCATATAGCGTATATCTGAATGCTTTGCATCATGCACTGAGATTCAGCTGCCCAAATTTTGAACTCGTCTTCTACATAGTTGTGCTAGGTTTGAGCATGTAGCACCAGCTAAGTGCTCTTTTTCTGGGTCAATTCTTTAAGAACGTCGTCCTTTCTTGAGCATACAGCTTTATTGCGTTTTTACCGTTCGAAAAAAATAAACTAAATACGAAGAAATTGTTACAGCCTTCCCCGCATACTTTCGCAGACACAAAAAATTACGTTATCAATAAAGTAACATTTTCCTATTGAGAAATGAATGACTTCTCGAGTTTAAATAAACACTTCACATTTTCTCCTCATTCTCTACAGAAAGGGGTTTTAAAACACTGCGACTTCTTTCTTTATTCAAAGAAGTTGAAAATGGGTTTTGATGCACAAGTATACCTTAGGGATAATTTGCAATAAGAGCAAATATATATATATATATATATATATATATATATATATATATATATATATATATATATATATATATATAATAAATAAAGATAAAAAAATAAGTAAATATATTTAAAAAAGTGAACAATGTTCGCTTTGTTTCGTATACTTAAATTCGTCTCACTTAGGTTTGACAAATATGTTTGCGGTTGCGTGCATTGGTGGTCTCTATTAAGATGCGTTCTTTTTCAATGTACTTCACTTGCACTATCTAAATCATTTTCTGTATAGTTTGACCGCATTCAGTACTTGAATTAATGCAAGAGTAATAGCTTTTCAGGTTAATTTTTCAAGTACTCTCAGAGTGATCTCTATAACAGAATATAAGCTGAGAAATTTAAGTGCTCCCCTTTAAGAAACATAACCTTCGATTCTAACTTTTGAATTACGGAGCCAGACGATTGCGAAGGGCTCAACAATCACGCCGGCAGCGGTGCTATAACCGCAAATACCGAGCATGGTCCAGCCCATTAACGATTAAGGATGAAAGATCAAGTTTCTACCGTCAACAACAAAATTAAATGTAAAGCAAAAATACCTTAAAAATATATGGAGTAAAGCTCAATGGTTAGGAGTTATACAAAGCTACGAATACTGAAATTGGAATCTGAATCAAAGAGTCATAAAATTCGAATTTCAGAAGCATTCGCAGCTTTCTTTAGATGTTAACAAACATCGCGTTACAATAACAGACACTTGACGATTAAGATTTCAATGCGTTTTTATAGCCAATACGATTTCCAAACTGAGAATTGTTTTCCTCTTTTTCAAATGAATTTTTCAAGGCATTTTTAATGGGGTTCAATTTTGACTAGTTTCTGGAACTTTTAATTTGTGTTACCTCTAAAATGAATCATTTTTATCGCTTCGCTTCTCGTTTAACGAAAAAATATTTTGACAGTCGATCTTACCAGCGGGTAAACTAGTATAGAGGCAGATGACACTGTGATACCCCAGGATAGAGAGGTAATCGGATTAATAATGAAATAAATGCTTTATAGCGCCAACAGGGAATAAAATGTCACGCGAGGTTACCCTCTGCATGCCGCGTCTCTGATTCTCGATACAGAGGGCAAATTGGAAGGGGGGGGGGGGGAGGATCGGCCCTTTTCCTACAATATTATGTTTAGAGAAGGGACAGCAGTTGGTCCAATGCATTGCAAGGTATTACTGAAATTATGTTTGCAGTTTTTGATTTTGCTATATCACATTTGAGCACAATCAAAGTCATCACACTCCACCATTTAAATTAGGAAGATTCAGAGCCGAAATTTATGGATTAAAACCACCAGTTTATGTATTATTATCACATTTAAGAAGCTACAGCCAGTATGACTGGGAGTTAGCACTGAATATCGGACTCGCAACAGTGGGCAAGAATGACTGAAATGACGATGGAGAGAGTGACTGTATGACCTCTAGATACTGTAAAATATTTCATGATCACAGAGCTTTCAGTAATAAATATCGCTCATGCGACCAGAAGGGAAAGTGTTGTGAGCCTTGAGAGGTCAAGCTGGCTCGGAATGTGTTAAAAAAATCGCAGAAAACAGCTTTTAACAATGGAAGAGTTTAACATAAGAATGAGAAGTACAAATTCTGAACGGATGAATTTTGGGAATTAATGTTCATGCTCTAGATGCAAATATTACCTACTACATTTTTACTGCTTTGTAATTTCGACATAAGACTCTGAACAGCATTTTTCTACAAGGAACTTAATGATAATTTCTGAATTAGGGTTCTTGATGGAATATGTTTCAAATGTTTCTTATGTTCCTTTATTAATAATATATACTGTAAGGGTGCGATTATTCTGAAAATTCGGCAACATGCTCTACGGGAAATACGCTTTCCGTACAGAACTGTGAGAGGAAGTGCGTCATACTGGCGCGTTATACGATGCGGAAATTCCATGCGAACGTCAGACAGCACATTTCAAGGCATGCTCTAACTTCTGACTACAGAAGTTTGGGCTTCCTGTATTCATTTGCGATAACCACTCTGTCACAACATCCAAAAGGAAAAGTCAGTTCCAATGAAAAAAACCCTTTACATGCATACTGGGGCCCGAGGTAGCCTATCGGTAGCAAGTCGGATTTCGGTTCTGAGGGTGCTCGGATCGAATCCCGACAAGCGCCGTTAAATACTTTCGTGTCTAGGTCGGATATGGACATGTTGAATCCGTAGACCGGAAAGTCCTATGAAGTCAGTGGGTGGGGAAAGTACGATCCCTCCAGATGTCGCCCCCTGGGGTTGCTGGGTCAAAATTAGGGCGGGGGGACCTAGCCAAGTCGGACTCCTACCCTTGTGGTGCTATTATGAACCGGATCCGTACTACTCAGCTCAAAGCCGATATGGACCTGCTCTGGAACTTCTGGCCAGAGGGCATTAGGAACAACAACATGCATACTGATAAGATTTTGAACTAATACACCTCTTTGACTACTGATCATAAATACTTATTCCGTCCAGGCTTTAAGGGCGAAGCGTCAGTTGACATCATAAATATTCAATCCCAACGGAAAGCTATGGAAAATTAGTGGGACAAGCTCATAGATTATTAGATTAAAAACTCCTTTGATATATTAGACACAGTACTGCCTATGCAAAGACAGTGTGTGTTACATTTAAACATTATGTAGGCGTCTTTATGATTAAAGCAGTGCTATAATTGACATAGTAGAACTTCAACCCTCGTGTTAATCAAAGGGGAATTTTGTTCTCAGTACTTTTCCAAACCCAGATTTGCAAATTTCTGCTTTGAATTATGTTTATATCATTTGTAAGTAGCTGTTTAAATAAAAAAGCGGGTATTTTTTTAAAAGTTAAAAACTTTCCATAGTCAACGCTTTACAGGGAGTTAAATTGTTGATATGAATCGCCACAAATAAATTTTTTTTTATTAAATATTAAAATAGAGATTTTTTTAAAAGCACGTATATTACATTTGAAGGTATATTTCAAATGCAGAAAAACAGAATTGAAAAAACATGCTTTGCTAATTTTGCGTAATTTTTGATAGGGAAATGCCGCGAGGAAAATTCTCCGCCGCAATTCCCATTTTAACATGAGGATTGAAAAAAAGCGAGGTCAACTCCGCCTCAACTAATCAGTCACGTTTACAGTTAGGGAAGAGCAGGGAGAATCAATCTCGTCAATTGCGTAGTGATTTTGGGTTAGCTGCCAAAATCTATACGCCTGTTTTGGTTTGACATATTCGTGTGAATCGGCAGTATCGAAAATAGGCGTTGTAAAATCCAAATACGAAAATATTTGCGAATGTTTGGAGTCATGCTTAAAAATATTAGATCAGTTGCACACAAAACTTCACGTACACTCACACACACAAGCCAAAAAAAGAAGAAAAAACTGTAGACGCATTGCAATGAAGAAAAAGTTACAAATTCTGTAGCATTAGAAAGTTTATTATGAGATAAAAAATGCATGGGACATTCCATCCCTAGTAAGAGCGTACCCAGTAGCAAATGGACCTAGAGATAGGTCCACGGTTGCTGGGTGCACTGGAGACGTCTATCTTTTATCATGATATTTACATTTTCTTTGTGTGCGTTTTTGTAGTTGCTTAAATAGTTCCGTGTAGTATTATCAAGTAGTAATTTGCACTTGTAAGAAAATGTGAAGTTTAGTTACGATTGAGAATGATGTTTTAATGACTGGTATTGAATTAAAAATATTACGATGAAGCATTTTTTTTCTTGCGTTTCATTTTAAGTATTAATCAATGTTTCAAAATCTTTAAAAATTTCGAACGATGGAAATTTGAATATTGCGCCGAATTTTCGATATCTTTTCGCCGAAAACTTCCATTGCGCCTCGATTTTTGAATGGATAGCTGATAAATAGCCGATATTCACTTTCAAAGAACTTAACACGAAAGTTACGTCCTATGCTCTGAAAAGAGCATTATACTTTGCCGCGAATTGTTGTAAAGGCATTGGTAACGTTGGTGTTATGCATTTCTGAAAAGGTTTTGATATTTTCTAGAGCGAAAGAATAAAGAAAACTTTTTTACTGTCACCAAACATTCATGCCGTAATTTAGAAATGAGATTCCTGGTACAACAACTATTGCGTCCACAATGCTTTTGTTTTACTGTCCCAGTTCAAGACAGTTTTTTCGCGAAACATGATCTGACTCGCGGAATGAAAACAATGCCGTAAACCAGCATCTATGTGAGAAATCTTTGTTGAACCCAGAATGAAGCAGCGGCTTAGCATTATACAGAACTGAAAAATTTTCGCAAGAAAACAAGACGTATCGGAATTGTAACATACCATTGGTCCCTCACAACATTCCTTTCCTTATGACACGCATTATACATGTTTATCCGTCGTGGTTTATGTGAGCATGTCTTCCTAGCTATGAAAAGTAATCGGTTCGGAATAGGCTGCCGATTATATATATTTGTATGTTTATGCTAAGAAGCGAAATTAAAACTGAGACAAACGTATAGCTGAGACGTGAGTATAGCTGATTGATGATAGTTTGAGTGGAAGAGTTGCGGTTCATTTCTTGCAACTCGCGGGTTAAACTGACCTGGAACTAAAGACGATTCCTGACGGCCACAAACATCCATGATTAGCGCAAGATTCAATATCGGATATCCTGGATCGTGAAAGTTAGCGTTTTTACTAAAAAGGCAATGTCATAAGAGTCTTTTCTCTTGCTTCCAGTTAGCCCTCGTTTGTAACAGGCGGCCGTATCGCCCGCAAGAAATTACCACCTACACCTCCAAACAAACAACTGTGATAACCGCGATGACCAAAGAAATGTCATACCTCTATATGTTGAATGATAATAACAATGTTGAAATGCATCTAACATTGCTCATTTATTAGCGGTAGGGATGGGTTAGAGAAGGTGTTATTCTGACATATTACATTTTACACCATATTCTATAGTAGGGTAAAATGCTGTTCATTATGGATTCGCGAAGAACAATAAGATTTTAATCCACCAACCCTAAAAAAAAAAAATGTAATTCCACAATTTCTCAACATTTACAGGATATGTAGGACTTTATAAACCGATACACTTACGTGACATGCGTTGAAATGTCCCAAAAATTATCTTTGATTTGTCAATGCAATGCACAGTAATTTTGACTGCCTTTGGAGCGAGAAACACCGAAACTCGTTAACCTGATGCGCTCGGCAAGGCTTTCATGGGCATCAATGTTCAGCAAAGTCATTGTCATTACTCTCGTTCGGTTATTCTTACTACAGAATTCGAGGAAAATAAACTACTCTTAGGCAACATTAAGTATTTTAAAAATATAACTGGGCTGAGCAAGAATTTTTAAAAAATCAAAAAAAAATCAAGAAAACTGGTAAAATAGATGTTAAGTAAATTTATATTGAACCTAAATATACAAAATCTTCCGCCGTTTGATATTCCGATCAGTTTTCCCTGGCTTATTGGTTTTTCGGCCACTAGGGTTCATCTTTTGCTTCACGAAGGATAAAACTCCGTGGCCATACGCTTTTAAGCCGGCCCTGAGCGGTAACGAGTACATGTAACTCATACAAATCGCGAGACTGGAATCCATAGACTCTAGTACTGACAGATGAATGCATGGATTTACCTCATTTTATTTCATCATTTAAAAAATATATAATATATACTGTATCATAGAAATTAACGCTTAAACGCTTTAGCTAAACACTGTCCTATTAGCTTGACCCAGGGGCATCCTAACCATCCGGATCCAATTTCACCTTTCTCCACTGACAAACAAAGACAGGGACTCTTTTTTCCCACCTCCTACATCCTTGTTGCGGCTTCCTGGACACTGAAAACATAAATCTTCGGCGAAGTGTCCACTATCACTTAGGCAAACGTGACATTATTAGATTCAGCACGTTATCAAACCGTGAATCGTAAGCTAGAAGGTGAATCTTGGTCTGAGACTATTGGTATTGAAAGAGGTATAAACAGCCTCCTGAAAACTTCATTACCTCAAGCTACCATAGAAAACTTTTTCTTGCACTCTTCCTGTAGTTGAAATGTTAAAACTGTTAAGCAGGTATGTTGTAACAAATATTGGATTTGTTTTCTTCTCTTACTATAATCATGCGTATCAACTTATAGGTCTAGAAATTAAGTTGTATTTTTAAAATTATAAAAAATAATTTTAATAAAAGATAATTAACGTAAATTAAAGAATATTTTATGGTAAATTTTCTAATATATGTATATATATAGGTGTGTGTGCCTGTCCAAAAACTTAAATTTCGGCTATAAGAATCAAAAACAGTAATAACAAACGTGATTCTTATAAGCGGAAATCCCTGTGTGTGTGTATATATATATACATACACAGTGGTACCTCGACTTACGAGTTTAATTCGTTCCATGACGGAGCTCCTAACTCGAAATACTCGTATCTCGAATCAGTTTTCCCCATTGAAATGAATGGAAATTCCATTAATTCGTTCCGGCCTCCCCAAAAACACCGCAGTTTTTTGTTACATGTTTTTAAATAAGAAAAAGTGCTTATAAACGACGAACATTGTATAAAAACGCAATACAATAGAATGTACTGCAATAAATTTGTTTTATTAAGTGTAATGTACATTTACCTTGGAGATCAGACTTGAAGATACTGATGGAAGGGGAGGAGAAAGGCTGAACTGAAAAGTTAAATCTTATTCGTTAATTTTTGACCTTTTCGCCCCGCTTTCCTCATTTCAGCTTTTATTACCAGCTACTCTCTTTAAGTGAACGAGTAAGACACGGAAGCTGGGCGATTGTTGCATCTTTCACTGTGGCTGTAATGTCTACATTCTTCTTTCTGAGAATCCAAAGAACGTTTTCTCAGAATCCAATATCTCGGTTTAAAGACTGGATAGTAGTCTCAGAATAATATTATACAATTGTATAATAATTGTACATAAAGGTTGTAAATATTATATGCTTCTTGTCAGGGCCTTTTTATCGCATGGGCAAATCGGGACTTTGCCCAGGGCCCCCTGATGCTAGTGGGCCCCAAAACCCCCTTGGTGTATGCACCTAGTACTTCTAATAGTATGTATTTTTATAAATGTCCGTAAGGGGGGGGGGCCCAAATAGCATCTGCCCAGGGGCCCCCAGCGTTCATAATCGGGCCCTGCTTCCTGTGTTCTCATTTGATGAGCACGTAACATGGCATTCGCTGCTCAAGCTAGCGGTGGGATATCTGAAGCTTGCTCGTAACCCGAATTTTAGCTCGTAACTCCAAGCAAAAATTCTATCGAGAGAATGCTCGTATCTCGAAAAACTTGTAAGTCGAGGTACCACTGTGTGTGTATATATATATATATATACAAATAATGTATTAAGAGCTGTAGCAATTAGTTTTAGTTGAATAAATTACTAAAGTGTATAAGACTTATTCCAAGAAATAGCTAGAAACGTTTACTCTCTGAAATATCATCTCCAGATGTGTACGCCGATAAAAATAATTCCAATAAATCCACAAAAAGTTGAAAGGATAGATTAGCTTCACATAAAAGCGATAGATATAGTTACCTACTACTCGCTAGAACTCGCGAGAGAGAATTTTTTTTTTTTTTTTTGGTGTGTGTGTGTGTGTATGTTTTGCAAATGTGGCAACGTAATGCTTTTCAAATATCTTTCTCTCAGCATTTCTTATTTCATCACTTTTGCTTCCCTGTCGTGACAGGCAAGGATTTACGTGAGTATCAAAGACGCGGATCACCTTGCATCTTATCGATGCACAAATGGACATTTGATGGCCTTGCGCGTAATAATAGATGGCGCGGATTCGAGGCAGATGGTTTCGATAAACTAGAGTCGTATGGGATGTACACTGCTAAGAGCTGACCAGTTTGGGGGTTTGCAGGAATTTCCTCAGTTGCCAACGATGACGTAAAACAATCCTTGCAAATATAACTCGACAGAGAGTATTTAAGCCTAAAACATCCTTACGGGATGAATCATTGTGGAAACACTGCTTTTAACATATTAAAGGTGTATAATCCCAGATTCCCCGTCTGTGTCTAAAGACACATTATGCTAATCCTTTCCGCAAATGGGGAAAAGGTTCTGTTAAGATCATAATTTAAGAAGGAATTAATCAGCCGTAAATCTCAGATTATGCAATCTGCGCTCTATTATTTATAAGTAGCGATAGATATCCACGACATTAGGCAAACCATGAAAATTTTCTATTTCAATAATGCCGTAATTTATTTCTTCTTGTTTTGAGTATCAAGCGTGTTTACTTTCACTTCACTCCCGGTATGAATGCGAAATCGTCTGTTGCACGTTTTTACACCGGACACGATCTTTATGTTGGAAGGAAAATTCTCCCTGGCTCCGTGGTTTTTACAGGAGCTTGGGGAAGGTCGTAGTAAGGCATACATTTAGGGCCCTATGGTTTATAGTAAGAACTTGCAATTCCCTTTAATTTTTTTAATTATTTAAAACAAAAAACATTTTAAAATTTTTCAACATTAACTATCAATAAAAATTAATAATGTTTACTGATTATATTAAGATAAATATCGATAGCATTTTTTTAACGGTTTGGGGTGGTGGGGAGATTTGTTGCTTTCCAGAAAAATTGTGAAAACTTTTTTTCTTTAAATCATGGGTCAAAGAAAGTACCTGACGTGTAATTACAACACGAAAATTATGAAATCTGGTCCCGAAGAGGGTAGGGGGGGGGGGGGGACCTTAAAAATTTGGTCTCGCTTTAGACATTTCCAGAAGCTGGATCCACCTATGGACACAAGCATTAATCGTTGGGAGAGGATCACAGATCATGAAAAATTTAGCAGCGAATGCCAAAACTGAACTTTTAACTAACACCATATTTTTAATGCAATACTAATTTTTACGTAAGCTTTCCCTTGGAGAAAATCACCACAACACGACGAATTTAACACACAACCATCGCGACTAGGCGCAATAATCGTAATGACATACGATGACATGCACGCAGTCATGACTCTTAGTCATTATTCGAATGAGTTAGAGCAATACGATTTTAGGAGAGGTAACACCCTCCATTTCTTTCTATTTATTTTTAACCTAGATTGTGGGATTTACTACAGTGAAAAAGTGCTGATAAATCGTGCGCCGCATTAAATCGCAGACAAATGACTGCGCTATCAACCGTGATGCCCCATCAGCTTTGACGTTCGAGTATTATACACGTGCCGAAATTTTTGATACGCAGGCATTCTCTGTCGTGTACGCCGCATCACGCATAAGGCCCAATGATGGTTTTAATCCAGATATCGGGCCGATATTGTGTCAGGAACTAAGTCCTTATATAGCCAGATCTTGACCGATATTTCGCAATTTCATATTTTGCAACACAATTAAAAATTTCTGGTAATTGTTTAATAATGATACGCTAGTAAAAATATCAAATTTAAGAATCGTATTTTTCGGACCATAAGACGCACCTTTTTTACATAAAAAAATCGACTTAAAATTGGGGTGCGTCTTATGGTCCGATGGTAACATTAAAATAAAATGAATATTTTATTATATATATTTAATATATATTATATTTATTATATATATATATATATATATTATCTTTATTAAGTAAGAAATTGAAAATAGCTTTATATACCTAACAAAGTACAAATTAATCTTTTCTAAAAATCCTCCCATAATATTGCGGTGCGTCTTATGGTCTAAGAAATACGGTACCTAAATTTTAAGAAAGACGCGCAACGTGTGACCATAGAAATTAAGTTTCACAAATTAGGCATACATATGATAACTATCGAAGAAAACCATTTTCTAATTGTAATACCCAAATTAAATAAAATACTACATTGTTTTAGAGTTTTAGCCCCAATTTAGGGGCCTATATATAAATTATAATATAAAATTTATATTTATGAGATATAAATTTATATTTTGTATTAGAATTTTTATAATAATATAAATTTATGGGAAGAATGATAAAAATATACATGGAATAAATTGTGAAAGCTACGATTTTAACATAAATTACAAAAAGGCATCAATATATAACCTAATTTTTGTAAAGTTAAGGTTACACAAATAATTATAAAAGTTTATTGAAAAATACCGTCCCGACACAAAAAGTTAGTACAGTCTTTCTGAAACGAACAAACTGACGTATGCGGGGTCATTCAAATAAAATATTTGGTCGACTCGATAAAGTATTTAGCTACACACAGACTTTAAAGATTTTAAAGTAAATTTTTAAATGATAAATTTTATCAATGCAGATATTAAAAAAAAAAAACGATTATTTTGTAACTTTACGAATTTCTAGTTTAGAAATTCATAAACATACCGATACTTGGTAAGTTTTGGGGACTCTCCGGTGAGGAAAACAGATAGGGCAGATCCGATATGACGGTTGTCTGTACGTTTCACATTCCTCAATCATCTTAGCCCCATCGCCCCCCCAAAAAAATAAATAAATAAATAAATAAAACACCTGCAGTTTCATATTACGGATAAACCATAAATGAGGCAAATATTGATTGGTCTCTTCCTTCACGCAGTTTATCTCTTACAGCGGTAGGAGAAGTTAGAGTTTTCAAGAGAAAATTCTAATGGTGCATATACATTGGTGCAGCAGCGTTCTCTGCCTGTGCCTTGGGGAATCCAGTGATTTATGTTCTCTGTACTCTGTACTATGCGTGTATCGCCTCCTCTGGCGGTCCATCAAAGAAAGGGTGAGGGGTCAGTGGGTCAAATGGTGTCGAGCGGGGTCGGGGGAGACACCACATCAAAGAAATCTTGCGGACGGGAATGGGGGTGGTTCTAAATACCGTGTCTAATGTTACCGTGACTAATGTGATGACAGGAGTCGGTCAGAGAACTCTGCACCAATCTATATGCGCTATAAGAGGCGAAACTGTGTAAGCTGAAATTTTAACTCAACCACAGGCACCACTGAGCGATAAATGACGTCATGCTTGAAAAATAAAAATAATACCGCAATGGGTCCATTATGTCTGGATCTATCGCAAGCATATTCACTCAAAAGACATTTCTTGTTCTCATTGTAAATCCAATTCTTCCAATAAAATGTTTTATAGAAATCTGGACCTCTAGTTTAGCCAAGCGAAAATCGGAGAAGAATTTAACTCCCCTGCTGATCATTGATAAAATTCATGTATTTATTTTTTTTATTTTGATTGTTTTAAAGCAAAACACATACTCAGCTAAACAGGTCCAGAAATAAAATTTGAAGAAAAAATACAATTAAAACCCCGAACTAAATACAAATAATTTGTAAAAAAAAGTTGAAAGATAGAACTACGCGAAAATAAAATACACATTTTATAGAAACGATGGAGGTATCGGATGCGGTTTCAGCTTTAATAACGTGTTTGCCAGTCCATTAAATCCTCTCTTGATGATAATTTCTAACTCAGCAATCTCTCAATACAAAAATTGCGGTCGCATAGAAGTCGTAAACGCGAAAATCCGAAAACCTGTTCCTTTGACCCCGCCGTCTCCAGAACAATTGTATGAGTCTTCAGGCGTCACCAATATGTGATACAATACAGAGGTTTCTGAGCATAAACTGTTTTTAGGAGCAGCAAAAAGTGCTTCCTAAAAGGATGAATCAGAAATAATTAATTTATTTATTATTGTTCCATTTATACTTTGTCATTAGGCCAATAAAACACGAGACGTTAAGACAGGGTTTGAAGTAGACTTTTGTGGAATTAACCGCAATAGAGTTCTTGGAAGAAAGTATAAATTACTGGCACGACGCCAAGGTATGCCGCCCGATTTTTTAAACTTGGAGTTACATTTTGAACTAGTCGCGAAATTTGACAAACAATACGGGAATGGTCAGATCGACTTTCACAAGGGCGTCGAGACTACATGCTGGGCCCGGGGGTGAACAATTCCAAACAGGTCTCTAAAATAAGTAATGGTTTGGGCACGAAGGCGCGGGAAATCTTATACAAATAATCCACCATTCTTCTCTTGGGGGTTTTAGTTTTTAGTCGACATCTGTCAATTTGATCGTTGGTGTATTACGAAAATAAAATTATCCAGTATTACGGATCAGAATTCTATTTTAAATAAAAACCACTGCGTTGTTGTGGAATTCGGAAATTTTGTATGATTCATGTGTGAATGCATATTTAAATGCCCATCGGCTTTGCAGCATATATATATTAAGTAATTCAACCCAACGCCTCCCCCCCCCCCCAAAAAAAAAAGGCATACAGAAACCTTATAAATGGTCAAAATATAGAGCTTATACTGTTACCATGACGTGAAATCCAAAGCGTACGTACGTATATACTGCTCGGTAAAAATTTTGCGACTATGTTAGTCTGATTAATTTAAGTTTCGTACATCATAATGCAGTTCTAATCAGAATTAGTTATGTTTTACAAAGCAGTTTCACTCTCACTACTTATATATGCATTTATTTTCCTGTGCGTGATTAATATCTATATATTTAAGTTGCTAAGCCGACTTTTTGGGCAGTCCGGGAGAGAAAACTACTGCATCAATTTACTTCATTTTGGTCTTAAACGAAAGATTGTAATCTGTAGATTTGTCAAATTTAGATTTTGTAACTGCAATTTCTATTAATTAGCGATAATTTAAAATTAAAAATTGATTTCTGCGCATGCTCAGTGGCATGTTTTAATGATAAACACGTTTATTCCGAAGAGTCTCTCTAGATATCTCTCTGCCAGTTTTATTTTTATGATAATTATGTTTGTGAAATATAAGATTAAACCTGATGGAAATTGTTTACTCCGTGCTGTTTATTTAGCGATAATTTACAATTAAAAAAAATTGCTTTCTGCGCATGCCCAGTGACATTTTAAAATCTGGCTTTAGATACTCACTAAGCACGAGGCCGCTTAAACACATTAATCTGTTTCTGCTCATTATTATGATTTTCAACATTTGGCAATGATATGTTTAGTATAATTTGTGTATTAGTACATTTATTTACAATCTAACCATCATGTTTTGACAGGTACCAACTAGTAATTATTATTATTAGAGATTTTTACTGTCGTTTCTGTACTTAAAATATTAGTCCGAGTGTTAGGATTTCAGTCTGTTGATCAAGAAATTGCAATAATTATCTTACATTAATCTGTTCTCTTACATGAAAGAGGTGTTTGAACTATCTAGTTTTAAATACTATAGATATTTTAATTCCTCAATAACTTTTGCATTAATTTGTTGTACACAGCTCTATAAAAATTAACTAGAACTGAATGTGTTGCATAATTTCAGTGATTAATTTCTTATAAATTTAAAAAAAACAAACATGCTAAATGATTGATTTCTTGAAAGTAAACAAAAGTCCGCGTGGGTAAAGGCACACAAAATAAAAATTCTTAATTAGATTTTAAAAAATTACTCATAAATCCTACAGCAATCACAAACATAAAAAGCTGAAATAGAATTACACTTATTTCAGAAAAATGGAATATTTATACATTATTCTGAATTAATCTCTTCTAATCAATTTTGCAGATTTTTTTATTTTTATTTATTTTTTTTTAATGAACAATTTAAAACAATTTTAAAACAATCTTCTATGACTTGACACATATCGGCTTGATGTATCTACTCGTTTCATTCAGTTATTTAAAGGAAATAAAAATTTACGTCTCAATTAAAGAAATTTTCAAATTTGTGTGAGAAACAGAAACCAACAAGAATCTTATTTCTTGAAAATCAGTGTAATTTCGAGATTTTATAATTACACCGCAAACTCAATATACCATCGGGAACTGAATTTTGTAGTAGAATTTAACTATTTTTTAACGATTTTCTGAAATTTTTTATTCGATTAATTATTTATTTATTACCTTATTCGTCTCGAAAAATGCAGTCGATATTTTAGCAAAAAGTACCGAGGCAAAGAAATGGCTTTAGAGAATATCGCAGATTTCCGTTTTGAAAATGGAATGTGAAATTGAAATAAGATAGGAATAAAAAAATGCCCTCTAGTTCAAAATTCTTAAACTATAATTTCGAGAAATATATTTTTGAATAGTTATAATCTCTTATTCACCTGGCGACAGAGTCGTTAGACTGTTGACACGATACTAATAACTCACAAGATATTTATTAATTTTTTTTCAATAAATGAAATCGATATTTACTAAACACCGAACATTCAAACGATTTTCCTGATCCACAAAAACCTTTGCAATCCATATTGGAAACAAGAAAGCTGATAACTGAAACATTTTTTCCAACATACTTTGCTGAGAGTTATCTCCGGAAGCTACAATTATCACTATCAGTAGTAATTTAGTGTTCTGGATTAATTTAATTTCATTACAAATTGTTGCAATTGTCATTTGCAAATTGTTTCATTGCAAATTGCATTGTTCTCGCACCCTAGCTTAATTCTTGCTAACAGACAATAAGAGTTCATTCTGTGCCGGAATAATTAGAGAAAGATAAATTTCTTTTTCTGTTCTTCAATATAGTATGTTATTTCGGCGAGATAGATCAGGATTGTAATTCCAAAGTTATGAAGATTTTAACGTATATTATCCATTACGTGCATAAAAATAGACTAAACTAATTATGACAGAGAGCATCGTTTAACCACAGCTTTTAACTCGGAATTCTAATTTCCGTCATTCAATTATTTCACAGAATACATCAAAGAAAAGGATTGAGAACATGCAGATCTGGCTTAAAATGCGTTAAAAATCACAGGAATAAAATGTTTCTATGTAACGCTTCGAAATTGCAATTTACATCTACAAACGAAAGCCTTATATCCCCCCCCCCCCTCAAATTAAAAAAAATTAATTAAAAAATCATAATGTTACGAATGATTTACCTAAAACTCAGGTTCCTAACCAATGAATCGCGATCCCTAAGGGGGCCACGGAATATTTTCTGGGGGGGGGGGGGGGGAGATTAATTTTCAATTGTAAATACTTAATTGAACACATCACCGTATTAGTTTTCAACACTCATTAATACCGTTATATTCCAAGAAAATGACTTAAGGTCCACTGCTGTAGGTGATATTAACAGCCTGGTGTATTCATAATACATATTCAAGATTTTATACTATTTTAATACTATATTACATATATTAAATATCAGTTTTAAGCTGCATTCTTTAAAATGCATTTTTAACATGCTTCATTTGTAATTGCTTTCGTTATACAGTAATACATAAATTAAACAGTTTAGTTTTAAATTCTTAAAAATACAATTTTAACATGTTTTCTTTGATCTAATTCCCTTGTTAATAATTGTTATTAATGAAAATCTGGGGAGAGGGTCGCATTATGCTTGGCTATTCGAAATGGTTGGGAAACACGGATCTCAAGAATAAAAATAGTGGTTTATTCTATGCGATCAGGTATGATAGATTTAAAGCATACAGAACTAAATCAATTTAAAACTGCAAAAGAGGTCACTTCCTGTCCGGAATACAAATCAATTATTTTAATGCATGAAATAATATATGCTTTAAGGGAAATCTAAAATAAAGTTTTTAAACACATATATATGATTTCTTGCAATAATCTACAAATTGCATAAACATCAACACAGAACAGATCTATTGTCGTGACATGGACAGAGCTAAAACATGGATTACAGAGGAAAACATAAAGGAATCTTCAAAACTTACGAAATACTTTCACCGGTAGTCCTTATGCGAGAATCCACTGGCGAACACTAGTAATCACAAGCAGATTTCACAGAAACATCAACATCAATAGCCATACACCGCGTCGGCCTTGTACTCATTTTCCAGGAGTTTGGAATAGCAAAAAAAAAGTCTTTTACAGGAGAAACGGAGCTTCGGATTTAAAACTCTTCACTCGTTTCTTTGAGCAACTTCGCAACTGAGCGACGAATTACACGTGGATTAAACAAGACTTCAACCACTTCAAATAATAATTAAAAAAAAATGCTGAAAAACTAATTACGAACCGGCATCAAAAAAAGTACCAATATTTGCCGCCTGATGCCAACAGGAGAAGAGACATAATGGAAAAAATATATATTACCGGCTCCGTCAGCAGTTCGAAAGTTTGAACGACGGCAGGTGTTTCGGCTGTGTGTGTGCAGCTGACTACGAGGGATGGGGGTGGAAATAGAACAACGCTCTTGTGCGATCGCGAGTGCGCGCACCAATGAAGAAGGTAGAGAGAAATCGCGGCGGTAAGGGGAAATGTCCGCGGCTTGAGAGATCGTTCAGGATTTTGGCTGCACAGGATGTAGAGCGAAAACAGGTTTTTCAAGTAAGATGGGATCCTCTTTGCAGGCGGATATATTTTTTCCACGGGCTGGTTTTTTTTTTTATCACGTGACCAACTGGCCAGGTCCAAAAGACAACAGAGCACAAAGAGGTTCGTTTATTTTATTTCCCTCCGTGAGAGGACCCCATAGTGGATTTATCGATGACTATCGGATTTTCACCTTTACGGGTCTGGTTCTAAATAAACGACTTGCTTCGAAGAGAAGACTTTGAACCGACGTTTAACACCGCGTATCTTGCCGTCAGATTAAAGCTGGTGGATTTTTTACTGAGCGGATTATGCTACACATATAGCTTCTTGTACTCAGAATGTTTGCGATATATTATGAAATTAAATATTACACATTTTTCAAATATAAATATTAAACATTTAAATTTAAATATTAAACATTTTTTAAATATAAATATTAAACGAAAATGAATATTAAAATAAATAATATGAATGTTAAAAAAAGATTATCCCTAAAGAAAACGGAAAAAAAATTGAGTCGTGTTCTTGCATGTATAAATATTTTATCTAATGTTAAAACGAAGATGTAAAGTGAAACTTCTCTATGGTGGCCAATCATGGTTCAGAAAAAAAAATGGACGTTTTGAGGGGTGCCCGTGGAAAAGAGGTTTTTTTTCTATAAGATGTGCTCTAGGGAGTCTTGAATAGGTTCAGACCAAAATAGGGCCTTTAAGAGAGGTGACCGGCTAGAGAAGTTTCACTGTATAATGCTTTAAATGCAGTATAGTGTAAAGAGAATACGTTTCTTGCAAGTGCTGTTAAGGTGTTCGGTAAGTAGAGCTACATCTGTGGGGGGGGGGGGGGATAAGAATAATCAAAACGCAATTATTACTTATTCCTCAAAATAACTGAACTGTGGAAATAATAAATGCATCACATCCCAGAATTAAATGTTATTGTTTTCATGGCTTTAATTCAGACACACACGTGCAAAGACAAACCTTCATTGTACGGTCTGAAAATTAATAATACCGTTCTAGTTATGGACCGATAACACTATTTTCCTTTTTTTTTTTTTAAATCCGTGATTAAGTTCAACTCTAACTCCTCTTCCAGGTGCTCAATCGCCTGTAAGAATGCCATGTCATGTAAGGAATCATAGTCATAGTTATGTGAGAAAGCTTGTAAAATAAATAAATAACGCACTGAAGAGTAGATGCTTATGATTAGTTCGCAGTTATCCTCCACTGTTCGTTGGTGCTGAGGCGAAGGTGCAACCGCAGGGATTTCTGGGTCCTGAGGCAATGGTGCAACTAGGGGATCCGTTGAAAAACAGATAATTCCGAGGTAAATTTTCTTCCCCGCCCCCTCTGAGAGGAACGAAAACTTTTTCTGTAACGGAAGCCCCACTGCCTCTGCAATTATACAGAGGCTGTTCACACATTTTTTAGACGATGTATATTGTATTCACAAAACTAAATTACATAAAATTCTTGTGTTTTAAATGTTCTATTTGACATCCCTTATTCTGAACTATCTTTCGACACCGCAATTTCCAGGATAATAATACCTTTTGAAGTGTCAGAAGAGGTATTCTATCCCATTCCTCCTGAACAGCTTTCCAGAGTCCTGTAAGGGTTTTGGGACGACGTTTGGATAATGCGGATTTTAAAAGTCCGAAAGCACAAAAATCCACTGGTGATGCATCGGGAGATTTAGTAGGGATATCAGTGAAGGGTATGGCCTTGATACCAGTTTTTTGTTCCATTTCTTTTAGGAAATTTACAGTGGATTTTGATGTGTGACTGCTAGCTTTGTCCTGATAGAGTCTCACAGATTGATGGCACTGTGGGTAAAGCGATGGTATTTCATCCAGAAAAATTGGCGATAAAATATGTTCCTGATAGTATTTGGAGTTAATCTTGACATTTTTTTCCACTCTCTTTATTTTTAACTTGCCATTATAAGAAAAACCAGCAACAATCATGAATCCCTTAGAAAAACTTTCTTTCGATTCTTTGAACCATGTACTTAAATTTTTTTCTCCCCTTTTATGATAATAAATGGCTCTTTTTTTTTGTTGCAATCATTTAAATACACCCATGATTCATCTATTGTGACAATTGTTTTCCATTTTTCTTTGGATAAGAGTTTCTCATATAGAATTCTGCAGCGTGTCCTGCGTTCAGCGATATGATTTGGAAGAAGACGATGCACATTGCGTTTTTTCGCTTTCTTAAGATTTAAATCAACGTTTATCATTTTGTTTACAGTGGACACCGAGCATTTTAATGATTTTGCAACTGTCCTTTGACTAGGGGGATTTTCGTTTAACATTAAACAACGTACCTTTACAATAGTCGAAGATGTCCGTTTTTTCCTTGGATACTTGTTTGGAATTTTTGTCCCACTTGAGGCTCCAATTTGACGTTTTTTTCCTTTCTTGTTGACGATATTACCTATCGACGCTTTAGATATCACAAAACCACGACTCTCACATCGTTTTTGGATAACGGAGTATGCATATTTCTCTCCGGAAAGAGCATAAATGTAGCCTTCGAACCACTGCTTTGTTAAAAACGCTATTTTGAATAAAAACAAAACTTTCAAGCCGTAGACGATAATTTTGACTTTTAAAAACATAGTACAATTGCAATTTTTTTTCTTTTGCAGCAAATGATTTTTTATTACCGCTTACCAAAATCGTCTAAAAAATGTGCGAACAGCCTCTGTAGTTGCTTCACCCGTGCCTTGCATGTCACGTTTATACAGAGAATCCATCAAAAAACATTCTTCCCACATTAGAATAATCTTTATTGAAGATTTCCAATGTACCGAATGATATTTAAAAAACAGTACTAGCGGATTATGAATTTCATTTCTGTTATGAATGTCAGAAATTATATAACTTTCATTACATTCGTGTCAAATATTTGATTTGTTTTAACTTCCGGAATGTAGCGCAAGACAGCCGCAATTTCGATATTTCTCCGAAGGATATATGCTTCAGGACCCGTATTTTCTCTCAATTATCTACCGCAGAGCTTCCCAAAGTGTGTTCCGTGGAACCCTGGGGTTCCACCAAAATATTTAGGGGTTCCACGAGATAATCTGACAGTCTATTTACCTTCATATTTTTGTTTTATAATCACCATTATTTATTTTTATGAATAATTTTTCAATGATTTTTTGTTTAATTCAATAAAATCTAACTATTAAAACAATATTCGTTTCATTCAATATCACATTAAATTTAGGGGAGGAAGGGGTCTATTTATAAAAAAAAAATGCAGAGGGTTCCGTGAAACTTGAAAATTTTTCTGAGGGTTCCACGATCAAAAGGTTTGGGAAACACTGATCTACCGTAACCTTCATGGAGGACTTTCGGACCCCATGATCTGACATGCTCTGAAACTCCATGCAAATATAGGGAATTTTCCGAAGATTTATCTCTTATAGTCCAGTAACCTAGTACATCGTAAGTTGCATCAAGTGGGGATAGTAGGTTTCTTTTTTTCATCTTGTATGGGATGCAAAATACAAGTTTTCGACCTCGGCAGCCCCCCGGATCACTTTTGAATATCTTAAAAACTGCAAAAATTTCGCACTTTTTTCGGTTTATCCCCATTTTGACCATGAAGGAGCACATTTTCGACCAAAACTATAATACACATTTTTAAAACCAGATTAAATTTGCTACAATTTGAGACCAGAATGGGTTCGGTAGACCTAATAGTTTCCGAGATACAGCTTTTCAAATTTTGGCAAATTTTCGAAACTTTAACATTTTAAGCTAATTTTCATGTTTCATGATATGCAATGGTCTTTATATCTTCAATAACCTGCCTGATATGAGTCAGTGAAGTTAACATTTATTCAATTTAACATTTTGAAGGGGGGTGGTGGAGGAGAGGGAAGGTGTGGTGGGAGGGGGGGGGGAGGTCACTGTTCACAACCAGACGACTGAAATTGAAATACAAAATTTATTTAAGAAACATTTACATCAAGTGTATACAAAAAGTGTAAATGGAGTGAATGAAAGTGTAAACGAAATGTGAATTAAAGGTGTTTCCTCCTCTTCGGAGGACCAGGGCCAAGCAAATCCGCCAATCCGCCTCTTTCGGTGCCATATTCATCGTCCTGAACCTCATAAAATGGAATGAAAATGTTTATTTGTTGAATATCCCAAGGTAAAACCTTGTCAAAAAGTTCTAATATAAATGCAACACACATCTTGGTAAGTATTAATTGATAGAAATAATGGTATCTATAACATGTGGGTAAGTATTAATTAATAGAAATAATGGTAACTTTCAACAAACATACAAGTGGAAGTACACCTGATATTGTTCCTCGACTTGTTCAATAGCATCTCCGGCGAGTTGGCTGACTGGATAGTCGAACAGCCTATCCATCTCGTCGTCGTCGTCGAGCTCGCCCAAATAGGGGGTGTTGACATCGACGTCTACCGTAATATCAGGCAGGTTTTCGCAGGACTGGCCATTACAGGTTCCACAGACAACTGAACACTTGCACACAACTGAAACCTGCTTTCCTACAGCTGCAAGCATTTCTGCATCCCTTCTTGCAACTGCAGGAAATCATGTTCAGCAGGTTTGAGGGGGCTCTTCCCTCGACGTCATCTTTGGGGAAAGGCCTCGGTCTGTAACAACCCATCCCCTTTCGAGCGGATTCTTTTTGTAACCCAGTCACTGCTGCACCTGGTGGTATGTGCGAAATAAATGTAACTTTGCAGCATCTTGCGGGGGAAGCAGTCTAGCCAGGTTGAAACTGATCTTGGCTGTAGCCTTTGTGAAGAGCTGGTAGCGCAGGTCGTTGAGGATTTAACTGGACCTTTCCCCACCGTACAGCTGAATCAGGATTTTCTCCCCGGTTTCAGCTACTTGGGCAGGTGTCGCAGCTGGATTAGAAAAAAACTGCAGGTTTCTCTTTAAAGTCTACACGTTTCTGTAGTATATGAAGCAACTTGAGTTTCCCCTGGCCAAAGAAGCACGAGGTGGAATCATAGCCCCTGAAGGCGTGAGTGAAAGTGATGAGCTGACTGTCTGCAGATGTTGAGGTGGTTAAGTAGAAGACTTCTGGCGTTATACCTCAACCACACTTCTGAAGGTATACGGTACCTTGTGTGGGATCCCTGAGACCGGTGAGGATGACCAACAAGTCTACGTCCCCTCCTGCAATAACCACAACCTGAAATTCATAGGCCTTTCTGATAGCTGTAGTGATGATTAGCGTGTCAGCATCTTCTTCAGCCTGAAAAACCTCAATGTGTTTGGCTTCAAATTTCCCCTTCAGCAGCTGGGTGAATCTTAATTTGATTTTATCATTGGATAAAAAATTTTCTTGGGAAACATCAGGAGTTGTTATTTCCTGAAATATCACCCCAGGAGATGAATGTGCCTGAGCTCAGCAATTACGTTCAGAGCTCTTTGTTCTCTTTTGGTCAGGCTCTGTTGGGAAACCATCGAACACTACAGCAATGTTCTGACCGTACCGTGCCTCGAGATATTTTACATATCGGGCAGCTATCAACTCAAACGAGGAGTGCTTGGGCCACACCACTTTGTGAAGGAGATGACCACCATCTACAACCACAAATGTAGCTTTTCCTCATGACTCATCAATATTGACTGGTTGGAATCCTGCATAGAAAGATGACTTATTGCCCTTCCTCATTCCCTCTTGAGTAAATAGAGACATCGGGAATGGTGAAAGCTCGTACGGGGAGAAGTTCTTCAAATCTTCATCCGTTTTATTTCAAAACGCATATCCTGTGAAACAGTGTAAGTGGATCGATAGTCACTTGTCTATTGTCAACAATAACAGTATGAACAGTAGAGTAAAGAGACAGAACTTTGGTTTTACTCTCGAATTTGACGTTTTGGAAATTTTGCTTTACGATCTTAAGGGGACAGTGGACCTTCAAAACTAACTTATTTTGTTTTGAATGGATTTGCTTAAAATTTGAATATGTGATTAGTACCATAGATATGTAAAAGTGGTTAAAATTTAAAGATTGAAATATTAATAATTTATGCATTATAAATTATTAATTATATCAAAAATTGGTCTAATTAAAAATGTTCCATGCGCATTTCTTTTGCATATAATATGGTTATTTTTATTTTCAGGATACCTTATAGAACTAACAATGAAACTTATTGCTTATTTTAAGCATTCATTAAAAATATAAAGAGAAAAAAATAATAGTGAAAACACCCTTTTTATTACGCAAATACCTATAAATCATCTTTTCAAGTACAAAATTTAGAAATTCTGAGTTACGAAGCAAGATTTTTTTCAATAAAATTTATTTGATATGCAGTTAAGTATATTAAACTTAAATTTCAAAGCAATACGATAATTAGAAATGCGCCTGGTGCAGTTTGAATATTCGTATGACATGAAAATCTTTATTTTGAGAAATACACATTTAAAGTTATTGCTATTAGTACCCACATAATATCTAAATTAAATACAAATGCCTATAACTAGGAATGTAATCACAGAAATTAAAAATTCTTTTTGCAACACATTCCTTCTCGTCCGTAGTTTCACAATTCGATAAAATAAAAAAAAAATCGAATTTTTAGACAAATTTCACAAATTTGAAAGTCCACTGTCCCCTTAAATATTGCTTTTTTCCCAATATCACGGGCCATTTGACCCCTTTCTCGCCTACAAGTCCCCTGCTTAAGGACATGATCACATCCGTTTTACGAAATGGAGGATACTTCAAAAACAAGTCGCACAGCTTCATTGTACCAGCTTCATCTCGAATAATTCGCGATCAGGGAAGGATTTCCCATAAGGCCAACCTAGGCCATGGCCTAGGGCGCAGCCGTTAAGAGGGCGTAAATTTAGAAGAAGTAACAACCAAATTATAAAATTTTTATCGATATAAAACGAGAAAGTAAAATTTTTTTTCTTTTTCATTTTTATTTATATATTCTTAGTATCGCTAAAAATGTTATTTGCAATATACGCATTTTGAAATAACTTTTTCGTCCCCTGACTAATTTTTTTTCCTTCTTTTTCTTTCATTCTTTTCCCAAACATCCATTATGAGTTAACGAAAAGCAGGTTAAGAATTCTTGCAATATGAAGGGATAACGATCGCAGAAAGCAGTCGGACTTCAACCTCACAAAAGACAACTTCCGCTGTATCTTTCGATACATTTGACAAACAGCAAACAGCCCTCGCTTTTTCCCCCAAAAACAGATTTCATACCAGGGGCAGTTCAATAAGAATACTAATGGTTTTTAAACTCCCGACCCATCGTCATCTGTCCAGTAATTGCCGTCCCGTTGTCAAAAGAGCGTGGTATAACGAACGATGGCACCCTCCAGGTTTTGAAACTGTTTCAAGGTGAAAGAATCATTGTGTGAATACCGGACTATGGTGTCTTTCTGTGCAAGGTGTTTCTTTTAAGTAAAATGGACTATTATATGGAAATCGTCAGAGTGTCTCCAAACTGAATGGGTCGTCTTAGAAAAGAGACAGTTAATTTTCTCAAAGGGAACCGAAATATTTGTTGGTTTATTTCTTCTAAATTTTTCCCTGGGAGGAGCCATAAGTTGGGCAAATCAGAGTTCCCAAAAGTGAACATCTAAGGGGACCGCGTACCAATCCCGGTTGAGAGGGAATTAAAAGGAAGGAGAGGACGGATGGGGCCTCAAGGGGTTAAAGGGCAGGGCCCGTGTTTGGTTTTGATAGAAAAAGAGACTTGTTTTTTCCGTTAGAGTGTGATCTGCAAGCTCATTTTGGCTGAATGCTTTGTCAACCTTTTGCAGTATACAAAACATAAATTGTTGTTGTGAGCTTACTATTCCAGTTAGTTTTTTTCATCTGGACCTATGAACATTTCTTGCTATTTTAACCCTAAGGCCGTCTGCACACGGAGCAACTCAAAAGAAACTGATAACTGACTCGAATCACAAACCAGTCCGTGTTGAGTCGTAACCTATGTAGTTGAATGGAGCCACGCACACGGCGCAACTGATTACAAACCCGGTCGACGGGTTGCCCCGTCGACCGGGTTTGTAATCAGTCGACCCGGGGACAGTTGCCCCGTGTGCAGACGGCCTTATACTTAGACCGTTGAGTTTTCGCCTTCGGGTTCTTCCCCCAGCGTTGGGTTATTTCTTGGAAACACGTTTCGGAGGATGTGCGTTTTGAAGGAATGTTCAATAACGCAAGTTCAATACAGTTAAGTTATTTAAATCAAAATAAATAGTACAAAATAAGTGAAACATAAAACTTTTAAGAATACATATCTATATTTGTATAATGCCCAGATTTTTTTTGTTTATAAATTTCTTATAGTATGATATATTTTAAAGCAAGGTAATATGCATAAACCCACTTCACAGTCTTTACAATATATATTTTATTCATCACTTAGTCCACTATAGTCTTTTTATCACTTTTGTCATCGAATAAATCTGAAAAATCACTCTCGGAATTACTTAAAATGTTAATTAGAATAGCTTTAAGCTTTTGAAAACCCAAAACTCAAGTTATTTTATACTGTACGCATTCTCAAAATATCACCTAAATATCTACTTATCAGGAGAGGTTGTATTTGAATGCCATTAAGTTCTGCCATTTATTGTTGTATGAAAAAGTTAATTTAGAACGTGTTAAACGCGTTTGTAACGTGCAAAACATTCGAAAATCCAGTTGGACGCGCCCAGCGCGTTCATAACGCTGGGGGAAAGAACTCTAGTGAACGCGCTGAGCGCGTTCGTAACGGTCTAAGGGTTAAACAAACACCTTTTCTATCGTGTAATTTTCAGATCTAAAGTCTTCAATATTAACAGTTATAAGGTGAGTTTAGTTTTAATTTATTTTTAATATTAACTTGATTTGCTTTGAAAATGTTTTTTTATTATTATTATCATTATTATTTTCTTTAATTTTTTTAATGAGTGTACTTGATTTTAATTCGGTTAAGTAAAGCTAAACCTGGGCTGGGGTCTCTAAACTTTTCGTTATGAAAAGGGATGAAATGTCTTTTGACTGAAAAGTCTCGTGTTGGGTGTTACAGGAGGCTCTAGTAGAAAAAAAAATAATAATCTAGAACTAGATACGAGTGTTATTAAATGTACATTATGTTTGTTTAAATAGTTCAATTTTTTGCCATTTAAAGCTAATGGTATTTTATACTTTTAGTCTAAATGTAAAAGTTAAAAATATTCTTTAAAAGAAAACTATTTAACTTTTTTTTTAAATTTTGAAGTTTTATTAGTGTGCTAGTAGCTATTTTTAATATAAATTATTTTTATTCCATATAGTTATTTTTATGTCAATTAATACAGATATGAGAATTTTGCTTTTATATTGTTTTTAGCTCGTTAGTTCAATTGTTTTGCACCAACATTTTTAAGTGTTCTTGTTCATGCTTTTTCTTGTTCAAACTTTTCTTTTAATTACAGATTAAAAGAAATTTAATTTGTTGCAGGTGTGCCCACCTGCAACAAATGCCTCTGCAGAACGATCTTTTTCCGCACTAAAAAGAATCAAAGATCATTTAAGATCTTTGCTGCAACAAGACAAACTAAACAACAAGGCACTTCTTTGCATTGAAGCAGATTTAACAAGATCTGTTGACTTCAATGAAACTATTGAAGAATTTTCATGGGCAAAAGCACGAAGGAAAAAATTTTAATTTTAATTTTTAGATATATTAGAAGAAATTATGTAGAAAATTTTTATTAAAAATATGTTATTCAAATTTTTATTAAGTATATATGTTTCAAAAACTCTTACTGTATATTAAATCTAATGTTATAAATCAAAAATTTTAATGGAAGGAAGGGGGTGCAAAATGGTGCTTTGACCTAGGGCATAAAAATATGTAAATCCGTCCCTGTTCGTGATGGTCTCATTTCTACGTGCTGTTCAGTTGTTTGCGAGTTCACATTGCAGAAATCCTCAATCGCTGCACATATGTTCTGTAGGTGGATCATCCCCAATGTCCATTGGGTAAGGTAAGTTTCAGTTATGCCACGGCCCTGGGTCAAACCTCCATAGTTTTTCATTGAGCACATCAGCACCTGTTCAATGGTCATGTCTGACCATGCACCTGGCCAGAACTTTTGTGAACTCCTGATGGTGAGAATCCACCATCCGTAAATAGTGAATATTCAGGGGTATCCATCTTAACGGAAAGGAAAATTCTACAGGGATTGTTCCCAAACTTCGCAAAATGAAATTAAATACTTTAATTTATTTATATCAAAAGATAAAAACAATTATTTTAGAGAATTATTTTAATAATTAACGATATTATTGATTACTACGAAAATATAAGAAAGTATAATCAAACCATTGAAAAGAAAGCGAAAAAAAAACTAGAAGATTCAAAAGAATTTAATTCTTGAAAAGTGAGCTTAAAACCTTATTGGGTTTTTGTATTGACATCTATTGATTTAAATACTATTAATATGCAGGAACAAATTAATTGTAAACATGAAAATTAGCTTAAAATTTTAAAGTTTCGAAAATTTGCCAAAATTTGAAAAGCTGTATCTCGGAAACTATTAGGTCTACCGAGCCCATTCTGGTCTCAAATTGTAGCAAATTTAATTTAGTTTAAAAATGTGTATTATAGTTTTTGTCAAAAATGTGCTCCTTCATGGTCAAAATGGGGAAAAACCGGAAAGAGTGCGAAATTTTTGCAGTTTTTGGGATATTCAAAAGTGATCCGGGGGGCTGCCGAGGTCGAAAACTTGGATTTTGCATCTCAGTCACATCCTATACAAGAGAGAAAAACGAAACCTACTACCCCCACTTGATGCAACTTAGGCCCCCCTCTTCATGACAAGGTTACTGGACTATTACGCGAACCGCACAGAGAATCTTTGTTGACAGGACATTGATGCCTGAAATAAAGTGACCCCATACCCATTGCTGCTCTGTTTTCCAGTTTTAAAAGCAGGAGGAAATCGGTGCTGGATTGTAACACAAAGCACAAAGTATGTTTAAATTAACCGCATCGGTTTAAAAAGGAAATTCTCGCCATATGCATACGATTTCAGTTCATTAAGTTGTCTTTCCGTGTGTTGGTAGGGGGTTTGGAGAAGGGTATTGGGCCACCAGATGTCGTCCTTGGGGGGTGCTCGGTCAAAATTGTAGTGGCACCTGATTGTATCGAACTCTGGCCCTTGTGGTGTCATAAAACCGGAACCGCATACCTAGCCCGCAAGCTTACTATAGAACTCGTCTGGAGTGTTTCGGCCAGGGGGTAGAAGAAACAACAAGATTATGTTTTAATTAAAAGCTAATTGAATCCTCTGTCAGGGACAACTGGGGACGTATCGTGCAGTAAGTACACTTTAGTATCGTGCAGTATTTATTTATTTATTTGGTATCGATCGGGTTCAATGATTCAAATTCCGGCACGGTAGTAGAGCAATCATAGATTCGTACCTTAGGGTAGAAATGAGACATGTAAGTGGTGAGATAAGATAATAATTCAGATCAGTGGCGCACCCAGGGGGGGGCCCAGGGGGCCCTGGCCCCCCCCAAAGAAGTAGAAATATTGATTTTGCATTATAAATATTTTTATTCGTTCATCTCGGCCCCCCCCCCATGCATTATAAATATTTTTATCCATTCATCTCGGCCCCCCCCAAGAAAAAATCCTGGGTGCGCCACTGATTCAGATGTTAATTTACTGCTTATGAAGAGCATGCATAAATTACGGACAATTTTTAATTATTTCAAACTTATCGTTGGGTGATTAAATCTCCTAAATACATATAGTACCATCAATAATGACTCGAAATGATTATTCTTGGTTCTATTTGCAAAAAGTGTCTTTTATTTAAATATTGGGTAATTAATATCTCGGATTTTTTGTCATTTTCTCTTTTATGCATGGGAGGTCAAAAATTGAGACCCCTTTTAAGTAGTATTATATTTTTCCTATCGCATTAATTATTCCTTTCAACTGCTATAGTTTCCCTTTTTATATACACGCACTTAAACATCATCTGGAGTAAAAAATTCTTGTCTGGTGTTTTGGGGGGAATCTCTTATTTCTTACCACTTTGCGATTGGCCATTTTTCATTGAGCATCTGTATTTTTTTTTCGAACATTCCTAGGTCATGTGGATCTGAGAAGATTTTCAATCGTAACACTCGATCAGTAATGTTATCGGATATAGTAATGAAAAATTTGATTGTCATTTTAAACCTGCAAATAAATCTCATTGGACTTTTAAGGTATGTTTTCCATTGAAGTAGAACTTGGGAGCAATTACTTCTAAGGGAAACTGAATGACAGTATAGCTGATCTGAAATTTATATATGATATACTAGCTGAATACTAGATACATTACTACCCTCCATTATCTATAACTTAGTACATTGTAAATAATTCAACAGAAAAATAAGATAGTACTATATTACAGGAAGAAGGCACAGACAGTCGAACGAAATTAACAGAAAATCTGCACTTAGCGTTAAAATATTTTAAAACATTTCAATAAAAGATTACGCAGTTGCAACAAATCCTCATACTAAAAAAAACAGATAACTATAAGTAGTAGATTGTAAATAATTCAACAAAAAATATAAGATAATATCTGTGTTTGCTATGCAAAGGGTATTAAGTACAAAATGGGCTAAAATGAGTTATCAAACAAGGCCTGTTTGAAAAATCAAAGGCTACTGCAGGGTAAATAAGGCTAAGTCCAATTCTACTCCTAAATATTTTTATTCATCAGGGGAAATTTGGGATATGTGAAACAAAACAGAAACATGTTAGTGTTAAAGGGATTATGTCCCAATCAAGAACTTAACACTCTTTACTCAACAAAAATAAAATTGGAAAATTTGCTTAAAAAAAATATTAAAATTAAACTTTAAAAAAACTGACTTTACAAAAGCCTTTTTTTCAATCCCTTTTTCTCAAAACTGCGATTTTGGACTTGACACTCCTTACACTGCAAACATAGATACAGTAGCTCCCAAAAGTGTTCGTACACTTACGAATTTCAATGAAATAGGGGTTTATCCATTAATTAAAATGAATATTTCAGAATGGGTATTTAATTATAAGATCTATAATCTATTCTTAACAAAACTACATGAAATATTTTGAAAACATATTAAAAGTTTATTTTTAAGAAACCAGTAATCAAAAAGTAACAAAAACTTTATCTCACAAAAGTCATTGTACACTGAAATATTTTCGGATAAATTCATAATTAAAATTATCGTCTGGCGCTTTATTTTTATTTTTGAATTGTGGTGGCATTTAAAATATCGTTTGGCTTTAATTTTTGCTTACCTACTCCGTAATATTCTATTTATTATTTAAAATGGCTCGTAGTCGTAAAGAAACAACAAACAGCATTCGAAAATTGATTATTTTTCATCATAGTAGTGGTAAATCAGTCCGGAATATTTCTAAATTACTTAATTTAGTCCATTCTACTGGGCAGTATGTGAAAAAACGCTTTAAAGAAGAAAATTGGATCGAAAACAAGGTAAGAAAAGGCCGTCGGGAAAAGTTAACAAAACGTGTTCAGAGATTTATAATTAGAAAATTTGCGAAACATTCACGTTTGAGTGCTGTAAAAGTTTCTGCAGAATTTAGTGAAATATTTTCTACTTCAATTTGACCTGAAATTTTTTCACGAGTTCTCAGAACAGCTGGATTATATGGGCGTTCTTCCCATAGAAAATTTTTTGTTAGTGAGAAAAACAGAAAGTTTAGGCTTTCCTTAGCATTATCAATGGTAAATAAGCCCCAAAACTATTGGAATAATGTCTTATTTGCCGATGAATATTTTTGGTGCTGATGGGCGTATAATTGTATGGAGAAGAAAAAAATGAACTTAATCCCAAGAACTTAGTAGGAACAGTTAAGCATGCCGGTGGAGGTATCCTTGTGTGGGGGTGCATGTCAGCATCAGGACTAGGAAATTTGGTATTTATTGATGGCATAATGAATCATGCTGTTTTTATAAATATTTTAAGAGACAATTTAAAATTATCAGCTCAAAATTTGGGTATTGGAAACAACTTTGTTTTTTATCAAGATATCGATCCTAAGCACACGGCTCTCAACGTTCGCATCTGGTGTCTCTATAATTGTCCACAAGTTTTGAAAACACCACCTCAATCGCCAGATTTAAACCCAATAGAACATATTTGGAGAGAACTGGAGGTTCGAGTACGAAAACACGACATTCACACGAAAAGCGAACTAAAAACAATTATGATGGAAGAATGGATGAACATAGATGCAAAAATTACAAAAGAACTAAAGCAATCTATTCCCAGACGTTTAAAAGCTGTTGTGGATGCTAAAGGATATCCTACTAAATATTTATTTAACGAAAAATTAGAATATTTACTAGTATGTAGAGATTTTTTACAAGTGTACGGTGACTTTTGTGAGATGAAGTTTTTGTTACTTTTGGATTATTGGTTTCTTAAAAATTAAGTTTTACTATGTTTTCAAAATATTTCATGTAGTTTTGTTAAGAATAGATTATAGATCTTATTATTAAATGCCCATTCTGAAATATTCATTTTAATCAATGGATAGACCCCTATTTCATTGAAAATCGTAAGTGTACGAACACTTTTGGGAGCCACTGTATATAACAGGAAGAAGGCATTGACAGCCAAACGAAATAAACAAAATTCCTGCACTTAGAGCTAAACTCACCATAAATGCAATATTCTGTATCAGTAATAGAACATACAAAAACTAAACCATATAATGAGGCAACCGACCGGCCTCTTCATCAGGAGGCCTAACCGAATCAGTTACCTCAAGGGGAACTTTCTGAATAGGATGCAGGTCTAGCTAAAAGACATCCTAAGTCCCCGAGATCACCACATGGAAACAGATAGTCAAATCAATAGAGAATGCAATAATAAAATGAAAGCAAATGAATAGAACAGAATTACAATAGCACACTTACCCTACCCCGATAAATTGTGAAGTGACGGTTGTAACAAAGAGTCGGCTCCTTAACCTTAAGAATTGCAACATCGCAGTAGAACTACAGCGCCACACCCAATTGAAATGCAAAGTATTGAGAGATAAGTGAAACTAGAAAACCCTACCTTAAGGGGAGTGGTCACTTTTAAGTACCTTTAAAAGTATCATTTTTAGACCAATGTCCGATTGTATGTACTACTCATGATTTTTGCTTGATTTACATGAAATTTTTTGAATGACTGCCTAACATACTTTGTATTATATATATACAATATTTCAAGGTAATTAAAATATAAAATTTTTTTTTACGCATAAAAAGTGAATATTTTTTTTTTTAAATCGAGCATTTTGCAGTCAACTGTTGTGCGCATTCTGTCAAAATAAATTATTAAGTTACAGTAATAATTGTTTACTATATGTGAATATAATACTTCAGGCAACAATATCTACCAACATTATTCTAAAATATATCAAAAGATTTTAGTACGTGATATTTTTAATTAGAAATTTCAAAAATGACTGAGTAAAAGCTTATAAAAAATTCTTTAAAAAATTTAAAATATGTCAAGGTTAAAAAATTTTGCTGGATTTTGTTTCCTGAAGTATTGTAATCACATATAGTAAACAATTATTACTGTACCGTAATAGTTTATTTTGACGGAATGCGCACAGTAGTTGACTGCAAAATGCTCGATTTTTTTAAAAAAATTCACTTTTTATGCATAAAAAATAAATTTTTTTAATTACCTTGAAATATTGTATATATATAATAAACAGTATTATAGGCAGTTACTCAAAAAATCTCATGTAAATCAAGCAAAAATCATGAGTAGTACATACAATCGAACATAGGTCTAAAAATGATACTTTTAAAGGTACGTAAAAGTGACCACTCCACTTAATTTCCTTAATATACACCCGAGTGTAAATACCATTTTTTAAAATAATTTTAGATCACCAAAGTTTTTAGCGAAATTATTCTTGCGTAGGTTTTCCTCGAAATTATTACACGCCTCCAAAAAATCATCACTGTTATTGAAATGTTTTTTATTCTATGTAGTTGTGAGTGAAAGATATTATAATAAATTTTATAGTTTAAATTGCTATCGAAATTAGTAAACATAATAACCTCAAAGTTGAAATCTAATCGTTTATCATATATCGCGATTTTTATTCCGCTGTCTTGAATTTTAATTTTAATATCCAAATAAGCTACATAATGATTATCTTCATTAGTTTTATTTAAAGTTAATTCCTTTGGGTAGATTTGATTTAGAAATTCCAAATCGTTACAGTTGAAATTTATCAGGTCATCGATATACCTAAACCAGGAAACGTTATTTAAGTTCAGAAATTTAGTTTCGTAAGAAAATGTTTGAAAATCTGCTGGAAAAACTATTGGGGGTATAGCCATTGGTATACCCTTTATCTGTTTATAATAATAATAATAATAATAATAATAATAATATTTTAAAAAAATGCCGTTAAAGAGGAAGTTTTCAAAAATATTAAATTTACAATTAATTGCCCCTCCCAAAAAAGCCCGGCGTATTTTTTTTTCACAGCCTAAAATTATATAATCGTAGCCCTAATACTAAATGAGTTTAAATTTAAAATGAGACGATGTTTATTTCTTATCTATATATATAAAACAGTTCCGTAACTGACTCATTCATTCATTCATTCATTCACTGACTGACTGACATACAACGCACAGACCAAACCGCTGGACCTAAAGGGCTGAAATTTTGCATGGCGATTCTTCTTATAGTGTAGGGGTGCACTAAGAGAGATTTTTGAAAAATTCTTCTTAGATTTTTTAAAATTAAATTTTTAAGCTGTTTTTTAACTTTTTTTAAGTTTGCATTTAAAATAATAATTTGAGGGTTATAAAATTTATATCACGAGAAAGATCATAAAAATTCCTTTAAAATGAAATCTTTTTCGAATCTTTACCTTCATTTCCTGATTTTTGGTGAATTTTAAAGATTAATTTTTAGAATTTAATTTATTAAATGCTGATCACGTGACTTCTTTTTCTGGTACTTTAAATAAATTTATCGTCACGTGCATAAAAACTAAATAGACAAAAAATAATTTTTTTTTCTTGCTAATGCGGCAGACGATTGGACATTATCCAAAAAAATATTAAAATACAGTAAAAGAAATGTTCTAGAAACTGTACTATATTAACTGTACTATATTCTTTAGTATTCTTTATATTAGATTTAATTTGAATATCTTCTTCTACATTATTTTGTCTATAAAAATATCCCTTACGATTTTTTTATAAATATATATATATTTTACATCAATTATATACATTGATCGTCGTATTTATTATATATATATTGGCATTAATTGCATACATTCACCGATGTTTTTACTTTGAATGTACTCCGTAGCGAAGTGCGGGTTTTCAGCTAGTATATATATATACAGTCGAACCTCCATATATCGAACTTCTCTATATCGAAATTTTCTATATATCGAACTCTTAGCAAATCTCCATGTTCATTACGTAGGAAAAATGTTTCTATATATCGAAAAAATCTCTATATATATCGAAATTTTTTTCAAGACAAATTGGGAGATTTTATTCCACTTTAGAATAAAATCTCCCAATTTTTGGCATTTGAAACAATACGTCGTAGAATTCAATTCACGAAAAATGTTCCGGATGAAGTTTTTAGTGGACTGAAGAAATGCGATCATTTTTTTAAACTTTCCGCATAACTAACTGTTCAGCAAGATATTCGTAGTTTTTTTAAAAGAATGTAACTGTGATCATTGTAACCACTGTCTGCATTATTGTTTTTTTAAAGACATGTAGTAATCAATAAATCTTTCATATTAATTCATTTTTTAGTTGTTAACTTTCATTTAATGGGATTCGCATATAAATTAGAAATGGAGTTTCGTATACGAAAATTAGCTTTAGTTATTTTTTTTAGGAGAATTATGATAAGACTAAGCTCAATTCTATATATCGAAATTTCTATATATCGAATTTTTTTCGCGCAATTTGCTACTTCGATATATGGAGGTTCGACTGTATATATATATATATATATGTGTATATATATATATATATATATATATATATATATATATATATATATATATATATATATGTATAAATGATGTATATATATATATATATATATATATATATATATATATATATATATATCGCACACTCCTTTCAACAACGTCATATCTCAAAAAACGCGATTTTTCAGGAGAGTGATTTGAAAGTTTAAAAGTACATTGAAATGTATTGAAAAAATATTTTAATTCTGCTCTCTAACGGCTAAATATTGAGCGGTGAGATAGGACGATTTTGCAGGGATATACTACTCTTCCGGGGCATTCCGAAAATAAGCATAACTGAAAATCGCCGATTTTTGAGATGTGACGTTCTTGAAAGGAGTGAGCGATATATGTATACTGTATATATATGTATGTATGTATGTATATATATATATATACACTGCTGGTCACCCAAATTGCAACACCAAGAAAGACAAGAGATAGCACAACAAAATTTATTTTGTAGATAACATGTTGACCAAGTATCAAATGATTAAATTTATAGACTTTTGTGAAGTGTGGTTCCTGCAAAAATCAGTAGCCAGAGTAGCCGCCATTGTTGGAGATCACCGCTGCCAAACGCCTCGGCATCGATTCAAAGAGACTTTGGATGAGTTCTTGGGGTATAGCAGACCAAGCAGCTTCCACACGTTGCCAAAGTTGATCTGCTGTGGCAGCTGGGGATGGAATCTGGGTCAATGGTAGAGCAGCCATGGACCACATGTTTTCTATCGGCGAAAGATCCGGAGAGCGAGGCGGCCAGGGAAGCAATTCAATCTGGCGATTGACGAAGAACCGTTGGACAATGCGTGCCACGTGTGGTCGCGCATTATCCTGTTGAAATATGGCTGTGGGCAAGCCCTGAAGGTAAGGAAGGACAACTGGCTCCAACACCTCGGAGATGTAGCGCTGGCTGTTTAAAGTACCGGCAATGCGTACTAGAGGTGTGCGAGAGTGATATCCAATACCGCCCCATACCATAATACCCGGTGCAGGACCAGTGTGGCGGTGCATAACGCTGTTCAGCATCCTCTCTTCACGGTGTCTCCAGACTCGAATGCGACCATCATGGTGTTGCAGACAGAAGCGTGACTCGTCAGTAAAGACAATTCCATTCCATTCTGCCGTCCACATCCTTCTGTCATCGCACCATTGGCGGCGGAGACGTCTGTGGTTCTGCGTCAAGGGTAGACAAAGCAATGGACGTCTTACGGACAGACCACTCTGCTGTAAACGGCGTCGAATGGTACGCGCAGACACTGGATGATGCGTTACAGACTGTATGTGCTGTGCTATGGTTCGTGATGTGACTGAGCGATCCGTCACTGCCATGCGCACAATTTGCCTGTCATCACGTGAAGTGGTGCGCTGAGGTGGATGCGATCGAACACGCCGGTCCGTCGTACCCTCCTGCATCCAACGATCACATATCCGCATTACAGTTGTTTGGTTTCGTCCAACACGACTACCGATTTCCCTGAAAGATAATCCACAATCTCGGTAAGCCACTATCCTTCCTCTGTCGAACTCGGATACTTGATCAAAAGATGATCGCTGTTTTCGACGAGGCATAATTGATCGAGGCATAATTGAAACCACAAGAAAAACACAATTGCCGAACTTGAAATCGTCGAAATCTCCAAGCCTTAAATAGCGCTTTGAAGTGGCGCCACAGGCGCGCGTGATGTGCGTCTGCGCTGAAATTCTAATCATTTGCATATCTCACCTCCGCTAATGCATGTTGTAAATTTCATGTTATTTGCATGTTTTCTTCAGGGTGTTGCATTTACAGTGGCCAGCAGTGTATATATATATATATATATATATATATATATATATATATATATATATATATATATATATATATATATATATATATATATCTTATATAATAACAGCTGAAGGTAAACAAATGTTAGTTTGTTAGCAGAAAACGGGGACGGGCTAATCTCGCGAACCGAGCATAGCAGGATATCGCGACTGGTACCGATGGACGCGGTCGGACGAGACGCGTGCACTGGTACCATCCTCAACTTTCAAAACTTTAAACTTTTTAAATTATTCAATTAAAACCGCCGAACTCAAAAGAAGTGGGTAATTGAAACATGTCATTCCGGGTGGGCCAGCTCCTTTCCGTTTCGCAAATTTCCACTATTTTCATGCATGCAAAATTAAACTTTTCCGCCCACCAGTCGACAAATTTTTTATTTCCATGTGTTCTACAACTCTTCATTTTTAAGCATATGCACATTTTCAAAAAGTTTAATATGTTTTTCACTGCAAACGAAGCTTTTTCCCCAAAGCAGTTTTCCGAATTTCACGAAATCGACAATTTTGATGGACAAATATTTCGGTTTTCTGCACCTATTAATGTCAATTTTATAATTTATCAGCATTGCCTAGATGTTCAGCTTCAAAAATATACCAAATAAATTTAATAGAAAAAATGTTATCATTCTAAAAAAGCGTACTTACAAAACTCACTTTTGAAATTTCCCGCGCTCATCGTCATAGTATTTTAATGTAACTGAATAGGGAGTTCGTAATTTTTCGACTTATTATTTTACTCACTAATAATTCCAGCAAGTTCGTGAAATTTGTTTCTAATTAATGAGCAACTGATGAGGATTCTTCCGCCACCAATTTTGAATTCCTGAGAACTGTCTTTCTATTTTTTTAAGCACTTTTTCGCCCATGAGAATTTCTATTTACATTCGCCATGTTGCCAAAATGAAAAAGTATTAGTTGAGAACGAGTCATTTAATAACTGAAATCCAGAAATAATTTTAAAGCACCAGAAATAATTTTAGTTTCAGGAAAGGAGAAGTTAAAACCTTTAGAATTTTTTCTACTTGAATGAACTTTTTTGTTTAAAAAGCAAAATTTGAAAACGGAAATTTGAAAGAATTATTTCAAAAGCCAAAAACCAAAATTTGAAAAAGAGACTTTTAAATAATTATTTCGTTTTTTAAAAATTCTAATATATTTTTAAAAGTCATTAAACAGTTTTTAATCTTTAAGAAATAAAACCATTTCATTTTAAATCGAAAAAGCAACACATCGGGTTGCCATTCTTGAAGTAATGTAATAGCTGCCTGCTAATCTTTAGGCAAATTCCATATTTTAAAATCCATTACGTAAAAATACGGTCCGATTTTCTGACGGACTGTAAATTCATTGCAATTTAAAGTAAGCGTATTAAATTACGGCATTCCATGAAGTTTCGTTATCTCCATGAACACGAAAATAATATATCTTATATCGTCTCTTGATCCTTGAATCTCGAGATTTGCATATTTTAATATTGATGTAATTTACCAATCATTAGTGCCATTATATCGCGTTACTCTTCTCTCGCTGCGGTGATTTTTAAAAATGCGCCAAATTGGCGTCAAAACGATTGTAGTGCTTATAACGGAAAAGTACCGTTTTTAGGTATCCAACTACCTTTAAAACGTCGATTTTAACGAACATTCCGAAAGTGATTTTATTAATTTTCTTAAAGATTGTAAATTTGTGTTTCTAAATCTTATAATTTTATTTTTTCTGAATGATCATTAGAAATGAAATGAGAGCGATTTAAAGGTCAGCAGCAGCTATAATTTCAATACAAGTTGAAAAATTTAATTATGTTTTCTGAAGAACTCATTTTTCATAAAAAATGCAAATAAATATTGTGATATGTCTATGAAATTTTTCACGTATGTTTTTGTTAATATTTATAATGCAATGAACTACAGATTTAGTTCTATGTATTTTATTTGTTGATTTATAGCTGCATTTATAGAAAATCTCATAAGTAATTACTAAAATTTTACATATAATTGCATATAATGATCTGTAATTTTTTTAGGATTCGCGATATCGATTAGCTTTTAGTTCCTTACACTCACGAGGTACTTATGTACATATGACAAAAAGAAATTGTTATATGCATAATTTTTTTTCAGAGGTAGAGCCGTTTTGTAAAAATTTGATGAATTTCGACACAAATTCATAAATTTTGTTAAAAGTTGCACAGTCATGGTCTATTTTTTCATCATTTTAGTGTTTTTGTGTTTATACCCCTTCGAAAAATAAGACAGAAATTGACGTATTTTTTTTTAAGTGCTCCGAAGATAGTCGGATACCGTAAGCCTAAGTGCCGCCGAAAAAATGGCGTCGCTTAGGTAGGTTGCATTATTCTGAGTTTTTCGCCAAACGCGAAAAAAAATCAGAAACCGAGCCAAATAGCGCCAAGCGGCACAGGATACGGAACTCTTCCCTGTCTTTCTATTTTTTAAGCACTTTTTCCCCCATGAGATTTAATATTTTTCTTCGGCCATGTTGCCGAAAGGAAAAATTATTAGTTGAGAACGAGTCATTTAATAACTGAAATCCAGAAATAATTTTAAAGTACCAGAACTAATTGGTACAGCTTTCGCAGACTGTACAGCTTTCGCCCTGCCAAGTTTGGTGATTTTGTGTATGGCGGGGTAACCGTTCGATTTTGGCGAAATTTTTTGGTTGCCAAGTTGAGGCAGATAAGGCGCCAACGTTCTGGCTCCCGTAAATTCGTGACGTTTTTATCATGTGATTATTTCGTGACGGATGTATCACGTGATTTATTTTGACCAATTATAGGTATTTAATCGTTTTTTGTTGTTGCTTGAATTAGTTTGAAAGTTTTTTGACTGTGAATTGTTACGAGATTTATGATGGCGGCCATTTTGAGTGTGAAGGATGTTGTTAGTAAATACCAGGCGAAGGTTTTGGGTAATGTTAGAGGGCATTATTCTTGTGATAGATATACGGAAGGGGTGGTAAATGAGTCACTTGTACATGGGTTTATTCATTCTGATCGAATGATATTTTTCGAATTCTTGTGGGATTTGAAGTTTTTAAAGCCTGATATATTTTGCGTGAAATGTGATTTAAAAAGGAAATTAAGAAAAAAGAATAATGTTTCTGATGGGTATGTTTGGGTGTGCAGAAATAAGATCGATGGGAAGGAGTGTGGTGCGCAAAGAAGCTTACGGTTTGGGTCTTGGTTTTCGTGTAGCAAATTGACAATTGTATATGCATATGTATATATGTAATATCATAGCAATAGGCATCGTTGGAACAGCTATAAAAGAATTCTTGGGACGCAGTAAACAGTCGAATGATTTAAAATAGTTTTATTGTTGTTCATATGGAGTTCCCCATAGGGAGGGAGCTAGACCGTGTGACATATTCTATGTACAATCATTATAAAGAAGAGCCCGGCTTCATGCCGTGTTCACATTTTATATCGGGAACATACAGAAGACTTGGTGTAAGCAATAATCCCTATGACGCTATGCTACGTCATGGACTAGGGCGTGTCCGATGATTCTTATCGGTTCAGTCTCCCTAGACAGAGGCTGTTCTAAGTCTATCAGGATATTTCTCTGTCTATAGGGGAACGAAGGGATTAATTACTGCAAACTTTAAGAGCTATTATATCATCATTAGAAATGGAATAAATTATGTTTTATAGGACTATAGACAAGTCAGATAATTAATATAAAAATTATTTTTATATTACATCCCCCCCTCAAAGAAAAAGAAATTCCCCATGCCAAACAAAAAGAAAAATTAATTTACCTATTCTGACAATTTAAAACTGAACCTATCCACCAACTCTTCTGTGTACAAAACTAACATTCAAATCTCTGAATGCTCACTTATAAAATTTTTAACAACAATCTTTGCATAATATTCTCTCCAATTTCAATATTCTTTGCAAGTTCAACATAAAAATCGCAACGTATACTACAAAAAGCACAATACAATATAAAAATATAAGACGTCTTGAAGAAAAAACATGTGGTAACAAGTGGTGACAACCATGGTTGTTTTGTTTTTTGGCTTATACAGTCTTTTGCAGAGAAATTATTGTCCTTTCACTGCTGAGCCAAATAAAACTGAATACAAATGCACTATCATAATACTGAAAAAAAATTGCAATACAACAATACGTAAAAAAAAATACAACCCTGTAATAATATACAAACATACATACTTTATTTACATTATTCATGACTCAGTTTTAATTTTTCTGGTGCATGGTATTTTCGTAACTTCGAAACATGCACAACTTCTGAAGATTCTTGAGAGTGGGTATTTTTCTTATTAATTTCATAATTAACGTCAGAAATTTTGCTAAGGATTTTATAAGGACCACTGAAAACTGGAGACAGTTTCCTAGTATTAGGGTATTTAAATTCTTCATAAATGACTGACTCATTAGGTGTAAATTGTATATCCACAAATCTAGCATCGTAATGTATTTTATTCCTTTCATGGTAATGTTTTGTTCTCTGAACTGCTATTTTTCTCGCCTCTTCAACAGGAGGATAAATACTTTCCTTTAACGGATTTGTATATGGAATTGTGCCATACATTAAATAGGCTGGTGGAAATTTAGTAACGGAATTGGGGATCAAGTTGTATTCGTGAGTTACTTCCTTTAGTAATTTAGGCCATGGAACTTTTGTAGATGATTCATTAATTTTACATTTTAAACGTGTGATTATTGTTTGGCCTAATCTCTCCACTTTCCCATTAGTTTCTGGTCTGTGTGCTGTAGTCAATAGTTGTTTAACGTTATAATGCTTAAGAAATTTTTTAAAATGAGAAGATGTGAAAGCTGGATTTCTATCACTTAAGATACTCTTTGGCACTTGAATTTGAAAAATTTGGTTTAGGAAGTTAGTGTAAGTTTCTGTTGTAATTGATTTTGAAGCAAAAGCCCATATAAATCGAGTGTGATGGTCAATAATTAATTTCAGGTATTTTTTAGTTGAATTGTAATGGTTAAGGCCACCCACACTATCAATTGCAATCAAGTCAAATGACTTGTCAACCGGAGGCATTGATTGCAAAAGTCCAAATCTTTTTTGTCGAGGTTTTTTATTTACTTGACATGTATGACAGTGTTTAATAAAATTACTAATATCAGAAGTTATATTTTGCCAATAATAAACAGGGGTGAGCAAATTAATTGTTTTTTGAATACCAGGATGGCCAAATTTTTCATGAGCAATTTTGAGTAATTTCAGTCTTAAAGAAAAAGGTACTACAATCTTTGTAAACCCTTTTTTACGAAGGCATAAAACATTGTTAATTTCGACAAACTTTCCAGTTAAATTGTCATTTTTTTGAGCCTCGGTAATTTCACTCAACTGCAAGAGATGTGATACCTGAGTTTCAACATTGCTTACAATAACATCATTGTGTACATTGTTATCTGGTACAATGAGAGAGCATGTCTGCTTCGATGTTTGTGGTGCCCTTTGTATATTTAATATCATATTCATACATACTTAACTGCAAAGACCAGCGGAACAATCTTCCTTTTAAGTTTTTAACATTTTTGAGCCAAACTAAAGCCGCATGGTCCGTATGTATGGTAAATTTTTGTCCGAAAAGATAATGATGAAACTTATTTAAAGAATCCACTATAGCGAGACATTCCAGCTCAGTAATACAATAATTTTTTTCATAATCTTTTAATGGGCGGGAGTGAAACGCGACAGGGTATAGGACACCAGAAGCATCTGTTTGTTTTAAAACCGCTCCTACACCAGTGTGACTGGCATCAACATAAATATGACATTCAGCTTTTGGATTAAAAATTTTCAACACAGGTTTACAAATTAAAGTTCTTTTTAACATTTCAAACGCTTCTTGGCATTTCTCAGTCCATTGCCAAGGTGTATTTTTTTTAACAAGTTATTTAGTGGCTGTCTAATAGTGGCATATTTGTCAATAAATTTATGATACACATTAATTGAACCGAGAAATCTTTGTAAAGATTTTACATTATTGGGTGGTTTTAGCTTTTTAATAACCTCAATGTTGGTGTTATCCGGAGTGACAATCCCATTGGTAATTTCATATCCTAAAAATTGAATTTGTTTTTGTAAAAAGGAACATTTAGAAAATTTTAGTTTTAAGTTTTCCTGTCTGCAGATATCAAAAATTTGTTGAATGTGTTCAATATGACTAGAATAGCTATCTGAAAAAATTAAAATATCATCAAAATAATTTGCAGCAAATGTAATTTTATATTTAGTTAAAATTCTACGAATTGTTCTCTGAAAAATGCTGGGTGCATTGCGCCAACCAAAAGGTAAACGTAGCCATTCATATAATCCATTATGGGTTGCAAAAGCGAGTTTTTCTGTGTCATCTGGGTGAATAGGGATATGCCAGTAACCTGAGGCCATGTCCAATTTTGAAAAATATGTACTTTGAGCTAGTTTATCAATCAATGTCTCGACTAGAGGTAATGGTTCGGCATCCGACTTCGTCACCTGATTTAATTTCCTGAAATCAATACATAACCTATTCTTTTTGTTTTCATCTTTTTATAAACAAGTGTTACTGGTGCCGAAAATGGAGACGAACTTTCTTTTATGATATTGGCTTTTAATAACTCTTCAATTTGAGTATCAATTTCTTCTTGTTGTTTTGGTGAAGTTTTATATGCGCGTAACGAAACTGGCAAATCGGAAGTCAGTATCACTCTTTGGGGTTCTATTCTTACTGATCCCACGTCATATTTATTTTTCGCAAATATTTCTTTATATTCCTCTAAAAGTTCTTTTATTTCGGAACTTCCTACATTTTCACTCATTTTCGTTTTTTCCTCGACTGTACTCTGATAATGTGTGCACCCATTACCAGAATCCATCTCGGAAACATTCGAAAATGTTAAAACTTTTTTATTTTTAGACTTTGTCTTTACTTCCTTTTTCTCTTTAACGTTATTAACATTTAGCTCAACATGATTTTCGGGCATGATATGCAAAGACAAATCGCTGCATTCAGAACTAGAGAAAGTGATCAGTTTTCTCCCATCCTGCTCAACAATTTGGTTCGCACAATTAATTACCAAACGAAAATCAACACAACTCTTTAAACCCAAGAGGGCATATGGTAAATCGGTGTCAAGTATGAAAAACTCTGCCGATTTAACAATATTACCAATTTTAAGGTAGAGATTGCATGTTTTGTGAAGCTGTATTAGCCCTTTTGTTTGTTTCACGTTTATCACTTTATTTTCTCTAATGGGAACATTCAATTTTTCAACAATTTTACTTGGAATTATATTCACCGAAGATCCAGTATCAATATTTAACCATATCTTATTATTTGAACTCGAGTTATTTTCATTGTTTGTTTTTCTTTTATTATGTACGTACGTTTTGTTTTTTGTGTATCCGGATACTATTAATTGTCACTTTTCGGGTTGTGGCTTAGGCGCTGCAAATTCAGACGTAGATGGTCTATTGATGCAAGAGAATCCCCAATGATAAGAATTCATGATCCCTATGTTTGCGCAAAACTTACAGGGGTTGGGGGGCAACTCTTGCACCGCATGCGTCGTTTGAGCCTTTGCTGGTTTTGAATTATTATACCTTCGTGGTGTAATTTTCTTGTTCATACTACATTGGAAAGATTTGTGTCCTAGCTGTTGACAAATAAAACAACGGATTTCCGGTTTAAGTTTTTCTGTCTTTCCATTCGTATAGGGTACCCGATGGAACGGTACTTTTACTTTGTCCATGTCTTTGCGAATTTGTTCGTAAATTTTCAATTTATTTTTAAACTCAACTAAATTCTCACATCCATATAAAATGGCTTTGTTCTGTGTAGTGTCATTAATCCCGTTAATGACGTAAGTGATTAAAGCATCTTCGTCTATATTACTTTGATTAGCAATTTGTTTCATGGTTAAAAAATATTCTTGCATTGACTCATTATATTTTATTTTACGTTTTTGTAGGATGTTATGTATTTCCGCCGAATTATATGTTACTTTAAACTCTTCAATTAATAATTTCTTTAGTTTGTCAAAAGAATTGACTGAAGTTTCACTACGAATGAACAGAAGTGCGTTTCCTCTAAGACAACGTTTTGCGAATAAAAATTTATGAAACTCAGATAAGGAGAATAATGCAGCATGATTTTCAAAAGTTTCAAACCATTGTACGATATTTTCATGTTTTTCTCCCTTAAAGAGAGGAATCACTGCCTCAATGTCAGAGAAGTTTACCATAATTTTTGTTTCTCCCATGTTTGACAATTTTGAATTTTTATCGACATTTTCGATTTTAGAATAACTGTTTTCCTCGTCATTACTGCTTTTGATTTCATGTTCTCTACTTGTATTATTTTTCATTTTGACTCCAAACGTTTCGGTTTGGGTATCATTTTCGTTATTACTTATAAGGTTTTCGGTTTGAGTAGTATTTGCGGTAATATCTGTAAAATGTACCCCACCTGTTTCGGTTTGAGTACTATTTTCATTATTGACTTTATTTGTGGATCCGGACTGAAATTCAGCATGTTCTGTTTCGAGACTAATTTCGTCTTCCGAAATGTCCTCTGCAATTATCGAATTTTTAAGAAATTCGAAATTAGATAAGCACGAAATAATATGTTTAGTAATTTCCTCTTTTTCACCTTCTCCCGAAATATTTAAAATATCGCAAATCTTAATCAATTCCGCTAACTTAAACTGTTCTGAAATTTCATTCACTTTAGCTAAAAACTCTTTATCTCCAACTTCATATTTAAAGCCACAAAAATTTAAAACTCTATTACGATCTAATCTCGTGTTTCCATTTTGGAATATGAGTTTATCTAATAACTTGACCGTTGAAGCTTTTTGCTTCTTCAAAGCTTTACAAATTACGTCAATATCCTTGAGTAACATGGTTACAATATTAATATACAAATTCCAAAATAATTACACATAAAGCAGATTCAGTTATAAACCATTATAAAACTACAGCATATTGAGATATAAACCATTTGTTAAAATTATTCATTATTCAATTCAAAAAAAAAATTCCTATCCACATTTATTTATGACTTAATAAAGAAAGAAAAATTACTCACGTAATGATTCACCACTTCCTTGAACGAAAAAAAAAATAATAAAAAAAATTTACTCCTTATGTATAGTTTTTGTTCATATTTCACTGGAATCGTCATCTTGCACGAAACAAAAAAAAAATCGGCTTAGATTGTTCACTTTCATGTATTTTAATTCTAGAAGCATTGGACTCGCACTGTTCTTTGATTAATCCACAGGTAGCACTCAAATAGGAAAGTCTCCAGGCTTTGGGATCCAGTTCGATCGTTCTTGTAAACCGCATTACTTGATGTCGCAGTGGCCGTAGAAATACAGTATCGGAACTAACACCCCCTAAAACGCTGTCTGTCATCCTCCATCTTTATTCCAGCTTCTGTTTCGGTTTAGCAGGGAATTTGGCGGGTAGACACAACACATTCCTCCAAGAACGAATTTCAGCCATCGCCTGCGTCCCACAAAATTTAATCATTTTGTCTAGCCCCCTTTATTGTCCTGACGGCTTGTAATATCATACCAATAGGCATCGTTGGAACAGCTATAAAAGAATTCTTGGGACGCAGTAAACAGTCGAATGATTTAAAATAGTTTTATTGTTGTTCATATGGAGTTCCCCATAGGGAGGGAGCTAGACCGTGTGACATATTCTATGTACAATCATTATAAAGAAGAGCCCGGCTTCATGCCGTGTTCACATTTTATATCGGGAACATACAGAAGACTTGGTGTAAGCAATAATCCCTATGACGCTATGCTACGTCATGGACTAGGGCGTGTCCGATGATTCTTATCGGTTCAGTCTCCCTAGACAGAGGCTGTTCTAAGTCTATCAGGATATTTCTCTGTCTATAGGGGAACGAAGGGATTAATTACTGCAAACTTTAAGAGCTATTATATCATCATTAGAAATGGAATAAATTATGTTTTATAGGACTATAGACAAGTCAGATAATTAATATAAAAATTATTTTTATATTACATATATATATATATGGATAGATAGATAGATAGATAGAGGGATAGAGACAGAGAAACATGCAAAAATATATATAGAAACTAATGCCGAAAAAGTGTAACAATTTTCCGGCAGATTCTATAAGAAATATGCGTACATCAGGAACTTATTTTTTTATGACTTTTCTTCACAAAGTCTGAGGCCCTAATCCGCCCTCCCTTATTGGGTATTTATTTATATAGGTACTAGACAGTTTATTAGACCAATTTTTTGTCAGGTTGGCGCCAAAAACTTTTGACGCCAACTTTTCGTCAAGTTGGCGTCAAAAATTTTTTGCGCCAATTTGTCGCCAAGGGCGGTGCGTCTGAGAAAGCTGTTCCAAATAATTTTAGTTTTAGGAAATGAGGAGTTAAAAGATTTAGAATTTTTTTCTAATTGAATGAAATTTTTTGTTTAAAAAGCAAAATTTGAAAATGGAAATTTGAAAGAATTATTTCAAAAGTCAGAAACCGAAATTTGAAAAAGAGAATTTTAAATAATTATTTCATTAAAAAAAATTTAATATATTTTTAACAGTGATTAAACAGCTTTTAATCTTTAAGAAATAAAACCATTTCATTTTAAATCGAAAATGCAACACATCGGGTTGCCACTCAGCTAGTATATAATAACAGCTGAAGGTAAACAAATGTTAGTTTGTGAGTCAGCAGACACGAGGACTGGTTAATCTCGTGAACCGAGCATAGCAGGATATCGCGACTGGTACCGATGGACGCGGATGGACGAGACGCGTGCACTGGTGCCACCCTCAACTTTCAAAACTTTAAACTTTTTTAATTATAAAATTAAAACCGCCGAACTCAAAAGAAGCGGACAGCAGAAACAGATGACATTCCGGGTGGGCCAGCTCCTTTCCGTTTCGCAAATTTCCACTATTTTCATGCACGCAAAATTAAACTTTTTCGCCCACCAATCGACCATTTTTTTATTTCCATTTGTTTTACAACTCTTCATCTTTAAGGATATACACATTTTTATAAAGTTAAAAATGTTTTTCATTGCAAACGAAGCTTTTTCCCCAAAGCAGTTTTCCGAATTTCCCGAAATCGACAATTTTGATGGACAAATATTTCGGTTTTCTGCACCTATTAATGTCAATTTTACGATTTATCAGCATTTGCTAGATGTTCAGCTTCCAAAATTTAGCAAATACATTTAATAAAAAAATGTTATTCTAAAAAAGCGTACCAACCAAACTCACTTTTGAAATTTCCCGCGCTGATCGCCATAGTATCGTGAAATTTGTTTCTAATTAATGAGCAACTGATGAGGATTCTTCCGCCACCAATTTTGAATTCCTGAGAACTGTCTTTCTGTTTTTTAAGCACTTTTTCGTCCATGAGATTTTCTATTTACATTCTGCCATGTTGCCAAAATAAAAAAATTATTAGTTGAGAACGAGTCATTTAATAACTGAAATCCAGAAATAATTTTAAAGCACCAGAAATAATTTTAGTTTCAGGAAAGGAAAAGTTAAAACCTTTAGAATTTTTTTTCTAATTGAACGAGCTTCTTTTTTTGTTTAAAAAGCAAAATTTGAAAACGGAACTTTGAAAGAATTATTTCAAAAGCCAAAAACCAAAATTTGAAAAAGGGAATTTTAAACCATTATTTCGTTTTTAAAAAATTCTAATGTATTTTTAAAAGTGATTAAACAGTTTTCAATCTTTAAGAAATAAAACCATTTCATTTTAAATCGAAAATGCAACACATCGGGTTGCCACTCAGCTAGTATAACTATAAGAGCTGACGTTGCCCCCTCCAAAACTCTGGATTGGAGCTGCTCCTGGTAAGTCGAGGTACCACTGTATATGTTTCGAGCCGTACATTCATTTTAAAGTCATCCTGTTGGAATCTAATGTCAAGTACGGGTTTTATAATTTTTGGGAGAGGTTTTAGCCTCTTTTAACCCCTTAAAGTTCGAATTTTTTAAAAAGATTTCTTAGCTAGCACCTAGAGCCTAAGAGGAACCACCATTCAAAATTTTAGCTACCTAGGCCTTATGGTCCCAGAGATCAGTGTTAGAGAGTGAATGGTATTTGGCTTTTATATGTATAAATACAGTGATTTCCGCTTATAAGAATCACGTTTGTTATTACTGTTTTTGATTCTTATAAGCGGTTGATTCTTATAGCCGAAATTTAGGTTTTTGGACAGGTACACACACACACACACCTATATATACATATATTAGATAATTTACGATAAAATACTCCTCAATTTACGGTAATTACCTTTTATTAAAATTATTTTTTATAATTTTAAAAATACAACTTAATTTCTAGACCTATAAGTAGATAGATACACATGATCATAGTAAGAGAAGAAACAAAATCCAACATTTGTTACAACATACCTGCTTAACAGTTTTAACATTTCAACTACAGGAAGGGAGCAAAAAAAGTTTTCTATCGTAGTTTGACGTAATGAAGTTTTCAGAAGGCTGTTTCAATACTCTTTCAATACTAATAGTCTCAGACGAAGATTCACCTTCTAGCTTACGTTTCACGGTTCGATAATGTGCTGAATCTACTAATGTCACGTTTGCCTAAGTGATAGTGGACACTTGGCCGGAGATTTATGTGTTTCGGGGTCCAGGAAGCCGCAACTAGGATGTGGGAGGGGGGAAAAAAAGAGTCCCTATTTTTGTTTGTCAGTGGAGAAAAGTGAAATCGGACCCGGACGGGTAAAGATGCCCCTGGGTCAAGCTAATAGGACAGTATTGGGCTAAAGCGTTTAAGGGGAAACTATTATGTTACGTCTAACAAAGAAAGGGATGAATTTTACGACTATATTCCATCCCATCTTATCAATCTTTCTTTTTTTTTAAAAAAAAGAAAGAACTTCGTGCCTTTGAGGGTTTAAGTGGCTTTTTTGGAAAAATGAAAGGAAAGCGAAGAGTGTAAACTGATTCTTAAAACCGGTGGATTGATTCTTTAAAGCGAAAATTTTAACATGGAAATAATACATTTGTTTTTGTTTTCGCGAAATTGATTCTTATAAACGGTTGATTCTTATAACCACTGATCACTATAAGCGGTGGTTACTGTAATTTTAAATTTTCTTTGTCATTTCTCCCTCCTATAACCAATGTAATTTAGATCTAACCTCGCTCTTTATTTCGTTTCCTCTCTTTTTCGCTAACGGTAGTTGGTTGGGAGCGCTGTGGTCACCTTTGCGCACAAATGCTAAACTGGCCAGGACATACAGCTTAAATCTCCACAAAATACACGAAAGGAAGAATTAAAAAAATTTTGGGCGAAAGGGGATAGAGTGACAGTTTTGAAGCGATTCCTGGTCCATTGATCCCCCATCCTCACCATATCCCATCTGCCTGTGGCTTTAAAGGGTGTCATCTATGGCTTCAGGGCCCGCCATCTAATCTCCTTACCCTGAAAAATGAGCCATCTACATCTAGATACACTCGCGCGCTTTTAGTTATCATGTGGATATAAATTGAAAGGCTGCGTTTTTTATATGATTAAAGGAATAAATTAATTTTTAATTACATTATGAAATCTTCTATACTAATAAAGAGACAAGTGGATGTCGAGAGATCACGTGACCGTAACTCATCCGGGCGAGCCACTCCTCGAAAAAAAATAACCGACAAATATACAGGAAAATCGGTGTATTTTTTTTCTCATGAAAGTACATAAATGTTACATATTTGGAAAGAGCTTCGAAAACTGATAATTTTTTCTGCGTACACCTATTCTGTTAATTCAATAGTTTTAGAGATATTTTCATTCTAAAATCACTCACTGCTGAGAAACCAAATCATCTGGAGCAGTGGTGCTGCCATCTGTCGGCAGCGACGGGAATGAAAATTGAAAGGAATTAATTCACTTGAATTTAATACATTTGTAGGCTTTTTTTCTTTTGTGGGGCCCGAAGTACATAAATATGTTACACGAATGGCTTGAGCGTAGCTAGGCGAAGCCCGGCTAGTACCTAATAAAAACTGAAAAAACAGGGTATCCCATTTAGCTACTGTTATTGTTGTTTCAAGTGCCGAAGTATTCCAGACCGTGTCCAATAGGCTAGCGGCCCGAGGGGTGCCTCTCCGGTTTATAATGGCACCACAAGGGTCGAAGTCCGATTTACCCAGGTGTCGCCTCCATTTTGACCGAGCACCCCCCAAGGTCGACATCTGCGGGATCGTACCCTCTCCTACCCTCTCTGACCTCATAGGGGGACTTTTCAGTCTACGGATTTAACGTGCCCCTATCCGGCCTAGACAACGAGATATTTAATGGCGCTTGTCAGGAACCGAACCGAACCGAGCACCTTCCCCGTCGAAAGCCGACGCGCTACCACTAGGCTACCTTGGGTCATCAGTTAATGTAATTAAAGTTATCTGCAAACTAATTTCACTAATCATGGATATTTAATGCTGGGGAAAATAAGGAGAGAAAATGCAGGAAAAAGAAGCTGTATGTGCAGATAACATTTAAGACTTCATTTTTTTCAAGTGAGAAAGAGTTAAAGTTCCATTCTTCTACTTTTCATTTTCTCTCGGGCGTGAATCATGGTAGTGCGTCAGTTTGGCCTCGAAAATATTCAATTCCTGCGCAACGGAAAATTTTCTCACAAATTTTCGAACTATATGCATATTTTCAGATGCATATTTTCAGATTTTTTTTTCTACATTTGAAAGTAGATCCGATCCTTAAATGCAATGCGAGTATGTTTCAGAAATATTTTTAATTTTTTTTGAAGAAACAAATTTTAATTTTGTGACAGTGGATATCCATAATTGAATGTCCTGAAATTTTTTTTTATTTTAAAAACTAATCATTCTTTATTTAAAAATCTACCTTTATCTCTCTATTCTAAAAAAAAGTAACTGCCGCTGCCGCCGCCGCCGCTGTCAAAAGCTTGTCACGCTATCTCCTCCGAAACCGCTGGGGGTATGGGGTCGAGACCGATACCAATCGATGCAGAACAATGTGGGGAAGAAAGTAAGACATGTCTCATATTTGTCGGACTTTAAGTTTTTTTTATTTTATGTTTTGTGGGAAAATATTGACTTTTTCATGTTCAGATTACGATAACTCGCCAAAAAAGGATCGTAGAATTTTTTTTTTACAATCTAAGACTACAGACATTTCTCCTTCAAACAAGACCTCATTTGTTTAAAAATAATTTAAAAGAGACTGATATTTTTATTAAAATTGAAAACCCACTTTTTGGAAAAAATTATGCGTTTCGAGATATATAAATTCGATGCTCTCAGACTTATTATGTTACAAAGAAAATATTTACATCAACTGGAAGATGAAAGCTTTCTCATTCATATAAACTTCATTTCAAGTCTCCATCTTAAAATTTCGATTTTTAATTGAATTTTAAAGAACGATACTTCAACAGAAATCGGAATGAAGAATCACGTCATTTCTTGGTTTTTCTCCTCTTGGATTTTATACAACGATTGAGTCATTCATTCACTTGATTCATTCATCGCCCTTAATGTAAGAACTTGAATTGATTAAATCTTTTTCACAGTAAAACAGTTTTTCACAATATTATTTTTTTAATTTCGTTTGTTTACGTTAAATACGTAAACAAACAGACCTGTTGAGCAAGTTTTTTCGGATATATAACGTTAAAAACGTAAACAAACAGACCTTTTGACCAAGTTTTTTTCGATATCGAGAATCACCCCTATGTATCTCGCTATTATCCATAACAGAGGAGCGAGCGTAGCGAGCCTAGGGGCAAAGCCCCTAGTATGAAACAAAAAACATGCAAAAAAAATAATAATAACATCCATTTGTTTATCTCTGATTAAAAATATACTGAGCGAAAAATTCTCCCTAGCATAAAAAGGTTGGGAAATGCCTGAGGTATAACAAGTAATTAAATACTCATAACTAGTGAAATAAATCAGGAAGGATATATATATATATATATATATATATATATATATATATATATATATATATATATATATATATATATATATACCGGGTGGCCATAATTAAACTGACAGTGCTCACAGTGTTCTGTAGCGCGATCTATTTGCGAGAATGACGCCACATTTTGTAGGAAGATTAAACAAGACGGGGGACGAAGGATTCCGCGAAAAAATAAATTAGTTCCAAAAGTCACCGCTAGGGGAATATTTGGCGCTGTGTAATAGAAAATAAAGTGTTAACAAATGCAAATTAATACGGAATAAAATTACCTTTTATTATGCACATTTTCTTATTTAGTTCAAGTGCAATATGGCAACACTTTTAAAAAAGCGTAAAATCTACATAAACACAGACAAAGTCTCGTGATCTGCAATATCACGTACGCTGAGCAGAAGAAGAAGTTCTTTATTCAAATTTCACGTTACATCCATTGGCACAGTGCCAGCTGCTTGGGTTTTAAAAGGCAATGTGTTACGTTTCGAATCAATCGGATTGAAAGTTTATGTGCAATGTCTCCTTGTTTAGTCGAGTGTGCGTTACTGGTCAAATTATTTTACCTCAACCAGTGCAACCCGTCAGCCACTCTTCGTGCGTTTAGAACGCACAAAAAAATGCGTAAAGGTAACGGTCCTGTGTCAGTTAATGGGCTAAAAGCAATGGTTACGACGTTTGAGAAAACAGGTTCTCTGAAGGTTCAGTCAGGCAGAGGACGAAAACCTGTACCACAGGATACAATCGAAGCAGTTGCCACGGCGATTGTCGACAGAGGACCAGACAATATTGCTGCCACCTCTAGCGCTCGTGGATTAGCTCGGAATATGGATATGCCTTACAGTACGGTATGGAAAATCTTACGAAAGATTATCAACTTCTATCCGTACAAGATCAGCCGTGTACAGGAGTTACTGTACCCCGACCATGATAAGCGATTGACTTTTGCTCTCACCTTTCTTGCCAGAATGGAGGTGGATGATGTTAACACTCTATTTTTTATTACACAGCGCCAAATATTCCCCTAGCGGTGACTTTTGGAACTAAATTTATTTTTTCGCGGAATCCTTCGTCCCCCGTCTTGTTTAATCTTCCTACAAAATGTGGCGTCATTCTCGCAAATAGATCGCGCTACAGAACACTGTGAGCACTGTCAGTTTAATTATGGCCACCCGGTGTATATATCTATACTTATATATAAAGAGAGAGAGCGATTTTGTACGTGGAGGGTAATCTCCGGAACCACTGCACCTATTTGAAAAATTCTTTCACTGTTTGAAAGGTACATTATTCCAGATGGACATAGGCTATATATTATGTATATCTGATCAGTAGAAATAAAGTTAGGGGGGATACTCTAGATTTGTGTGCACGGCCGCCATCTTGGATTTTTTCGCCAGGGTTTGGCGCATTTCGCATGGCGATAATTATTGCGTTCTGGTAAAAATAACCCAATATCAAATTCTCTAATTTTAAGATCAAACAGTTATTTCTGATGTGATCTTTTAATTACAGTATAATAATTTTAGGTCAGATCTTGGCCTTGACCTGGAAATCTGAGTCAAATTGACTATACTCAAAAGAGTAAATTATTTTTAAAACTAAGAGTCTTTAGTTGAAAATTTTTGAATCCATTATCAGTTTTTCGTTAACTTATTAAATTTAAGTTGCTTTTAATTTTCTTTATCGATTGTCAATTAGCATACTATAATGATACACCATTTCATTTATTTGAAGTAAAAATTATTTGCCATCATTTTTTCGTAAAATGTAAAATACAGTATACAATTTAAATATAATATATTTTAAAATATTTTATAATTCCAAGTTGTAGTGGATTACAAATAAATTTAAATAACTGAAGTTCAACTTCTCTCTCCCCAGGAACCTAAGTTAAAAAGTTAGTTAAGGTTAAGTTATTGGTTTAGGAAAAGGTTTTTTTTTTCTTATTTCCAACACAGCAGGATAAATGGTCAAATAATCCTTGTCCCGATTTTATTGTATGCACCAAATATTTGGTTAAGGTCAAATCTGAAGTAAAATTTCATTACCACAATGCCCTAACCCCCCCCCCCCCAAAAAAAAAAAGAAAAAAAAAGAGGATCTGGTTACTCACCTTAAATTTATGGGTTCATAATTATTTTACATTTTTCAAAGCTGAATTTTAGATAATTTTTAAATTGCAAGTTATTTAGGTGGTACGAAAATGCTGTATTTTTTTCTAATTAACAATATATTGGCATAATATTTTGGTGATTCATTGCTATTAGTCAAAGAGTTAGGGCAAACTGAATAGATGGCATTGAAATTTTATCTGTAAGTAAAATTCATTTGACCAAATTTTTCATATGGATCATAATTTGAAAAGGTAGTTTTTAATTAAAAATGACAAAAAAAAATCTCAGTCCAACGATTAAATGATTTTTCAAAAATATTTCTAAGTTTCACAATTTGAAAAGGTCGTTTTTATTAAAAAAGCTAAAAGAAAAACCTAAAATTTCCAATATTTGAGAATGATTTTTTCAAAAAAGTGGTTTTTATCAAAAACCCAAAAATAAATCTAAGTCCAACGTTTAAATGATTTTTCAAAAAATTTTCTAAGTTTCATAATTTAAACAGGTGGTTTTTATTAAAAAAGCTAAAAAAATTCAAAGTCCAGCGTTTTGAAAACACCGCTTAACACACATTGGCGAGAAATTTTCTACTCCTCAAAACACGGTAAAATCGCCAAGTTGGCGCAAAAAAATCCAAGATGGCGGCCGTGCACACAATTATTAAGTAACGTAATATTAATTTGAATATTATTTTAGGTGCTTAAAATAATTAAAAAAACATTCTTTACTTAAAATCCTTTTTTAATTTTTGTATTTTTATTTCATCTCTTACTCTAATTTTGAGATACCAATGTGTATCTATACTTCTATAATCTATACTTACTTATATATAAAGAGAGAGAGCGATTTTGTACGTGGAGGGTAATCTCCGGAACCACTGCACCTATTTGAAAAATTCTTTCACTGTTTGAAAGGTACATTATTTCAGATGAACATAGGCTACATATTATGTATATCTGATCAGTAGAAATAAAGTTAGGGGCTTAATCCTAACAATCTCCATTGTTACCGCTACTATCCTCTACCGCTTTTTGTACCAAACACTTCAACGATCTTTGGCGTGGTGCTATCGCGGTGGGCTTCTGTTCTGACGTTAGCGGTTCGAAAATAGCCATTCTCAGGTACGCTATTTTCTTTTAAAAAATTAACGTTAAAATTTAACTAACGTAATATTAATTTGAATATTATTTTAAGAATATAATTTTTAAAAAAATTGAATATTTAAAAAACACATTCTTTACTTAAAATCCTTTTTTTATTTTTGTATTTTTATTTCAACTCTTAACCTCTTTCTATTAATTTGAATACTATTTTATGTGCTTAAAATAATTAAAAAAAGCATTCTTTTCTTAAAATCCTTTTTTTATTTTTGAATAAAACAACGGTCTTAAGCACACCTCTTTCTTTTAAAAAATTACTTTTTCTATTAATTTGAATACTATTTTAGGTGCTTAAAATAATTTTAAAAAACATTCTTTACTTAAAATCCTTTTTTTATTTTTGAATAAAACTACGGTCTCAAGCACACCTCTTTCTTTTAAAAAATTAACTTTAATTAATAACTAACGCAATATTAATTTGAATACTATTTTAGGTGCTTAAAATAATTAAAAATATATTCTTTACTTAAAATCCTTTTTTATTTTTGAATAAAACTACGGTCTCAAGCACACCTCTTTCTTTAAAAAAATTAACTTTAATTAATAAATAACGTAATATTAATTTGAATATTATTTTAGGTGCTTAAAATAATTTTAAAAAATTCTTTACTTAAAATCCTTTTTTATTTTTGTATTTTTATTTTATCTCTTATTCTAATTTTGGGATACCAATGTGTATCTATACTTCTATAATAATATACAAAGAGAGAGAGCAGATTTTGTATGTGGAAGGTAATGTACAACTTTTGTACATTAAAATGTACCTTGCATCTTTTCCTTTGTCAACCGCAGTCAAGTAACCATAACAACACCCTTTAGCTTACGGGGTCCGTTTTTCGAAATCGCTCTTTACAACGGGAAAATGTTATCTACTTCCTATCCCCATTTTACGTGGGGGACATTCAGCGTGGGGGGTAAGGGGAAAGAGTGGTTAATTGCTTTCTTATTGCTTTCTTACTATTGAAGAAGAATTTCAATAGTAGTTCATCGGCACTCCGTGCCTCTTTCATCTCTCAAAAGGCTGAAAATGGATGAACCGCGGGTGACCCGCCCTTCTAATGTCTCTCGCCTGAAAAGAAATAGCCTCTAGCTAGAACGACAAAAGACTATTATTCAGTCCTTTTCGGCAAGATTGACCCTCCGTTCCCAGAATGTCACCCAATTGTTGTTTGGGGGCAAAGACGTTAGGAAAGTCACAACGAAGTGGAATTCGAGACTATATCTCTGCCGACATCACACCGTATTTTTCGAGAGTATGTGCTTCGGATATATGCTATCCCACCCCGTAAGGAAAAGGTTTAATATTTTTAAGATTCAAGTAGAAGAGGTATTGATAAATACAAAAAGGATTTTTGAAACTGGCAACGTTAAAGGGTTTATTGAAGAAAACTATATTTGGAACTACGCTTTTTATTGGACATTTAAGGTAAAAAAAGATTTACAATTTATTGGCTATCAACTGGAAATTTATTGGTATAATATTTTGTTCAACCCGGACAAAGTCGGGACGGGCCGCTAGTATATATATATATATATATATATATATATATATATATATATATATATATATATATATATATATATATATATATATATATATATATATATATATATACTTCTTATTTTAATGCTGTTAGATTGGCTAAAGGCACTGCTTTATAATTAGGGGATGTACCAGACCACCGAGAGTGTTGCCATGGCACATAAACATGTTTAATCGGAGAGGGGTGGTCACAACTCCCCCCGGTCACTTAGGTACATCTCCATATAAGTATTCTTTCTGTGGGATTTTTCAATTGTTCATACTGCTGCTGTACGGTTTTTGACTTTTTCTTCTTATAGTTTTTAAATATCAATCTTTAATATATATTATTGTTTGACGCTTTGGAGCTGCATAGCGCTTATTGGTGTCAACATGTTCTTTTATCTTTTATCTTATTTCTTTCTCTCTCTTTTGTAACTATATATATATATAAATATATATATATATATATATATATATATATATATATATATATGTGTATATATATATATGTAGGAAGGAGTTAGTACTCCTTCCTTTAGAAGTGAATCATTAGACTTAATCATTTTGAACATTTAATTAAACTAGACGATGTTTACAAGACAGGACTAACACTTAGTATGAAATTAAAAAAATAAACACAGAAGCATCAAAAGAGCTAAACATCGGGAGCATGTGGAACATATCCGCTCAGTATCATCACTCAGTCAATAATAATGTTTGCGCGCAAGTCCTTCGCACCGGAGTAGTGAGAAGTAGAAGTCGAAGTAGTAGTTCAGTGGTGTTGCCAACTACATTCTCACACGGCCGTTCTGACTTTCCAGACGTCCGCGGCTGGGTTGTAAACAATAATTCTGAAAAGATTAAAAAAAAAAAAAGCAGAAAAAGGAAAAATATTTCAAAAAATCAAGCAGTGTTCAACACAGTGGTATTGGTGTTCAGTTTCTGCACCACTGTTTCATTTTGTCCGCTGCAGTTGATGTTATGGTTGGACCATCGTGATGTCCTAACTTTCGAACTTCGTAACGATCGTTGGGGTTGATGTTCGTGATCTCATATGGTCCGAAGAACTTTGGTCGGAGCTTTAATCCGGTTCCAAATTGAGTTCGTTGTATTGCCACTTTGTCACCGATCTTGTATTTACAAGCCGGTTTACGCCGTTTGTTGTATTGTCGTATGTTTTCTTCCTGTAAACGGAGGATATTTCGTTTAGCTTCGATACGTAACGCTTCTTTGTCATCAAGAATTCTTTGGTGGTGTTCCTCGTCAAGAAGATCTTTAATCTGTAGATCCTCTTGTTGTTTCATTTTAACACCAATTAAAAGTTGAAAGGGTGTGAATTTTGTACTGCGTGTGGTGGTACTATTTAAGATACGTTGCAATCTTGGGACATATTTAAACCATTTGTCAGGTTCATCTAGAGCTAACTTAGTTAAAACGGGAATAATTGTGCCATGAACACGCTCAACCTGACCGTTGCCACGTGGCACACCTGTTGCTATTGAAATGTGTTCAATTGACTGTTCCTGGCAGTAACTTTGAAATTCTGAAGATGTGAATGCGCTACCTTTGTCAGTAATGATTTTTGAAGGGTTGCCAAATGTAGTTTGTTGCAAGGATAATTTGTCTAAGGCATCTTTCGTAGAGGTGGACTTCACGGGATAGATCCATACAAATTTGGAAAAGGCATCAACTACTGTAAAAAGATACTTATAACATTTTTTTGTCGATGGTAAAGGTCCTAAAAAGTCGCAATGGTAACATTCAAGGGGTGCATCACCTTTTGGAATGGGGTGAAGGTATCCTTCTTGTTTTCCAGATTTTCGCGAGGACAAAATGCAAGGAATACAGTTCGAAATAATTTCTTGAACTAATTTCTTAAGTTGAGGAATGAAAAATTCACGAGAAACAATTAATTCGGTTTTTTGTGAAGCAAAATGACCTTGTGAATGGGCGTTTAGCACTATTTCTTTCTGCATCATTTGTGGTACTACTAAAAGTTCGGCATCCTGATGAAGTTTATAAAGAATTCCGTTTTTAACAAAAAATTCATCAGAAGGTGTAGATTCAAGCATAGATTTAATTTGAGATATAAATTCATCCTGGTCTTGGGCATTTTTCACCTTTTGAGTGATATCATTTGAGGTAATTACAAGAATGGGGTTACGACTTAAAGCATCAACATGTTTCATCTGTCTACCGGGTCGATGACAAACTTCATAATCAAAGTCTTCTAACATCAATGCCCATCGAGCAATTTTAGCTGGTAGGTCTTTTTTGTGCATCGTTTTTTGGAAAGCATCACAATCGGTGATAATTTTAAATTTTGTTCCCAACAAGTAGTTTCGAAATTTTTTTAGCGCTTCAATAACGGCAAGAACTTCCAGTTCATAACTATGATATTTTTCTTGTTGAACTGTAGTTTTACGGCTAAAATAATGAATAGGATGAAACTGTCCATCATCGGATTGTTGCAAGAGCACAGCGCCAAAACCTAAGGAGCTGGCATCAGTGTGGAGTTCTAATGGGTATCCCTGTTGAAAAACACGAAGAACTCGGTTTTGTGAAAGAATGTTTTTCTGTTGTTGAAAAGCTGCTATTTGTTCAGGGGGTTTGGGAGCTTCAATAACTTGAAATTTTGGTTCAACCTTTTCACTTTTGACGGATTCATTCTCAAGGGCATCATCATCGGCATCAAATATTTTTGGTTCAAGAGTTGCTTTGATAGTTCCAATATCAAAAGCATTATCATTATCGTTATCATGAAGCAAATCTAAATCACTGGCATCAGCATCATCTAAATATTTTCCATCATCATTATCATGAAACAAATCTAAATCATTGGCATCATCATCATCATCACGTTCAAAATCAATTGGATTATCCATTTTCTCTACCCTAGAAATCTTATCTTGAGTAGATGTTAGAGGTTTTTCAGACATGCATATTTGGCCCTGATCTTGAATTTGTTTTTCTACAATTTTCTGTTCCGCAAAAGGGAGTCGTCGAGAACGTTGAGTTACGGGGATTTCATCTTGTAATAAAATAGTCATCTTAATTTCAGTGTCTTGAACTTTATGTGGTTTGTAGGAAGTAACGATATTTTGAACTTCCTCACGAATTTCAGAATTCAAAATGTGTGAAAGATCAAATGGAAAAGCTTGATCATCAGAAACATTAGCAATATTAACGAAGGTGTTATTATCAAGAGTAAAACGAATACCGTCTTCATCAAATGTAAATTGGGTTTGCTGCAAAAAGTCGATTCCGATAATCACATCAAAAGGAATCAAGTCATCCTCTAGAACATGTATTTTAGCAGGTAAAGTAATGGTTTGAATTTCGATGGAATCCTGAAAGAATCCGATGCTGTGAACTTGGTTTTTGCCAATTCCTGAAAAGGGAATGTTGGTGGGCTGCAATGGTGGCGAACCAATTCTTCGATAGGTTTTCTCATTGATGAGGGTTGCCTGTGACCCAGTGTCACAGAGTGCTGTCAATTGAATTCCTGCAAGTTGAATGTCAACATGCATGGGATTTTTCGATGAAGTTTCAGGAGAAAGTGCATTTACAGTTTTATCAGAAATAGGTTTTTGAGAATCAGGTTTTGGTTTAGAATTTCGATAACTTTTAGGGCAATTAGCATGAACATGACCAAAACTTTTACATCCGTAGCATTGTTTACCATGTGACTTATTCAAACATTGGTTGCTTTTGTGACCTCTCAAGCCACAGGAAAAACATACTGGCTGTGTATTTGGGCTACGTGTATTATCGACTTTCACATTGAGGTAGGAAGCATCAATTTTTTTCTGATTATTTTGTCTGAAATTTTGTGATCTGTTAAAGATTTGTTCATAAATTTTCAACTTTTCCTTAAATTCAGGGACGGATTTACAACCGTAAAGAATAACTTTATTGTTTGTTGAATCAGGAATTCCGTTTATGACATACTCAAACAGAGAGGAGTCATCGAGAGAACCTTTGTGTGCCAAATCTCTCATAGCTAAGAAATATTCTTGTAGGGTTTCAAACGGTTTCATACGTCGAGATTCCATTAATTTATGTAACTGAATACCGTTAATTTTGTCCGAAAATTCGTCTAATAAATGGTGCTTCAATTGTTCCCAATTTGTAATTCCACGAATAGACCTAATTAAAGTTTGAGCGGGACCAGTTAAACATTTTCTAACAAAAGTAATTTGGTGAATTGGATTGTTTATCTGATATAAACAAAAAAGTTCTTCAACGTCAGATATAAAATTCTCAACACTGTAATTATCACGAGACGAGAAAGGTTTTATTAAATCAACAACGTCTTTCAGACTAAACAACTGGAAAGAGAGATTCGCAGTTTCAACTGAAGGCAATGAATTTTGATCTGATTCACCAACGGAAATGTGTGTATTTTGCTTATTCGAAGATTCTTTTGCGTCAATGGTGGGGGAAAAAGGAGATCTATTTTCCTCTATAACGCTGTTAGTTTGGGATGAACGTGCATCCGGAAGTGAGTCATCATTCACTTCGCATTCCGAAAGATCAGAAAATTCTGCTTTTAATAACGATAAATCAGTAAGACTCATAAGAATGGTATTGGCACATTTGTCTGGGTCAGTTGAAAATTCTAAATGAAGTAGATTACAAATAGAAATCAAGTCTTTAAGTGAAAACTCTTTAAGTACTTTCTGTTTCGTTGCTTCCAACACGAATGGCTGTTTAAAACCTGTAAATTTACGTAATCTGGTACGATTTTGTCTGTCGCCGTCTGTACCAAAAATTAAACGATGTAGAACCTTTATTTGATTCGTACCACCAAATTTTAATGATTTTGCAATATTGGGGTAATCGTTGAGAGTAGCCATAACTATATACTAGGTTCAAACAATTATAGTACACAAATATACAAATATTCAAAACCAAAATCACTAATTATAATACGTAGTTACTCAAATTCAAAAGTAGAAAATAATATTTCAAATCGAAATTTTTTCAAATACCAATTCAATAATAAAATATTGATTCTCAAAATATGCATCAAAATAAGTAATCTTTAAAACAGGTTTTGTTCAAGAAAACAAAATTATGAACTAAAATAAGCATCAAATATCAAATAATAAGTTCTTCAAAATAATTTCTCTGGTTGAAGAAAACAGATGACGTAAATTTAGATATGTATCAAGTTAGATATTACTTCAGCAAAATATTCATCAAATTAATCTTCAAAATAAATCACTGTTGAAGAAAATAGAGGATGTAAATGCAGCATCAAAATAATAGTTAAAGTTCTAATGTTAAAAGCATCAAAATTGGGAAATCGAAAGTATCAAAATTGTGAAATCGAAAGCATCAAAACATTCTGCAAAATAAAAAATATTCTCGCAAGAAAACAGCAGAATTAAGTTCAACATCAAAGCGCATCAAATAAGCAAAGTTGTCATCAAATAAACATTCGCTTCGTCAAAATTATGCATCAAAATAATAATATAATAATCTTCAAAAGTATTCAATTCGCGATCTTTCAAAATATATATTATGTTGTGGTTTGTTCAAGGAAACAAGATTCTTCAAGTTAAATGTCGAAATTTTCATCAAATCATCAAATAATTTCATCGAAATAGAATTCTCTTCAAGAAAACAGAAGTGATAAATTCAACGTCAAAGACCATCAAAAGTGAATTTAGCATCAATTAAATTCCTGCATCAAAAGAACGTTGAAATATCTTTCAGTTTTCTTAAATCATCAATAAGTTGAGAATTCCCTTAATCATCAAAATTTTCTTGAACAAGCGTCAACGTATGCATCAAATAATTTTAATATGATCCAAGTTACTTACAATTCTGGTTTTGGTTCTCATCATCCCATCAGAGTATCATCAGAGTCCGTGGCACATCACTTTGGCTTTCGCTTTCGATATCCAAATCCAAAATGACAGACAACAGTAATCCAGTCGAAATCAAGTCGAAATCAAGTCGAAATCAAGTCGTATCATCGAAAGAAAATAAAGTTTTTTTTTTAAGTTCAGCATGCTAGGGGTATTTTTCGAGTCCGAGGGCCGAGCACCCATGTAGGAAGGAGTTAGTACTCCTTCCTTTAGAAGTGAATCATTAGACTTAATCATTTTGAACATTTAATTAAACTAGACGATGTTTACAAGACAGGACTAACACTTAGTATGAAATTAAAAAAATAAACACAGAAGCATCAAAAGAGCTAAACATCGGGAGCATGTGGAACATATCCGCTCAGTATCATCACTCAGTCAATAATAATGTTTGCGCGCAAGTCCTTCGCACCGGAGTAGTGAGAAGTAGAAGTTGAAGTAGTAGTTCAGTGGTGTTGCCAACTACATTCTCACATATATGTGTATGTATATATATATGTATATATATATATATATATAACTATGTATATATATATATGTGTGTGTGTGTGTGTAAGTAATAAAAACAAAGGAGAGATGTCAGAGGACAGGTAGGACTAAACTGTAATAATAGCTGTAGCGGAGCGATTCAACACAGGCCGGTATCTTGTAACGAAAAATTGAGCGGTGAAGTCGTAGAGTGGTCGGTGGCTGGGGAGAACTCATAGGCAGATAATGCAGTCGAGGAACACAGGTATCCGAAATGTTGATGGAACAGTCTCTTCATTTTGGAATACTTCGATGGTTTCATTACACTTCATTATATTCACAGTTTTAATTACTACAGGAATATCATGCCTAAAAAACCATCCTGAGGCTACCGGAACAGCACAGGATAAAACAAAAGAACGTAGAGCTAAAAATTGTGCATGTTTCCCACTCAGCGACAGACACACAAAGGCTGCCAAGAGACGCTCAGATCTCAAAAGGTAGAGGCGAGCAGAACTTTTAATTGGTTAAAACGTGACACCTGACCTCATCACGCTGCATCGGACGAAGTCACGTCATACCTTCTAGAACAATCTTCTTCTATAAGCTTTCTGTCCGTACGTGGACTTCGGGGAAGATCTAATAGATTAATTTGGTTATTCCTAGGTCAAATTTAAATGAGGGATAATGTTCTGTTGCGATAAGACAAAGTTAATGAATGGAAAGGTCTGAAATTCGTTTCGTATATATATACAGTGGAGTCCCGATAATCCGAAATGATTGGGACCAGATCCTTTTTGGATTAACGAATTTTTCGATTAAGCGAAATCATTCTTAAAATAAACTTAAATTACATAATAACGTGTGATTACATAAATATTACATATTACGCGTGATTACACGGTTTATTTTATAAGGTCGTACGTAGAGCAACACTCGTCCGCAACCCCAGCGAACATCATTTTTCAGATGCGTTGGCGTAATTTGCATGCAAGAGAGAGGTATTTCTCTCTTCGACCAGTGGCGTAGCTAGAACTTTTGCCGCCCGGGGCGGTCTCCAATTTCCCGCCCTTTCTAAGTCAATCAATTGGTGGTTTTTATAAATTAATAAACATAAATAAATAATTGTAATTGAGACAAACTATAGGTGGGGAACTTTTTACCATTGGCTAAAAGGAGAAAAATATTCGAAATCATATAGTAATTCATAATTCGTAGAAATCGAATAGTAAACTTATGAATTGAACAAGTGGTTTTTTTACAATTAATACTAAATAAAAATATGCCGCCCCAAAATATGTGCCGCCCGGTGCGGACCGCACCCACCGCACACCCCTAGCTACGCCACTGTCTTCAAAACGCCACTGTCGTTTTGAAGCCACTGTCTTCTAGCTTCACTGTCGACAAAAAAAAAAAATTGACAGATTTTTTCAAACCAATGAAGTTCAGCAATAATTAGTTCACTACATTGTCTAACTGTGAATTTTCTTGTGATTTTACTTTATATTACTAAAAATATACTTAGTATCACTGAGGTTTTATTGTAACCTTTGTTCTTTTTGACTTTTGGTTTCGGATTAAGCGGACTTTCGGATTACCGAAGTTCGGATTATCCGGACTGTATATATATAATGTAAAAATGAAAATTTCAACAAGATACTCATAAAATATGTTAAAGGAAGACAAATGTTATATGTTGAAGTGCTTGTGGAGAAGGGTATTAAAAAAGTCTGGAGTACCATACTTTGCCGGGATTGTGCAGTTCGTAGAAAATCGGCCCCGAGGTGTAATAATAATATAATATGTCGACCTCCAGCCGGTTCGGGTTGATGATCATTACAATAAAGCCAGACCATTGGAACGACCTCTAATTGACCGTGTGTAAATACATGGAAAAAATCATTGTGGTTTAAAAAATAAATAAATCAGATTCGTCGGAAGAAAAAATATGTGCGGCTGTGCTTGAAAAAAATGGGGTATGTGAAAACTTTCATTTCACTAGGCGAAAAATGAAAGTTCCTCACCTCGCAGGAAATGTTCTATTGGTAGAATCCAGGACCCGGGGCATGGAGAGCCAATGTTGGAATTTCTACCATGCATTCGTGACATGGCAATATTTTTTTTTATATTATTTATTTTGGGGTATTTGACTGTTTGTCTCTGAAGTATCGATATTGGGTATTTCTTGTACTGTGCTCAGAAACGCTGTGCTGTTTAATTTTCCTTCGACGATAGTTTTTCAACCTTATCAAGACAGAGGGATATTTCTTACAGTGAATTGGAACAGGAATTATATTTAAAAAAAAAAAAAAAAAAAAAAAAAAAAAAAAAAAAAAAAAGTTTTTTGTATTTTTTTTTTTACGTTTAGAAAATCTATTTCTCTTGTAATGCGGCATGAATATGCGGTAGTATTTAGTTTATCTCCACCTTCTTTTAAAAATTGTGAAAACCGTATCAGTTTAATTAAACATATCATCAAAAAGCTCAATACTCCGACCGTGCGATCATCCGGGGTAGTAAGAGCTCGGATGCTGCGCACAGAAAACCGAAATACGGTGAAACTCCATGACGGCTAGTCATGGTTCCGAAAAAAAGTGGCCGTTTAGAGGGGTGACCATCGAAAAGAGATGTCTTCCATAACACAGGCTCTTTGGAGTCTTGAATCGGTTTTGAACAAAATATGGCCGTTTAGAGGGGTGGCCGGTTAGAAAAGTTTCAGTGTATACGAATAATAAAAAATGGTTTTGAATACGTAAAAAAAGGGAACTATTCAGAAATTTCAAATGAACTTTTTATAAGTATTTGAATGGGGGGTGGGGGGCTGAACTTACACATAGAAATTCAGCTTCTTTGTATTGGAAAAAGAGTCCGTTAGATTTTTTATTTAGTAGCATCCTTCCGGAAAATCTGTATTTTATTGTAACCATTTTGATCCCATCGATAATCCAGTAATATAATATGCCGCAAAAAAAAATAGAGAGTTCGGCGCATTTATATAATTTCTATTGAATTTCCTTGATTTTTTTTCTTCGAGTTACTTCTTTTCCGTTTCCCAATTTGAAAAACTTCAAGTGAAGCATGTTGAAAAATCTTTTCTATATCGTCCTCGTAAGTTTTTATTTTTTTGCGGGCTAGCTTTGTTATGCGTCAATGATAATATTAACCTTTTCCTTACGGGGTGGGATAGCATGTATCCCAAGACTGAACATATCTCTCTCTCTCTCTACATACATACATATATATATATATATATATATATATATATATATATATATATATATATATATATATATATATATATATATATATAAATGTATATATATATATGTATATGTATATATATATATATATATATATATATATATAATATATATATATATATATATATATATATATATATATATATATATATATACTAGCTGAATACCCGTGCTTCGCTACGGGGTACATTTTAGGATAATTACAATGAAAAAGTAGTGAAATTGCTTTTTAGAGGATTTTCTTATAAACAATATATTTTGTTTCTTCATTGGGCGGAACTAATATTACCAGGCTCGTCTGCGAACCTACGCGTGAGCAAGCTACGTAAAACTGACCATGCGAAAAACAATTTTCTCGTAAATGTACACCAGCATATTTTAAAATTTCGCCTTGGGACTTATTTATCGTCATGGCGAAGCATATTTTGAGAGGAAATTACAGTTTTATATGTAGATTTGATTTAAGATCCATAAAACATACTAATTTGAACAAAAGTTTTAAAAAATTCCATCTCAATTTGTCTAGTGGTTAAATTTTATCTTTTACTGTATTTTAATATTTTCTTTGTCAATTAATTTCGTTGTTATGCACGTGACGCAAAATTAATTTAAAGTATCACAAAAAGAAAAGAAATCTCGTGATCAGCATTTAATAAATTAAATTCAAAACTTTCCAAACGATTACTGTTTTGGAAGCTAATGTTCTGCTAATTTCCAGTAAAAGCTAAAATCATTTGAAAACCACACACCAGTGTTCCACTCACACGCAACACTATAAACCCCTAAAAGAATGCAAGAATAAATTTATTCTACACTATTCTTTTTATACGTTTAAACGTATAAAAAATATAAATCTATTAATTTAAATAATTAAACACACACAAATGTATAAATTACACAAAAGTTTACTTAATTCTTCAATCTGTCTACATCTCCAGTATAGAAATATTTTCGGGGCATTTACAGAACATGGTATATTTCACTTTTGAAAACACGCATTAAATGAGCATCATCTCAATGAGAAATTTCTGAAATGAGCATGGCAATGAAGATCGTGTGTTTACAAACAACAGCAGTAACCGAAATGCGTTAAAATATAAATTTAAAGAGTATTATGGTAGTGAGTTGTGTATATAAATAAAAACTTTCCAAACGATTACTGTTTTGGATGCTAATGTTCTGCTAATTTCCAGTAAAAGCTAAAATCATTTGAAAACCACACAATAGTGTTCCACTCACACGCCACACTATAAAACTGAATTACAGTACTCTACATTTATATGGGCATTGAAAATTGTGGTTAGTAGAGGGCAATACGAGACAATCCACGCATTGTCTATAGACACTTGTTTTCTTTGGCTATTATTTGATCCGTAATATCTGCCTCATATGCCGTATGTTTCTAAACGCCATTCCCGGATGAGGAAATCGTGTAGAGGAGGCTTCTGCAACATGTGGACAGAGACAGTTGTTTTGTGACAACTGACTGAAGTGGTGTCATCTTTGGCTATTATTTGATCCGTAATATCTGCCTCATATGCCGTATGTTTCTAAACGCCATTCCCATATGAACCACAGCCTAATTCCTTTAAAATGGAACAAAATGAGTAACTCCAGTTAACCATGTAATCCACTACTACTACAGGGGCATCAAAATGTGAGAATACAGAGTTTAAATCAGCCAAAACTGCAATTATGGTGTACATATGACACCTAACATCTCCAAAAATCTTTGCCTTTGTGATGAGACTCATAAGTGATTTTTGTTTTTCATGAAACACTCTTGCTAACAAATCATGACCATCCTGTGGTTTTTGTCCAACTATTCTTTGCTGTTGTTGTCTGATTTCTTCCAGTCTCGCTTCTCTTTCCGGGGTAAAGATTCGGAAAATCATTCGGGAAAAGCTGAAAAGTAAACAATACCAAATCAATTTAAAAACCAAACAGTACTTTACAGTATAAATAACGTAGAAAAAATAACAGTATGAATAACACAGTATGAATAAAAAAGTACAGGCCAATAGTACAAAAATTTTTTTTAAATCGTAGTAAGCAATGAAAAATATTTTACACACTTTAATAATAGCAAAACAAAACATGATGGTAAAATAGAAAGGAAAGTTAAAACAGAAGTAAGAAGTTAAATTCTAAAAATATAAATGAGGTATAAATCAGCTATCGATTCTAATTTGAAAAAATTATTGCATGTAAAAAAAATTTACCTTACCTCCATTAATTTCAACACTTCTTGACCTGTGGCTTGTCCAATCATGTGAAATATAATTCTTGACAATAATTTTTGTTAACCTAAACTGTTATTTGTGTTTTTTTTTAATTTAAAAAAGTTATGTTCTCAAAATATGACAATTAAGAAAAAGATATCATCGAGAAAAAATAAATCATGCTACTTAAGAAAGTCATACCACAAATTTCTATAAAATTAATGTGCAACTATATTTGACGTACAAAATAATGCATATTTAATACATTGTTAACATGTTTTAACATCAAAAATTTCCACAATCAAAAGCTAAAATTAGTTTAAAATATTAGCTTTAGGATTTTGTGCAGAATGATAGGTGTTTTAGCTAAATTTCATTAAAAATTACTTCAAATTGATCAATTTATAAAAAAGGTATGCTATTTACAGGTAAGTTTTTGTTTCTTTTTTTGATTTATAAGTGCTATTTTAGCATAAAAGACCAAAAAAACCTTTACAAAATTATTTTTTCTCAAAGCTAAACACAAACATAATTAACAGTTGTTTAAAAACACCCCTGGTAAACATTGTTAAGTTTCGAAGTATTAGAATGATAATAAAAAATATTCCAGAGTTTCAGACAGAAGCATAAAAAGAAAGAATATGCAAAAAAGTAACTAAATTAAACAAAAATTGACAGAATACAGAAAAAGTGAACACCGGCAAAAGTAAATAAAACGTTTCCTTGTGCGCATGCGCATTTCTTGAATGATTGATTCCAACGCCTAGAGTACCGCGTTGAAAGAACCACATAAAATTTGTGTTGAAATATCGTTCTTTAAAATTCAATTAAAAATCGAAATTTTAAGATAGAGACTTGAAATGAGGTTTATATGAATGAGAAAGCTTTCATCTTCCAGATGATGTAAATATTTTCTTTGTAAGATAAAACACGAAGAGCATCGACCGTAGAAAAATTCTCCCCCCCCCCCCCCGGCGAGAAATTTCGTTCGGTCCAACCCTCCACGAATGGGCGAAATATTCTTTCTTCGAGCCTTCCCCCCCCCCTCCCCCTCGCCTATGGGTGAAAAAAGTTCTTCAACCAAACCGCACTTGAAGATTCAAGCGGGGAATTTGCGTTGACGTATTGTTCTTTAAAATTCAGTAAAAAATCGAAATTTTAAGATAGAGACTTGAAATGAGGTTCATATGAATAAGAAAGCTTTCATCTTCCAGATGATGTAAATATTTTCTTTGTAAGATAAAAACACGAAGAGCATCGACCGTAGATGCATAAAGTTGCGTAAAAGAATTAAAAAAGTGGTTTTAATATTTTGATGAAAATATTAGTCTGTTTTAAATTATTTTTAAACAAATGAGGTCTTGTTTGAAGGAGAAATGTCTGTAGTCTTAGATTTTAAAAAGATCAAAATTCTACGATCAATTTTTGCCGAGATATCGTAATCTGAAGTTAAAAAAACATAAAATATCGCACAAAACATAAAATAAAAAATTTTCTAGAATAAAATTTAAAATTCGGGCTTCGAGGTGCACCTTCCCATAGTCTGCACTACCCGTGTGCCAAATTTGACGTCTGTAAGTTTCACAGATTTGCCTGGGGATCGCACACACACACACACACACACACACACGCAAACACTCTCTTTTATTAATAAGATATATATATATATATATATATATATATATATATATATATATATATATATATATATATATCCCCTTACGAAGGGAGTATGAAATTTCCCTTTCTAAAGAGGTAATCGGAAAAATGAACCCCGTATGCTAAAGGTTAAAAGAATTGAAAATTAAATTGTCTTACGATGAGAACGAGTTAATTTATAGTGAATTCATAAGAAATTTCGAAGATGTTACATGTTGGTTCTTCTGAAGGGTTAAATTATTTTTCGAAAGGTGATAGTTACCTAGCATTAGATTCACTCAGTGAAAGCATTCTGCATGTGATATAAAAATAAAGGACAATTCTTCAAAATTTAAAAACATACCACAATTTATTAACATTAAATAAGACTGGTGTATACACACGCTATAAATTGACAGCATCTACATCTTTGTAGCGATTCACAAACCTTACGCGCCACACAGTTACAAAGCGGTCTTATATACAACTTAAAGGTTACAAAAATTTACATTTAAAAACACTTCGACCAATGGCAAGAAAGAAAAAGTAATTTGAATACTGTAGTCAGGGCCCGATTTAGAAAATTCTGGACTATACGCACAAATTGAGAAGGGGTCCCCTAACACTGATGTGGGCATAAAATTTCCAAAATTGACACACAAAAAAAATAATGTGAAAGTACCATTTTACCAAGAATTGGCTATTTGAAGCGTAGAAGCCTAGAACGTTATCATATAACAAAAAGCAATAGAACATATTAACTTCACCATTATAACACCAATACAATGGAACCAGAAAAACTTATTAATCCCTTATATACACTATAACATATATATGATGAACTATACATATAACTGTAGATATGATGAACCAATCAATCAAATTTGAAAGGAAATTAAAAAAAAAATCGTTTTGAGAAAAGGTAATATAAACAAAAAATTTTAATTGGGAATTTTTTCTTTTAAAATAAAAATTTTGGGGGGCCCCTAACATTCGGGGGGCCCTAGGCCCGGGCCTAATTAGGGCCTGACTATAGTGAAAAGAAATAGAAATTAGCATACAGCTACAGTGAGGTAGGGAGAAACGTTCTATTTCTAACAAAAGGTTTAACGAAAATGTTTAACAGCATTAATAAAAATTAAAAAAATAAATAGTACAGTGAAATTTCTAGCCGACCATCCCACTAAAGGGGCATATTTTGTTTAGAACCGATTAAAGACTCCATACAGCCAATGTGATAGAAGAAACCTCTTTTCGGCGGCAACCCCTCAAAACGGCCATATTTTTTCGGAACCATCACTGGCCGCCAGAGAGAAGTTTCATTGTATACACTCAGTTTATTGCAAGCAGTTGTATGTTGTAATACCTCTTGGCAAGATAGTGTAGAAAATCATTGTTATTCGTGACAATTCACATTTGTTCATTTTTATCAACAAAAATGTAGCTTCCGCTGCAACTTAAAAAGAAAAAAAAATTGAATTTGAAGCGCAGATGTACAAATATGGTTTCATTTGGGCAGTTACAACCGTCTATTATGCCATGAAGACATCTGTTTTCGCCGAGCATCTAAAGCCAGATACTTTTTAAAAAAAGGTAGAAAAAAAAGGCTATTGTTTTACTTCTCGAGCTTTGTATTCAAAGTTTACTAGCGATAAGCGGATGCAGGAATAAAGCAAATGAATTTTGCATAAGCCTTAAAATAATGGAGTGAGGTGCTGCAAATAAAAAAATAAATAATAAAAAGAAAGCGATGACTAGCTTTAAAACGTGACTAGCGCGAGAGATGTGTTGATCGCATCCGGACTGCAGTCATTAATGAGTATCTGTAATCTTGATTTATTTCGATATTCTCAAAGTATTTTCATATGTATATCCTCGACAAAATTAATATCTATATCTAATTATGTTTTTTAAACAACATTTGTTTTATTAAATATGATCTGAACACTGAATTTATTACTTGAACTGTAGAAAACGACGTTCAGTGTGTTTTTGCAGTTAAATTATATTTTATATACAGTAATTTCCGCTTATAAGAATCACGTTTGTTATTACTGTTTTTGATTCTTATAAGCGATTGATTCTTATATCCGAAATTTAGGTTTTTGGACAGGCACATACACAGACACGTATATATACATATATTAGATAATTTACCATAAAATACTCTTTAATTTACGTTAATTATCTTTTATTGAAATGATTTTTTATAATTTTAAAAATACAACTTAATTGCTAGACCTTTAAGATACACATGATTATAGTAAGAGAAGAAAAAATCCAATATTTGTTACAACATACCTGCTTAACAGTTTTAACATTTCAACTACAGGAAGGGAGCAAGAAATAGTTTTCTATGGTAGTTTGACGTAATGAAGTTTTCAGGAGGCTGTTTATACCTCTTTCAATACTAATAGTCTCAGACGAAAATTCATCTTCTAGCTTACGTTTCACGATTTGATAACGTGCTGAATCTACTAATGTCACGTTTGCCCAAGTGATAGTGGACACTTCGCCGAAGATTTATGTGTTTCAAGGTCCAGGAAGACGCAACCAGGATGTGGGAGGTGGGAAAAAAGAGTCCCTATTTTTGTTTGCCAGTGGAGAAAAGTGAAATCGGACCCGGACGGGTAAAGATGCCCCCGGGTCAAGCTAGTAGGACAGTGTTGTGCTAAAGCGTTTAAGGGGAAACTATTATGTTATGTCTAACAAAGAAAGGGATGAATTTTACGACTATATTCCATCCCATCTTATCAATCTTTCTATAAGAAAAAAAAGAAAGAAAGAACTTCGTGCCTTTTGAGGGTTTAAGTGGCTTTTTTGGGAAAATGAAAGGAAAGCGAAGAGTGTAAACTGATTCTTAAAACCGGTGGATTGATTCTTTAAAGCGAAAATTTTAACATGTAATTCATACATTTGTTTTTGTTTTCGCGATATTGATTCTTATAAGCGGTTGATTCTTATAACCACTGATCACTATAAGGGGTGGTTACTGTGTGTATATATATATAAATACAGTGGAACCTCCCTTAACGGACACTCCCGAATAGCGGACACCTCTAATTAACGGACTTTTTACGAGTCCCAGTCCTTTTATATAGGACAATCCATGTTATTCCCTCTGAATAGCGGACACTCCGAATAGCGGACAGGAATTTTGAAAAACTTTCAATTATTTTTGCAAACATTTCAAAATTAGAAACTTTTAACGCCTCAAATGGATGGATGGAAAAATTCCGGACACGTCACAACATATTTTTTAAACAGATTTGTGTTGAAGAAAAATCTGTAAATTCAAATGAAATAACAGATTGGATTGGAAAGCTTAAATATTTGTGCAAAGGATATGGTGACAGAGACATTTTCGATGCCGATGAGTCTGGCCTCTTTTGCCGTGTCCTTCCAGACAAGACCTTATGTTTTAAGGGTGGAAAATGTAGTGAAGGGAAATTTCAAAAGAGCGGCTCACTCTTTTGCTGCGTTACAACATGCTGGGAGACTTCGAAACTCCAATTGTTATTGGAAAAGCTAAGAAGCCTAGATGTTTCAAGAACATTGATGTACGAAAATTTAGTGTTTCATGGAAGTCAAATAAGAAAGCGTGGATAACCACTGAGATAATGAGCGATTGGTTGGTGGAGTTAGATAACAAAATGAAAAAAACAAAAGAGAAAAATCATTCTGTTCATGGACAATGCTACAGCCAATTTCAGGGAATTATCCGAATCTTTAAAGTACGATACAGAAATCTGCTTCTGACACAGATTATCTCCTGCAAATCCAGCGAAGAGATGGCAAAATCGGTATCTGTTTTGAATGCAATTTCCTGGACTACGTCAGCCCTTAAAAAGGTGGAACCTGGGTGCGTTCTAAAATGTTTTAAGAAGACGGGATTTTTGAGTACAAGCGAAGTGGCAACTGACAGCACTACCGAAAAAAGCAAAAATGAACTAGTAGCCAATTGGTACTGCGGATCTAGTAGCCAATTTGGATTCAAATGTCAGCGTTGAAGAGGAAGTCAAGATAGACGACGATTTATCCATTGAAGAAGAAAACATGAGTGTTTCCAATTTCATTCATCGGGCCACCACTGAAGCACTGGCCCTTTCTGAGGATGATGATGAGGAATCGCCAATGGAAGACTGCAAAATCAAAGATTATTCGGAAGCACTGAAATACAGCGAACAATTCAAACATTTCTTTCTGAACAACGAAAATTCGGAGGGACTAGCAAGGCTAAATCCTATGAAGATTCATCTTGAAAAACAGGTTTGTTGTGTAAAAAAAGAGAAATCAAACTTTGTTAAGAGATTTTTTCAGCAGTAATTAAAATAATTTAGCTACTATGCATTGTATTTTGGGATTATTTAATGCAAGATGAAAGGATTAGCACACAATTAAAAGGAAAAGTACTAAATAGATATTCTTTTCTTGCCTAATTAATTTTGCAGCCTAATTAAAATTACAGCCGTAATTTTCAATCAAATGTCAAACAAAAGAGCAAAAACTTTTTTATAAAAATGCTGTCCTCCCCAATAGCGGACAAAACTTTTGGTCCCGTGACTGTCCGCTTTTCGGAGGTACCACTGTATATATATATATATATATATATTTTATATATATATATATATAGAGAGAGAGAGAGAGGGAGAAAGGTATTTTTCCAAGCGATTGCCGGCCCTCTGGTGGCCGCCACATCAGACAATCTCATCATTCGCCTCTGCTTGCTTTACTTCCTTTATGATTTCTACAGAAGAGGGTGTGTTAGCCAAAGGCCACGGATGCAGATAAAATTTTAGTTTTATCCATTAAAGCAGCGAAAATGCAATACTGAAAATCGTCTGGGCTTTTGATGCTACTTTCGCAAACAAATAGTGTTATCTCGAATTTTTCAGAGGCATCTAACTCTTACCTTGATCAAATAGACATCTAATCGTGGTACTTTTTTTTGCCCCCTTCACTCATTCAGTAAGTGTTTTTAACGGCTAGCTCTGTTGGAAAAGGAAAATGATATTTTTATACAACACTTGCATAAAAAAATCTCCCTGTTGAATCCCGTTTAAACATTATTGTAAAATACAGACTTTTATTGTGAATGTTGGACATCACATAGTATCCTTATAGTCTGAGTGATGTGCATTTATCAACCCATACTTTTCGAAACATCAGATGGGATTCACCAGTCTTTCCTGTATCGCATTTCTTCCGACAAAGCGATCCTATCTGTGAGCAGGGTTGGCCTCAACCATTATTGGATCTCCTCAACCATTATTGGATCTCGCGTTCTGCAAATCTTACGCAAGAATCCCCGAAACGTCTGTCTAATACTGTTCCAGAACAACATCGGTTAATTCCAGACTTTGAAAATCAAATTGTGTAAATGCCTAATATTGAAAGTGTTTCCCTTATATCCTTTAGTTTTATGTTTCATAAAAGCGTTACACTTACATAGATTTTAGATATCCCTTTGATCCCCACAAAGAATATGGATTTCGACATTAGCACAACCAGAATCCCTTTCCAGGAATTGGGATGACTAATAAACAGAGAAACAGAACTTGGTTAATTGAACATGCCATTAAAGAGATGAAGTAATTAAGACTTCGTTTTTCTTTACCTTTATTTAGTTCCCGCCCCCTTCCCTCGGAGTAACGCACCTGTTCTTGGATCAGGGTCATAGCATTCGCTAATTCCTCAATACGTAAATTCTTTCCTTGAGCCTTCACTTTCTATCTAAATAAATTTTTAACATGGGCCGAGGTGGCCTTGTGGTACAGTGCGCTGGCTTTCGGTGTTCAGGATACTCGGATCGAATCCCGGCGTAGAGCCACTAAAATACCTCCGTTTGTGTCGTTTATTTATAGGGTGTAATGTTGGTACGCCTATACGGTGCTCCCATAATAAAATGGCCAGCAAAAACTGCGGTGAAAATGTCTAACGACAAAGTGCCTCCGCATTTGGGGAAAAAAATTAACATTTACTTCCATAATAAAGGTTGGTCATCCGCTGCACGAGGGCTCATTTAAACCGAGATCTACTGCTTGAAACCGATTCCAAACGACTCCAAACCAACTGCTAAATATTGTTTATTGATAATTTGTTTAACTTTTGTGGCAACAGTTGTTATTGTTCTATGTTTTTGGTTTTGTTAAAAAGGTTTCGCCGAGAAAAATATATTAATAAAATTAGTATTCATTGCGCGCACTGCATGTAACACTCAAAAGGAACAGATACTACTTCTAAAAACGAAACGTATGCTGAGGGTACATTATACTGACAGATGCAGAGCTAATGAACTTTAAGCAGTGCTAATGAACTTCAACAAAAACTCTATTAACAAAAAGGAAGTTGTTAATTCCTCTATTCATCGCGCTACAACAAAAGTTGTCGCAATTCTCAATTATTTGCATACATACGCTCCCCTTCACTGAATCAATATTCCTCAATAAATGGAATTTTTTTTGCTAGAAGCGACCATGCGACAACTGATCCACAAAAATCAAAATTGTCTATGAAACAAGTCTTATTTAAACATGAATGACCTAAAATGACGACATTTCAAGTCTGTTGCGTGTCTTTTGTAAAGTTAACAATCTTTCGTTAAATAACCGCCTAAAGTCTGATACTATTAGATCATGGAGGGTTAAAGAATTTCTTTTGGCTCAATAAAGTGAGGCAGTTTGATAAAGTGAGACAAGAATTTAAAACGAACATAAATTTATTAAAAACGATACGAATTTAAATTAACGATACGAATTTAAATTAACGCCGTACTGGCGGTAGGTATACGATGACACTTATAACAACTCTCAATGAAATGCAAGAAATAATATACAACAGTTAAATAGACAGTTACTAAATAACGTAAAACTGATGTTACTAAATAAATACGTAATACATGCAATTGTGACGTCATGGTTAGTTTGGTTAAGTACATTTCAGATTGAATGACACAAATCATTGGAGTTAACTACGGCGGTATAGCCTAAATCTAACAAAGTCTTTTTTTCAAATTGCTCTCCCTATCTTATAATATAGCTGGCAAGAATCAAAACATTTCCTTCATTAACTTCTGCTACATTTAATAAAAATTTTTATGTAATCCAAAATATTTACATTCGGCTATCATTTTCAAAATTCCCAAGTCTTATAGAATGTTTTTACTACCAGAAACGACAGTCTTTGTTTTAAAACAATAAAATTTCTAATTTGTAGCCGTTACGTTACTAACAATATTTTAAATGTGTATTAATTTGACAGTCTCCAGATCCGACCAAAAATTCCGACTCTTTCTCATGGAATGTTCTTAGTAGCAGAAATGACAGTCTTTGTTTTTAACAATAAAATTTCTAATTTGTAGCCGTTACATTACTAACAATATTTTAAATGTGTATTAATTTGACAGTCTCCAGATCCGACCAAAAATTCCGACTCTTTCTCATGGAATGTTCTTAGTAGCAGAAATGACAGTCTTTGTTTTTAACAATGAAATTTTTAATTTGTAGCCGTTACATTACTAACAATATTTTAAATGTGCATTAGTTTGACAGTCTCCGGATCCGACCAAAAATTCCGATTCTTTCTCATAGAATCTTCTTACTACCAGAAACGACAGTCTTTGTTTTTAACAATAAAATTTCTGATTTGTAGCCGTTACATTACTAACAATATTTTAAATGTGTATTAATTTGACAGTCTCCAGATCCAACCAAAATTTCCGACTCTTTCTCATGGAATGTTCTTAGTAGCAGAAATGACAGTCTTTGTTTTTAACAATAAAATTTCTAATTTGTAGCCGTTACATTACTAACAATATTTTAAATGTGCATTAGTTTGACAGTCTCCGGATCCGACCAAAAATTCCGACTCTTTCTCATGAAATGTTCTTAGTAGCAGAAATGACAGTCTTTGCTTTTAACAATAAAATTTCTAATTTGTAGCCGTTACATTACTAACAATATTTCAAATGTGTATTAATTTGACAGTCTCCAGATCCGACCAAAAATTCCGACTCTTTCTCATGGAATGTTCTTAGTAGCAGAAATGACAGTCTTTGTTTTTAACAATGAAATTTTTAATTTGTAGCCGTTACATTACTAATAATAATTTAAATGTGTATTAATTTGACAGTCTCCAGATACAGAATTATTCGTGACACATAGCTTGGGGATGAGGAAAGCCATAAATTCAATTTAGTGGACTAAGTTCGAAGTACAGACGAGTGAAACCAGAATGTAAATCGAAAAATCGAATGTTAATAAATTTCATAAATAACTAAACAACGTTTAATAAGAGAGGGTGTAACACATAACTGAAAAATAATTAGAGATCAATATAATAATAATACAAACGCGCACAATTTATGTGTGTATGTATATCAATCGATGAAATGTGGGACTCAACGTTCCAAAGAACCATTTCACTTAAAATTCTTAAATAACATGCCACAACCTTTTTTTAACGTAAACTTCGAATTTCATACAGTAAAGAAGTAGTGCAATGCAAAGCGCCGTGAAAAGTGTAGAAGTCAAGTTAAACACCATTACTCAAAATAGTACGCTCAGCGTTGCTCGTTAGGAATATAACACCTTTTTTGGAACGAAGTTCTTTTACGTGGCTTACAGTAGAGTGAACTGGCAGGAATCGTCACGTAACGAAAAAGCGTTATGCCCCTTCATAAGAGCTTTTTCTCAAGGACTCCATGGCTGAATGGTTATCGCATCGGACTGCGGAGCGATAGGTCCCTGGTTCAAATCCCCGCACAACGGGCTACGGGCAATTTATAAACCCTGCACTGCACACTCTATCAAATTTGATACATAAGTTATTTTCCCCCTTTATATACAAAAGCAATATTTTTTTATCCACTTGTGCACCTTGTATTAATTTTGAAACATCATAGCAAAGCTTTTAATCACTCTTAGTTGCATTTTCGTAGGATGGATGGCAGCAGGAATACAACTGCGATCTCAGTAAAAGATAGCCATTCAATTCATAAGAGAATTCATCGTCTTAGTATTTGCTACATTTTCAGTATTTTAAAGTCAGTTTACATCTTTGAAAGTTTTATAAATATATTTTAGAGGTACGTAGCTTTTATAATCTATACTAATATAAAGAGAGCGAGCGGATTTTGTATGTGGAGGGTAATCTCTGGAACCACTGCACCTATTTGTAAAATTCTTTCACAATTCGAAAGGTTCATTATTCCAGATGGACATAGGCTATATATTATGTATATCTGATCAGTAGAAAGAAAGTTAGGGGCCTAAATGTTGAGCTGATGCTTCACCTTTACAACTTTCCGTTGTCAACCATAGTCAAGTAACCATAGCAACACATCAAACGATATTTTCATTTATTTTCAGTAAAACATTTAACATTTGAGTTTTCTTTGTCAACCATAGCCAAGTAACCATAGCAACATATCAAACTACATTTTCATTTATTATCAGTAAACCATTTAATATTTTAAAGATTCAAGTGGAGGAGGTATTGATAAATACAAAAAGGATTTTTGAAATTGGCAACGTTTAAGGGTTTATTGAAGAAAATTACGTTTGGAACTACGCTTTTTATTAGGTATTTAAGGTAAAAAAAGATTTACAATTTATTGGCTATAAACTGGAAATTTTTTGGTATAATATTACAGAACTTTATATAACTTATAAACTTTATGTTTTTGAATTTATGTACAATTTTATGCACAATTTGCGTAAATCGAAGAGAGAGAGAGAGAGAGAGAGAGTTGGTTGAATAAAAGAGGGCTGCGCTTTTTGGCGTGACAAAAATACACTAATATAATCAATAGAAATCTATATATTAAATCACGTTTAGAGTTGGAAAAATAACGTAAGGAACTTCGTTCCTGACGGGGTCCCCCGACCGCACAATTTTTTTTTTTTTTTCAATGCGGCAGGCACTTGTCTCTGACGATAGGTTGACATTGGTCCATGAAGACCCACTAAACTAAGTTTTGCTGGCTCTTTATCATGGGAGCACCCTATAGGTGATCCAACATTGCTCTCCACGAGGGGAACGACACGGAAACGACCAAGCCTTATTCGGGAATCTAGGGCCGTGCTTAGGGGGTGGGCGAACTGGGTAACCGCCCGGGGCCGCCATTTTTATTCCTCATCGCAACACTCTTCTAAATGTTACGGTTTTTAAGAAACCCCTCATTTTTCGCTGTTTCTATAATTCAACTTATAAAAAAAAAGTATGTTTCAATGTTTTGAAAAGAATCGTAGAAAGAATCTTAATTGACAAACTACCCTTTAGGTTCGAAAAATTTCTCGGTTAGAAAAACATGATTTATCTTCAATTCAGTTATAGTAAAACCTTGATTATCAATCCTTTTTTTCAATTCCTACTATTAGTTCACACTCTTCCTATATATATATATATATATATATATCTTGTTCAAATTTTCAATCGTTAATAAAATACTTTTTATTCATCCACTCAAGTTCAAATACATTTTTTTAAACTTGTAGTGCATGACACTTGATGTTAATACAGTTTTTTCAAATATTAATTCATTAATTAAATTTAATTAATCGATTTTAGTTTTGGACCTAGAGCGTCTCTTGCTCTTGAATAGTAATTTCCCTCTTCTTACTCTGTAAACGGTAGCACTGCGGTAGCGCGGGCTCCTCCCGTCCTGTAGGTTGCGGTACCGAATCCCCAACCTGACAAACTTTTTTTCTCTCTCTTTCCCCCCTCCCAATCTCGCACAGTTGGCAAGGTTCTGGCAGGCGATTCTTTTTTTCAATTCCTACTATTAGTTCACACTCAAATTTTTCTTTGTTGACCTAAGTAGGAATTGACTTAAAAAAATTTAGTTTTTATATTACTTGTTTTCAATATCAGTTTCTACTATCTGTCAGTCACTACACACAGTCATTTGAAGAATTATAAACCGTTTTGTTGGAATCTGTCCGTTTTCTCGGAAAAGTTACAAACTGAGAAAAACGTGAACATATTTTTGTGAACGAACACAAATACCATTTGGTCGAATGTCTGGTCTATTCAAAGAAACAACAGACAAGACATTTCTCCAGGGAGTGTAAGACAAGTAAGTAAATGTGCTCCAAACCTGTTGGGAAGAAAGGGGTGTGAAGGCTGAAGGAGTGAGGTAAACAAAAAATGGATTTTACACTTGTTCTCTCTATCATTATAATGGATTTTATTTCCCACTTCTCGAAGAATTGAAAATATTACAAAGCAGGCACAATCAGTATGCTTTGAATGCGGATTGTACGCCTGTCCTCCTTGGCACTTATTTCTAACTAGCCGGGCTTCGCCTAGCTACGCTCAAGCCATCCGTGTAACATATTTATGTACTTCAGGCCCCACAAAAGAAAAAAAAGCCTACAAATGTATTAAATTCAAGTGAATTAATTCCTTTCAATTTTCATTCCCGTCGCTGCCGACAGATGGCAGCACCACTGCTCCAGATGATTTGGTTTCTCAGCAGTGAGTGATTTTAGAATGAAAATATCTCTAAAACTATTGAATTAACAGAATAAGTGTACGCAGAAAAAATTATCAGTTTTCGAAGCTCTTTCTAAATATGCAACATTTATGTACTTTCATGAGAAAAAAAATACACCGATTTTCCTGTATATTTGTCGGCCATTTCTTTTCGAGGAGTGGCCCGCCCGGATGAGTTACGGTCACGTGATCTCTCGACATCCACTTGTCCCTTTATTAGTATAGATGAAAATGATCTCTCATCATCATTGGACTTTTCACTTATAATAGACAGTTTTGCTGCTCAGAAAGCAAGAAAAATTGCTTTATAACCAACAAATCCATACATGTAAGTATTTGTTTTTAACAGTTTACATTTTCTAAATCGTATAAGTAATTTTCCATTGTTTCATTATTCATACAAATTGATTAATTTTATATTTTAGTCGACCAATTGTAATTTTATGTATAATTTTCTTTTACATAGCTAGAATGTAGGTTTTTTTAGTATCGAAACGGGGGTCGGTGGGGGGATCGGGGTTGTCTTACAAGATCCATTACTCAGTACGTAGAGAAATTTGATTGCCCGTAAATGTGTTTCGCCCAGGGCCGCTAAAATCCTAAGCATCGCCCAGGGCCGCTAAAACCCTAAGCACGCCCATGTCGGGAATTGAACACAAGCTAACACCTCCTCTCAGCGGAGAGAAGGTGTTGCTCAATCCCACTGCGTGGAAGCTCAGAACGCCAACCACTATACTACGTGGGCGGCTGAATGTAACACAATATTAGTGTGTTAATAGAGCCAGGCCCGCCGTCAGGGTGGACAAAATCCCCGGGGTTAAAATAAGAGTTGACTAAAAATATGTATACAATGTTCAAATATTGATTGGGGAGGGGGCCCGCTGTATTATTTTGTCCCGGGCCCTGGCTCAGCTGACGGTGGCCCTAAATAAAGCAAAGGGATATCCAGATAATATCGGGATATAATTTGTCATACATTTTTTTAAACCCGAACATTAAAGGAATTCGTTATTTCTGTTCCACTTGGTTAATTCAAAGGTGAATAAATCCTGAAGTTGATTATGTAAAATTTTCCCTTTAAGTATTCGTTTTCTGTATTTTGTCATATTTAATATTGACAAAATACAGAAAACAGATAATGAGGATATTCCTTTGTTCTATTAACACACTAAAATCTACCATTCCAAAATATGAAAATATTTGAGATCGTTCTATAGAATCTCTTATTCTAAAATATGTCACTCACCCGAACCACTTCCGAGATCGTAACACATACATTTGTCTTAAGCTTAAAATACATTTTTAGGCAGATTAATAGTTTGATATTCTCGTTAAAATTAAAACATTTCGGTAAGTTTGAAATTAAATCTCTTCTTAACACACCGTTTTTTACTAACAATTGCGCCGTTTATCTTGAAAATGGCGTGGCAAAAGTTCCTTTAAGAAGAAGAAATAAAGAAAATAATAAAATTAATAATAACAATAATTGCAATTTAACAGTATCTCTGCATTAAAAAAAAATTGCAATCAATATCGTGAGAGCCGCTGAGATTTTAAATATCTTTAGCTATTTTTTAAATATCTCGATTTAAAAATAAAGTGGCTTATGCCACTTTCAAAATAAACGGCTCAACTGAATTTTGTTTACAAATAATTAATTTCAACCAAGCAACTATTTAAGGCTGCTGTGTACTAACCCTATTGGATTCGCTCACCTCCTACAGAGGCTGTTCACACATTTTTTAGACGATGTATATTGTATTCACAAAACTAAATTACATAAAATTCTTGTGTTTTAAATGTTCTATTTGACATCCCTTATTCTGAACTATCTTTCGACACCGCAATTTCCAGGATAATAATGCCTTTTGAAGTGTCAGAAGAGGTATTCTATCCCATTCCTCCGGAACAGCTTTCCAGAGTCCTGTAAGGGTTTTGGGACGACGTTTGGATAATGCAGATTTTAAAAGTCCGAAAGCACAAAAATCCATAGGTGATACATCGGGAGATTTAGTAGGGATATCAGTGAAGGGTATGGCCTTGATACCAGTTTTTTGTTCCATTTCTTTTAGGAAATTTACAGTGGATTTTGATGTGTGACTGCTAGCTTTGTCCTGATGGAGTCTCACAGATTGAAGGCACTGTGGGTAAAGCGATGGTATTTCATTCAGAAAAATTGGTGATAAAATATGTTCCCGATAGTATTTGGAGTTAATCTTGACATTTTTTTCCACTCTCTTTATTTTTAACTTGCCATTATAAGAAAAACCAGCAACAATCATGAATCCCTTAGAAAAACTTTCTTTCGATTCTTTGAACCATGTACTTAAATTTGTTTCTCCCCTTTTATGATAATAAATGGCTCTTTTTTTGTTGCAATCATTTAAATACACCCATGATTCATCTATTGTGACAATTGTTTTACATTTTTGTAATATGCGATTCTGGCGTTATAAAAGGCATAAATCCCAGAGTGGTTCGAGGGCTCTCCAGAATTTTGACACTATAGCGACATGTGGAATCCCATAAACTTTGGACACTTACGAGCACTTAAAACGCTGGAGAACGCTTTTGAATTCGCCGACCGTATAAAAGAAGACCTCCAATACTCCACAAGAGGAGATCTGTTTTGAGTGCCAGAGAGGACGCAGCTCTCCTGGTCTTTCGGACTGATAGGCCCAGTTGTCGGTGAACCCGAAGCCGTCCTGACATATCTAACTGTAAATTCTAACTCGCTGTACATACTTGCTTTTTGTAGTTGTAGTGTTTAAGGTAGCGTAGTAAAGTAATTGAAGCGAAACGCTTGTCTTATTATTGACTACGTTACAATATATATACATACACCATATATATATATATATATATATATATATATATATATATATATATATATATATATATATACACATATATATATAATATATATATATATATACATATTTATATATATATTTATATTTATATATATACATATATATATATATATATATATATATACATATATATATATATATATATATATATATATACATATATATATATATATATATATATATATATATATATATATATATATATATATATATATATATATATATATATATATATATATATATATATACATATATATACAGAGGCTGTTCACACATTTTTTAGACGATATATATTGTATTCACAAAACTAAATTACATAACATTCTTGTGTTTTAAATGTTCTATTTGACATCCCTTATTCTGAACTATCTTTCGACACCACAATTTCCAGGATAATAATGCCTTTTGAAGTGTCAGAAGAGGTATTCTATCCCATTCCTCCTGAACAGTTTTCCAGAGTCCTGTAAGGGTTTTGGGACGACGTTTGGATAATGCAGATTTTAAAAGTCCGAAAGCACAAAAATCCATAGGTGATACATCGGGAGATTTAGTAGGGATATCAGTGAAGGGTATGGCCTTGATACCAGTTTTTTGTTCCATTTCTTTTAGGAAATTTACAGTGGATTTTGATGTGTGACTGCTAGCTTTGTCCTGATGGAGTCTCACAGATTGATGGCACTGTGGGTAAAGCGATGGTATTTCATTCAGAAAAATTGGTGATAAAATATGTTCCTGATAGTATTTGGAGTTAATCTTGACATTTTTTCCACTCTCTTTATTTTTAACTTGCCATTATAAGAAAAACCAGCAACAATCATGAATCCCTTAGAAAAACTGTCTTTCGATTCTTTGAACCATGTGCTTAAATCTTTTCTCCTCTTTTATGATAATAAATGGCTCTTTTTTTGTTGCAATCTTTTAAATACACCCATGATTCATCTATTGTGACAATTGTTTTCCATTTTTCTTTGGATAAGTGTTTCTCATATAGAATTCTGCAGCGTGTCCTGCGTTCAGCGATATGATTTGGAAGAAGACGATGCACATTGCGTTTTTTCGCTTTCTTAAGATTTAAATCAACGTTTATCATTTTGTTTACAGTGGACACCGAGCATTTTAATGATTTTGCAACAGTCCTTTGACTAAGGGGATTTTCTTTTAACATTAAACAACGTACCTTTGCAATAGTCGAAGATGTCCGTTTTTTCCTTGGATACTTGTTTGGAATTTTTGTCCCACTTGAGGCTCCAATTTGACGCTTTTTTCCTTTCTTGTTGACGATATTACCTATCGACGCTTTAGATATCACAAAACCATGACTCTCACATCGTTTTTGGATAACGGAGTATGCATATTTCTCTTCGGAAAGAGCATAAATGTAGCCTTCGAACCTCTGCTTTGTTAAAAACGCCATTTTGAATAAAAACAAAACTTTCAAGCCGCAGACGATAATTTTGACCTTTAAAAACATAGTACAATTGCAATTATTTCTTTTGCAGCAAACGAGTTTTTATTGCCGCTTACCAAAATCGTATAAAAATGTGCGAACAGCCTCTGTATAACCTATGGAGAAAATGTGTCTACTGTGGCGTCACGGTAAATGGTTATGGCGATTCTCTGAGACGTTGCTAAAAATTACTACTATTTGATCCATACTAACAACAAAGAGAATCCTAAATAAAATGCGAATCCAATTTTTAAAACAGAAACTTAACGAGGAAATTTATTTACAAACAAAAAAATTTAACATTTAAGGTTACAACATATTCAATTTAACTCTGTGCAGATCTACAATGCACGCTCCCGGACCCATACTGTCCCAGCACAGGAGTTTAAAAAACACGTCCACCCAAGGCGGATTCTGTGCGGCGTCTCTCTCTCAGAGAGAGGGTCTGCAATCGTTGGTGACAGTTTCTTCGTAACGCCGAAACTTTATTACAATCCAGAATCGTGAGGACGACAGCTTTACTGGCTGCATCTGTGGGAAAACGTTTTTAATCCCCCACGTGTTCAAAACCGGTGGAAACTGGCAAAACTTTCCCCGATAAACACGCAGCTGTGTTTCAAGCATTCTGTGGGGGTCTTGGGAAAAAATAAGACCATACTTCCAGTACGCTACACTACTATTGACAGCTACATAAATGCTGATAATCCAATAAAAATGGTATTTTCAGATAACCCAAACATTTATGCACCTTGCAACAGGATTCATTTTATAAATTGCGTCCAGCAAAGGAATTGAGGAGCGTTTAAAACACACTATACCAGATTTTTTTTCCTCGAAAAATTTACATTTTAAAATATTATTTACATTTATTATCAAAAAGCTAAAAATACCCTAAGATGTAAATTTTTTTTCTCTATTACGAAGAACAATTTAAAAAAAAAATCTTTCAATCCAAGTCGGCAATAGTTGGACACATTTTCCAATAGGTTAACATGTCTGTTGATGGGTTTCTGAAATAAACGATTCAATTGGGTTGGTACACAGCAGCCTTAAGTCTCACTAAGTGCGTTAGCTATTTACATGACTGTCGTGTCTGCTGCGTCAACTCCTGTTGTTTTGTCCCTGTACTTTCCTGTCAAGAAAGCAGGGGGGTAGGGCAATGACCCCGGCTTGATAAGGGATTCGTGTGGTGTTCGGAGACGAGGTCCCGGGCAGAAGTCAGGGGGACGTCGGAGATGCTGCTTGTGCCCCCGCGAGAGAAGGCGTGTGGTTTGTTTTGAGTCTGTGGTTGTTTGCTCGAGGGAGTGGGGCAGATCAGAGTGAAGTGCATGGGTGTATTGAGACCCTGAAGACGCACTAGGCCTTTTTAGATAACATTTAGAATCTAGATGATTGATATTTGTATAATACTGTAAAATAAGTTTATAGATAGTTGTTTTTGTGCTTGCGAAACAAAATAAAACTTTGAATATTCACTGGTGTGGTACTGAACTTTGTGATGTGAAAATTTACTTGTGTACCACTGCAAACGTCCTGACAACGAAACGAACCAAAGCGAACCCGTAGAAGTGAAGAGGGTTCGACAATGACAGTAAACCAGTAATACCCTCGATAATTCTAAAACGTAAGGACTTCCCACTGGAAAAAAACCAAGAACACATCATTATGAAAAAAAAAAGAAAAGATACAATTTTTTTTCTCATCTGCATCGAACGGAAACACATTTGTTAACTAAGAAAGCCAAACTGTAATAACATTGTTCAGATGCGCTAAGAGCGTTTATAACGAACTTAAAACCAGTCCAGAACATTATTTTCTCTCCCATAGTTGCCATCTCAATCGATCGTAATCGGTTTCGCAAGATCCGGATGAGGCCTTTTTTATCGTGATCAAAGCCAACTTAATCGCGCGCGTCCGTCTTCCATTTAGCGAACAACCCCTCCGACGTTTACAAAACGGTTCGAAAACACGGAAAAAGGTTTGCATGAATCACCGCTTTTCGTGACGAGATTGACTATGTTCAACCGGTGTCAACCCTTTGGGACGCGATCCTTCCTTGTTTGCAAGTTCGTGATTTCACAGTCACGAAGTTGTGAAGTAAACAAGTTGCAGTCTCTATAGCTTTAACTTCACACCAACACGTTTCTTAAATTAAGGCCCTTTTATGGCAGCGCTCTTTTTGTAATACGTAAAAGTGATAGCTAACTGAAACATTTGTTAAAATACCACTCCATGTCCGTTTAAGCATTGCCCTCGGCAAAATTTTAGAGCACATTTAGGAGCAGTTTAAGCTAAATCTATCGCGGTACATATGAGTCACTAGAGATTGATGTATAAAATACGGTAATATATTAACATACAGAGTGCTAATTACTACTTCGTTTGTAATTAGCATAGGTCCATTCTAACATGTATATATGTATTTATGGGTTTATGATCCAAAGCCTACTGGAAAGTTACCATCCAGCACAACTGTTTAAACAAGAAAAATATAATACAAAATCAAAAATAACATAAAAGTTTAATATACACAGCAAATTTATTTGAAATGCATTAAGTTATGGTGAAAACTACTATGGAGCTTCTATAGTAAAAGTCTTAAGGGAGTGAAAAACATAATCTTCACTCAGTAAAAACTTTAACAGACAGTCCACAGTAAAATTAATCAAAAGAAAAGTATAGTTGAAGGAGAGGAATCATCCCGTGTGGAAGTTCATCATTTGCATAGTCTTTGTCCAGCCATTTTAAAGAAGAAACCAGGGCTGAATGCTTTACTCAGGATTTTCAGTCCCTCCAAAAGTAGGTTTTTAAACTGACCAGGACCTTTTTCACAGTTATCCAAGAGATAATCTTACATAAGAACTAAGTCAGCCTAGAATATTCCTGATAGATTTATTGTGGCATCTTCCTTTGATTTGTGTAAGGTATTTGTTGTAGCATACCTGACTGTGTTAATAAGTTTTCATTGTAAATTTATACATTAATATATAAGGCTATTCACAAAATGATCCGTCCAATTTTATGTGACTATATTTTCGAGTTTAATCAATTTAAAGTGATTAGTAATGAATCAACCAATAGATGAGTGGTGTAAGATTTGTCTCTCTCCCATAAGAGTTCTATGGGTTTTCTCATAATTACATGAGCAATGTTCTAGAACAATTATAAAAAATATACCATACTCTCACCTTCATTTGGTTTCAAATTATGATTCTTTACTAATAAACCAAGTATGAACATGAAAGTATAACCCCCATGAAATTTCTTCTTTGCAAAATACTTTTAGAAGCTATTTAAATGATCCGTCCAATTTTATGTGACTATATTTTCGAGTTTAATCAATTTAAAGTGATTAGTAATGAATCAACCAATAGATGAGTGGTGTAAGATTTGTCTCTCTCCCATAAGAGTTCTACGGGTTTTCTCATAATTACATGAGCAATGTTCTAGAACAATTATAAAAAATATACCATACTCTCACCTTCATTTGGTTTCAAATTATGATTCTTTACTAATAAACCAAGTATGAACATGAAAGTATAACCCCCATGAAATTTCTTCTTTGCAAAATACTTTTAGAAGCTATTTACTTTGCCACCAGGAGCAAAATTTTATTTGGGATAAAGGTGTGATCTTTAAGATAACACACCCTGGCATTGAATATCATTGCTCCATACATGGACAATCTTTCAGAAACAAACCTATGATAACAAAGGCACTATTAAAAGAGGATATTAAATTCATATAGTTTTCAATCACGTTTAGGACCCCTAGGAAACACCAGTAACCCCTAGGAAACACCAGTATCAAATTTTTAAATGTTTTCAATCATGTCCAATCCTAGAAAAAGTTTTTTATCCACAGATTATTTTGCCAACTGATATATCTTATGAACAATTTTTTTAAAAATTTCACTTCAGTACTTGCAAAATTTTTCATAATAATAAAATCTTCAACTTATAGGTTTAAAAATCTAATAATTATTATATTTGACAGACTGTTAGAATATTAAAATATATCAACTCATAACAGGATACTTTTGAAAACTGAAATTAATGAAAGTAATGCAAAATTATGAAGTGTTTAATATTCTTTTAATAAAGATATTCCACAAATATGAAATACATATATATATATATAAACATATTTTTTTCTCATTTTTGTACAGATACAACAAATACACAGCATAGTACAGCATGACTGTATATCACGCCCATACATCATTAACATATCTATGTTCTTTCTGTAAACTCTCAATCACTTTTTTTGCTTCAGTTTCATTTAAATCTAAAAAAAAAAAATTAAACATAAAATATTTATAATGTTAAAGGATATAATAAAATTTTAAACATTTCCTATTACTCTTTTTACTTCTTTATTTGAAAATTAAGGCATTAAAATTTTAACACAGAAAATATAAACAGATTATTTTTTTATTCACAATGAAAATTCAAAACAAATAGCGATAATAAATCAAGGGAAAACCTAAGGATATGACTGTGATCAAGGGCAAGATTTCTTTTAAGGAATTAAAGGTATATGATAAGGATCTATGTATTCAAGGAGGCCGGTGGCAAAAATACTGTCATCCATAGTTGTAATACAGCTATACAGTCCAGGCAAAATTATTTATTTTCTATGCTACAGACATGCCAACTACGAGGAATATTATTGAGATTTGGATCACTGAGCTCCATTGCTCATCCCTGACTCCGAAGGCACTGGTAAAAACAAAAGTGCTTACATTGAGAGCAGAATGTGTTGCAATGCCTCTAGAGAATGTAAATTTGAGGTTGCAACAAAGCCCCAAATTATGATTTAAGTTTCAATGTTGAACAGAATTTTTGACAAATATGTCAAAAACCTTTTTCATTTCATCATTTTATTTTAAAACTGAAAATAGTTTTATTTTTCCAAATTATTGACTGAACTTCAGATATTTAAATATTCATATATGGTCATCACATTCCATAAAAGTAAATTTATGCAAAATTTTTTAAAAAATAAATACCTACAAGAAATATCCATGTTTTTTGAAAGAAAAAGCTCTTAGTTATTAAAATTTTTGCACCTCATTCTGGATTTAGTATCTCCTTACAATATATGAAATCCTGATCATTATTATGCAAACCATTGTTGATTCAGTAATAAATAAATATATAATACAAAGCTAGTATTAGTTATACAGCATGATTTTTGTAAATAATGCTGCTATTTTTAATACTGTAAAATCTTCACTCTTGATCAAAATATTACTTTCTAGAATGAATTGTGGGTTCAAAACCCAATTGTACGAAATGCATTGAAGTTTATCTGTATTTTTCTCGTATGTTAATTTATGTCCTTATAATTTATCATATGCAAATTTTTATTTCTGTTTCATGCCTAAATTTTTCAAATTCGTGTTCATCTAGAAATTCCTGGATGTTTTTGAGTGTATATATGACCCATAGATTCGAATCAACAGACAGTTTGGTATATGATGTAGAACTCTGCTGTGTCTCCATCAAATAAAGGAGGATTATTAGTAAATAACAACTTTGTGTAATTAAATTTCTATGAAATGTATGAAGTTGTCCTCTTTGCTTTACAGTATACATATTTTGAAAATGACATTTATCTGAGTGCTGTTTGTACACAAAAAATTTTTGTCCGAAATTTAAAAAAGAAAAGATATTGCATTTCAAATTCTTGAATGAAAAGACAGTAATAATCCCCCACTCTCCAGATTTCAGATAGAAAGATTTTGAAAACAATATTAGTTTTTTTGAGCATTAAAAACTGATTTTAGTCTCTATTTTTAAAAGAAATATTAGCATTTCAATATCTGGAAGTGAAGCTGAAAAGTCCTCGAAAGCTAATACAAAATTCATTACTACAGACAAAAGTTCCCTGTTTAATTACTTGAACATTTTTAATTTTATTTACACTCAAAAAAGATAAATAAATAAAGCCACTATATTGCAGATAGTAGAGGCATAACTTAAAACTTTTCATGAAATATTAAAACACACAACATTACCTGAACCAATCTGAAGTGCTTGTATGAAAGCTTGTTGGACATCATGAACCATATGTTTTGCATCACCACACACAAAGATTTTTCCACCAGATTTAATGCAGTCGGTAATCTTTTGTGCATGCAATTTGATATTTTCATGAACATACCTAGGTACTGTTTCAGATTTAGCAGAGTCTCGAGAAAATGAAACAACCAGGTGCTGTAATACCTTATTCTGCACAAATTGGTCAAGTTCTTTTCTGAAAGTAAAAGGATAAAAGGTAAAATTTAATACTACCTCCCCCACAACAAAATTTGAAAAAATGTACAAGATTTATCCTGCCAAAAATATGATAGTACAAATTACAATGTACACCTTGTCAATGTACATTACTGTAATGTTTTAACTAATGAAATAAAGTTATCTTATATACAGCTTTGATGTATTATTGAAATCTTTAAACCTCCTTATTTTTGCTCTAATTTATTATTTCCTATACACAATATAATATCAGTTTTACCTGTCAACATCCATCAAAACACAGTTTCATTAACATAAGTTAATTGAAACACAATTTTTATATCAGAAAAAAAAATGAAGATTAATGTACAAAAAGTACAGAACAATAACACTGGAATTCAATGAAATGATTGCATAGAACAGTCAAAATAAATTATTGACATTATATTGCATAAATTAGGGTTGCATTATACACATTTTTAGAGAATTTCTTTTAAAATATTTCCATTTAGATAGAAAAATTTCAGTTCTCAACAGTCATACTAGACCAACTAAGGTTTTAATTTTAATTAAAAGTATTTTTAAATGAATATAATTTAACACGTTTGCTGCTACTAAAATTGGCATATCCATCCTCAGATGCCAATGTTTCTATGGTGTCCACCGCAACATCCCTATCTCCTTCCGATTCGCTCGTAGAATCCAAACCGTAATCTTTATCATCTGTGCTGTCATAATCAGAAAGATCACTCTTTTTAAATAATTCTAATATTTCGGCTTCAGTCAATTTTTTATTTACTTTCCTTTTCTTGGGTTGTGAAGGTCCTGCCATACTTGTACTGTCCACCATTTTTAAAACGCACATAAAATATAAAAATAATGATTCATTAACGTGCCTCAAAAACCTCTTCGTTCAACCTTCAAGGCCCCACTAAAAATAAAGCATATAACTTATCTTAGCCGACTGTCGTCCAAAAGCGTTGCCAGCATATGAGGTAGCACCATGCTGATGTGCTAGCGCATCAGTGGCAGCAAACATGTTAAAATAAAGATTTGTTTTGCATTTGTTTATGCCTCTCTAAAAATCATAAATTCCATTTAAAACTCAAAATTTAAAATATATTCACCAAAATTGCTATTGTATAATTAAAAAAAAAAAAATTCTAATAGCAAGTTTAAAGAAAAACTGAGCCATAAAACATAGGAAAAAACAAAACAAAAACATGACACAGCAACAAGAGTCAGCTACAGTAACAGTCTATGAACTCAGTAAGTCCCTTGCCTCCTAATAATGATCGGAAAGGGAAATCTTTCAAAGAGCGAAGCAGATGAGTCTCATCCATAATGTCCCGAAAATCACAGAGCCAGCAGAAAGAATCAGCCATGATTTTGAGGCAAGACAGATAATTAAGTATTGTATAAATTAAAACAATGAAATTTATACTAAGTGTTCTGTACTTAAGATGCCCCAAGTCTACTGACAAGTCAAACACATATATGTTATGGTTCTCACATATATCTTATCTATGACAAACATTTATAGGATATACAAAGTCTAAAATCAAAAATAATATTTTGTGAATACTTTACCCATTTAAAAAAAATTACATTTAATTTACACAGCAAAGAAACAATATCAAACGAATGAAAATAATTACTTGTATAAGAAATCTCTTTCACTATATCGACAACCATAAAATAACCAGGTTTCCCCAATGTCACTTTCTGCAGGAGTTGTTTCAAGAAGTTTTTCACTGAAAAAGAAAAAAAAAATTCTTCAATTATATTAACCTTAAAAACAACAATGTTGAATAGCTAAATATCATTATTTTAAGGCATAATTATTGCTCAATGTATATGAAGTACAATTAAAATATTTAGCATTAGTAGCAAAATGGAACATTTAAAAAGTAGTGACCGTAAAATAATACCATGTAAAAATATAAAAAACATTCTTTTTAAAAAAAAAAAACTGCAATTATACTTCAAACATGATTTTCAATTTCAAAATAGTTGAAACACAAAAAGAGCAAATATTTTTTTAATTTAATGAATTTTAAGTTGGGATACAAGAATAATTTATGGTTAGCATGTAACCTGTGAATATATCCAAATTATAGCAATGATATACAGCTCTTACACTGCAAAAAAGTAGCATTTCCAAACATACTCTACAGCATCTGTATTTCTAAACAATTACATGTCATACATGATTACAATATAAAATCTTATGTACCAAAATATATACTAACTAATTATATACTAACAATGTTCTATAATGTTGCATTTATCAAAAAAATAAAATAAAAACCCTACATAATATTTCTTCTCGATTTATCTGGATAATGAATTAATAAAGAATTAAAAAATTAGAATAATATAAGTTTTCTAGAAATTCAAAGCCTAGTCCTAGTTATTGTAAGTTTAAGGATGGCACACATTTATCTTTAAACCTTAATTTAACAAAAGACTTGTAAAAATCACAAAAAACAGAAAGAATTAATAATCTTTATATATATACAGTGGAATCTCGATCTATCATTTTTCAAGGGACTGATTGAAATGAACGATAAATGCGGGAAAACGATAGATGTGGAAACATAACAAAGCAATATGATCGTTGGGACTGGATAAAATGAACGACAGATACGGAAAAACGATGGATCCAAAAACGATCGATCGAGATTCCACTGTATATATAATACATAAAAAGTTTTAAATTAAACATAATACCGGTGTTGCAGGTAACCAACAAATGGAGCTATACCGGTGCCAGGTCCAACCATTATAAGAGGTGTCGTCATATCATTTGGAAATCTGAAGTTATGATTCTTTCGTTTGTATATAAAAACTGTTTTCTAGTTTAAAAAACACACAAACAGTACGCTTAATGAAGAGATAAAATATAGATTATACACAGTAATAACAAAACTTTAAAACTTTTAAATAAAGAGTTGAATGCTAAATATATTAGAAAAAAAACTTAAAGCAGGCCTGTAAATATGGTTTATGATTTTTATGTGGTATAATCACTTCTATTAGATTGATTTGGTTTGAAGTTTTACAGTCAATGTTCTGCTACACGAGGGCTAATTAAACTGGGACCTACAGCTTAAAGCTGATTCCGAATGGGTACGTCCATGCCAAGCATGGGACTCGAACCCACAGACTGTGGTACCAAATGCCAGTGCCCTATACTTCCATAAGAAGTCATAAGCATTTATTGATATGAGGTAGTAAAAGAACTGGACCCTGATAAAATTATGTCTATTTAAGGTACATATAAGTATTTCATAATTTATAATCTCAATGAAGAAAAGATACAAAAATTTCCAAAACTTTAGAGTTGTCCATAAAAACCAAGTTCAAACTACTTTATATTATCTTAATAATCCAATTTTCTCACAAGAAAACATAATGCTACATGTGCATGTATGTAAACTTAAAAGTGCATTAAATATTTGCAATGTAAGTATTTAATTGTCTCAGAAGCTGACACATTAAGCAATAAAGTTCAACAGACAAGAGATATTGATTTACTTGGCTCTTTAAAATAATAAAAACATTAGCATATATATAAAAAACTTTAAAATGTCTAAATCTGAGTAAATACAGTTTAAAAACACCATAAATGAAATGTTTCTTTACATTTGAAGTTATATAATATATTAAGAAAGATATTCTTAGATTCAACTAAATAAATTGCATTCAATTAATGCATATGTCTAACAGAAGGGGAATTACTGCAAAAACAAGGGAGTAGTGAAACAAAGATATGCATTCTGATCTCAAGGGAGAAAATTAAGTATTTTAACTAACTATCCAGAGTTTGGAGTAGAAATTTAGAATAATAAAAGGGAAAATGATACATCATCTTCAGGCATAATATCCTAACAGGCCTAAATCCAGAGTTAAATTTAGATGACTTAGATCAGTGTGGTCCAACCTTTAGTTACCCGAGGGCCAATCAAACTTCAATATAGGAATGTGAGGGACAGAGACATTCATATTGTATTTAAAATTACATATTGTATTTAAAAACTTTTATTAAAATTTATATAAAAAAAAAGTTAATATACCACTTCATTTTACAGTCGAGAAATCAACGTGATGATGGGCACTGCTTTCCTGATACAAGTTTATCAATGTCCACTGTAAGTTCAGTAAGGCAAAGTCTCAGGCTCGATTCCAGTGAAGCACTTTAAATTCGATTTCTCATTTTTGATTTAATTTGAGAGCAGAAAAAGCACTTTCGCAAACGTATGTACTGACAAATAGTGATAACATTTGCAGAGAGAATTTAAGCAGTTTAGGAAAACATTCTTTAGAAATCAGTTTCTAGAATTTTTCAGGGACATCACACTTTTTAGTCTGGTAGAATGGGTCTGCCTGAAGATCTTCTGAATGAAAGTGAAAATCGAAGTAGGCATGCCACGGATTATAACGGTCGAAGAGTGAAGCTTCAATATGGCCATTACTTAAATTTTAAGTAACGGCATTACATTTTAAGTCTTAAAAACTTAAAGCAGTAAGAAGGGTAAACGATTTTTTTCCAAATGTTAAATTAAAATATTTTTCCAGTAAGAAGGGCAAGGGCCAACAAAAATGAATTGGTGGGCCACATATGGCCCGCAGGTTGGACCACACTGACTTAGATCATTTAATGAGTTTACAATCCTCAAATAGAAATGCTTGGTTCATGAAAATAACAAGGAAAATAAATCATTTGATAGAAAAATTATGATACATTACAAAACGTTTCCTGTACTTTTATAACGCTCTGTTTATAGTTCACATAAAAAATAATACAATTCTATCATTAAATATGATTTTGCAGTCTTTCACAGTTGCGTGAATAAGGTATGAAATGTTTCGACAGACAAGTAAAACAAAACTTACACGTTCACTCTCAAGACTGAGATTCGAGATTTTATTTGTTATGTTTAACAATGGAGGAGACAGCATATCTGATGACAAGCAGTTAAACCATCCAGTACAAACACCTTCACAATCTCTTTGTCGCCCCTCTTCACCTTTTATTTTTATGACATTAAAAACAATTTTGAAATGATTCTTATCAACAAAAGGAGAACTGAAAAAAATAAAAATAATCAAATAACTGTTTTTTAATGCTAATCAAAATGCAACAAAATTTAGTAAGGAGAAGATATATTATTCACTAGCTTTAAGGGCTTTGAAATTATTAAAAGGATATTTTGTTAGGTGTGGGTATATTTTTCATCAATTAAACAAGTATAATTAAGACAGTAATAAACACAGTAACAAGAAACACATACCTTGCAACAGAATAAAATCTTGGTTTTAAAGGAGGTAAGTATTCTAAAATTAAATTAAAAAAAATAATAATGAGAGGGAATTATTTTATAACTCATAACATCATGAAATTATATTACAAATATGCACACAGAGAAACAAAAATTGTTATTGAGAACAATAAAGTTTATAAGCAGTTTAATACATAACCAAAATGGTATAATTGATATTACTCAGCATTAATCATTAATAATTCAAATTTACAATAATTTACAGTAATTTCATTGTAAACAAAAACAGTGATTGATCTCATACTTCCCAGACATATGATCAAAATTAACATTTTAAGAAGATAGAAATAAAAACACAAAGCACTTTACTTTGAAGAACTTTTGTTCATTTCTTTTCCCTGTAATTTAAAGGTAAAAGCTACCTGTGTAGGGGGGGGGGGGAGATAATTAGTTTGGTGCCGAGTAAAATATGAGGAAAGTGATTTTCCATGCTAAGTTAACAAAGGAATCATTAGCAGTGGTTTCAGAGAGCACAAATTTTGTTAACAGAATATCTAGCTTTAAGGACCATGAATAATGGCAATTGCAAGAATTGAATATTTTTATGAGTCATGTTTGACTCATACCTTTAACACTAGCATTACGGCGTTTTCCGTATACCTCTAACTACGAAAAGCAGTCATTTTGACTGCTTGCCCCAAATAAAAGGAAAGGAGCACTTTTTTCTAATATTAAGCATTATTAAAGCTTATAAATATAAAATTTGATTGATTTTTAAATAAATTAAAAATAAAATCCTGTAAACAAAGTATAATACAAAATAACAAAGAGTTAAGACAGTCAAAATTAGTGTATTAGTTTTGAAACTTGTTAACATTTAATAAATTGCATCACAATCGTTTCATTATGAAATAAATTTATTTAAAGTGAAATAAATTAGTTACTTACATTACTTGGTTTGACAGTGAACACAGATTACTGATTTCTTAATTTTACCTGTACAAGTTCCACAACACATACTTTCTACAGTTTTCACAAATGTGCAATGTTTTGTTGCCTTTGCATGCATTTATTTGGCATTGTTTACATTTACGAGAAATGGTATCACAAGCATAAAATCTCTTTTGGTTAGAAATAGAAGGTTTGGGTATTTTTGATGAAATATATATCTTTCAAAGCTCCTCAGACATATTCAAAATAAAATCTCGGTGGCTGATGGATTTATTTCCAGTTGTCTCCTTGTAAATTATCTATGCTTTTATCACGGCCAAATTAAAAAGGATATTAAAAAAAAAAAAACCTTGAACTGACCGACTAGATGAGGACTTCATTGAGTATTTTCTGGCTATCTGGTTCTAAACATCAACTCCATATTTGGTTGAACTGTAAAAATTTACAACTCCAGGTTTTTTTCCTTTTCATTAGATGTGATTTCCAATGTTGGGTGTAGGGTACTCAGGAGAAGAACATTTTTATTCTTTTTTCCCTGATAAGCATTATATTGGCCATGCTCAACAATCTTACTAGAATATAGCTCATTTCTCGTTTTTTTGAAAGAATGAGGAACTTTTCTCTCTGAACGACTGATTGTGCCAACACAGCTTATTCTTATGCTTCTCATTTCTTTTACTAATTTCAGTGAAGTAAAGAAATTGTCCGTTGTCAGGTTCCTTCCAGTGTTATAGTATGGTTCAAGCAGGCGAAAAGCTGCATGTTCACCTGTTTCTCCAGCTAGCCTTGTTTCATCCATTCAGTAAATATTTTGACTGCACATGAGTAGCAAGCCAAAATTTAATGTCAAATTTATTGGGCTTTTTAGGCATATACTGAATAAATCGGAAAAATCAATTTCGGTATGAACATCTTCATCGGGTTCAATTGCAGAACCAGAATCATCATACGAAATATTTTCTAAAATTTTCAATGCATCTTCCTGAGATAAGTATTTTCTACCAACAGCTTGAAAGATAACATTTCTAACACAAAGGAAATGTGCAATCAGATGAAGCGCGAAAATACCAAACAGGTGTTTTTACTCCCCTCCCCTTTCCCCCTTCCAAGACATACATGACCACCTTTGCCAGAAGTGCACCTTTTTATCTATCAGCATACCGGAAATAACCAAGAAAACATTTAAAATAATATAAACATAGAATTTTCTATACACAGTCAAAATGACCGGTAGCCAGAATTCTAGGTATACTCAGTAGTATTGGCAAAAATAATTATTTAAAATAAACAAAAATAAACTACGTAATATTCATAAGGTTTTAGGAAAAGTAAAAAATTATCAATATTAAAACATAAGAAAATAAAAAAGTTATGTTACTGAAATTGGATTTCCGGTCAAAATAACCACTTCCGTAATTCTAGTGTTAGAAACTGAGAGTAAAATTGTTGAAAAAGGAACAATTTACACAGCAAACACAGATAACAGCAAGCACCTATTTTAAAATAAATTTTGAATTTTTCACAATATTTACATGGATTTTAATATTCCCTGACTTTTTCCTGACTAAGTTTCCACTGACCAATAAAAATCAACTGAAACACTAAAGCTGAAAAACTCACTGTATCAAATGTTGTACTACTATTTACATACAAAACCAATGGACTTAAATTTTCTCAATATATATTTGCTTTACTCTCATTAGATATTACAAAAATTTACAAGATTTTTGTAACATTGCTTTTAGAATTTCCCTTCTGTCCTTTTCTAAAATAAAATCAAAATGAAAAAGATTGCTACATATATGTATAAATATATTTTTTTTTCAAACAATGCATTCTTTATCTATACTTATATATAAAGAGAGAGTGATTTTGTACGTGGAGGGTAATCTTCAGAACCACTGTACCTATTTGAAAAATTCTTTCACTGTTTGAAAGGTACATTATTCCAGATGGACATAGGCTATATATTATGTATATCTAATCAGTAGAAATAAAGTTAGGGGCTTAATCCTAACAATCTCCATTGTTACCGCTACTGTCCTCTACTGCTTTTTTGTGCCGAAGTCTTCAACGATCCTTAGCGTGGTGCTATCTATACTTATATATAAAGAGAGCGATTTTGTACGTGGAGGGTAATCTTCAGAACCACTGTACCTATTTGAAAAATTCTTTCACTGATTGAAAGGTACATTATTCCAGATGGACATAGGCTATATATTATGTATATCTAATCAGTAGAAATAAAGTTAGGGGCTTAATCCTAACAATCTCCATTGTTACCGCTACTGTCCTCTACCGCTTTTTTGTGCCGAAGTCTTCAACGATCCTTAGCGTGGTGCTATCGCGGTGGGCTTCTGGTCTGACACTAGAGGTTCAAACCTAGCCTTTCTCCGGCACGCCTTTTTTCTTTTAAAAAATTTATTTCAATTATTAACTAACATAAAATTAATTTAAGTTATTATTTCGGTTATTATTAAGGTAAAAAAAGATTTACGATTTATTGGCTATCAACTGGAAATTTATTGGTATAATATTTTATTCAACTCGGACAAAGTCGGGACGGGCCGCTAGTTAATTTATAAAATGATACACACCAATCAATTTTTCCACAGGAGGTGTGCATGATTTGTAATGTAGAAGGATGTCAAGAACAGATAAGGATGGCTTCCTGATGTAATCAGCATAATAATTTGATCCTTCTTGGCTTGATAAGAAACATAAGAAATTTTTTTCTTCTTCATTTTCGGTGTATTCAGCAAAGATTCGTAACAAAACCTATGATGGAATAGATTCAACATGTAATAATTTTATAATATTTAATCTTGTATGTTAGGGAATACACTATCATCAATACAAGATATTTTGAATTATATGAAAAATATATTTCAAAACTAAGGTTAGATGGCACATTTTCAAGTTAATATCTCTCAGATTGCATTAATCAGCTCAGAATCCAATTTCAATGCCAAACAGTTTTTAACTAAAAATGAAATTAATTTCAAACAAATTAAAATTTGAAATTAAGTCTAGAATTAATTTCAATATAGACTTAATTTCTAACAAAATCTCATTGTTATAACATAAATTAACTTTTAAAGACAGATGACTTTAATTATGAAATGATAAATAGAACAAGCTACATATCAACAGGCTCATTAGATGAAAAAGTCATGTGTCAAAATGATTACAGACAGGCTCCCCACATCAAAGGTGACACCAAAAGGTTATACTAAAAGGTTCATATCAAAGGTAGTTTAAAAAAACCACCTTTGGTGTAATAAATTTAAAAAATGTAAACTATAACATTTATCATAACTAAGGTGATAACTACAAACAAAAAGTTGAAACATCCAGGTTGATATCACACTAAATGCTGAGATTCGTGTAAAAAATTTTATTCAATGAAAATTTCCAAAATAATAGCTTTCTTCCAGTCCTAATACACAATTTAGAATTTAATATACATGACATTATCAGGTGATGGAACTTCATAAGTTTCATGAATATTTATTTATTCACTTTTATACTTACATTTATAAAGGTATATCAATCATACAGTTTAAAAAAACCAGTCATAAATGGAAATCAATAGCATAAAAAAAGAGAAAAGATTTGAAGAACACAAAAGGATATAAATAATGTGAAATGAATGTTTATTTTGGGCAATATAATGCATAATAACAAAAAAAAAAAAACTTTCCTCAATATTCCAGTAGAAGTTTTACTCATCAGAAAGAGAGAAAAATATACAAAGTATTACGATAAAAAACTTATACTTTCGGATAAAATTTTATCCATTCTGAGAAAGAAATATTCAACACTCATACCACTGAAGAATACTAACCTTTTTGGGAACAACTCGAATTTCTATATGATGTAAAAATAAGTTTCTGAGAGTAAAGAGAGGTGGAATATGAACTGGCAATTTTCTTTTAGAGCTACACTCTTCATGCATGACTAAATTTGCAGGCACATCTGCAACGTCTGATATATCTAATCTGAAAATAATAAATTTAAAAAAAATACAGCATAATGGCAAATTTTATACCACTAAATTCATAAAGAATTATAACAATAAATAATGTACACACCTACAAATACTTATTGCATGCAGTGAAACACTTTCAACAAAAACAGAAATGAGAAGTTAAATTTAAGACTAGCCATTACCTGTTCAAAAGAATATCTACTTCCTCAGAATTGTTAGGACAAATGAATCCAAATGAATCACCAGGCTCAAATTCTACTATTTTATCCTACAAAATATTTAAAATGATTAAAAATATGATTATAAAATTCAAAAATCAAGACAGAAAAATTTACAAAACTGATTACATCACTGTGATAATAATCTGTGTTCTGGGACACAAATATCACAGTGAACACATAAAAGGGAAGTAGAACAAAAACTCCAAACTACTTTTAAAATGACACTCATAGTATGAAAAGGCATTAAAAAAAAATAACTGTTCAACACATTACATTTCATCCCAGGAGTTTACAAGAGGTTAATTTATTTTGCAGGCTATTTTGATAAAAATAATTTTAACAAAATTTTCAAAGAAGTATTAATATTAAAATCGATGTTTCAGTTATAACTTCTAACTACATCTCTTAAATTGTTTTTAATGATTAGATATACCTTACATTTACCTTTAAGAGAAATTTAATTTTGCACTCATAAGGCAAACAGAAAAATAACACATTCACATATACGTACACCTTATATATATATATATATATATATATATATATATATATATATATATATATATATATATATATATATATATAGTGAAACTTCTCTAGGCCACCCCTCAAAACAGCCACTTCTTTTGGAACCATTACTGGTCACAACACAGAAATCCACACCTATTCAATGGCCTCTGTTTTTCAGAATCATTACTAGCCACCTTAGAGAAGTTTCGCTATATACACCATCTATCAATCAGTATTTAGACATCCATTCAAATGACGATATTTGTGGTCCTGATATACATCACACCCTCTACCATTAAATATGTAGGAAACTACATTGGCATTACTTGCATGCAAGATGCCACAAAGTGCAGATTTATCTGATTTTGAGAAAGGTGTAATTGTCGGGTATCACAGAAATGGCTGATCCTTAAGGGGCATATCTGAATTACTCAAAATTGACAGTGGCCTATGTGATTCACAGGTGGATGGTGAACGGTGATTGTTGGAATGTGCCCCAAGTCAGCAGACCCACAAAACTGGGAGATAGAGACTGACGGGTGCTATCCAGAAAAATTTGGAAGAACTGCACCCAACCGATGGCCACATTTTCCAGGAGTTTTAACAGACATACCGTTCGGATATCACAGAAATGGCCAATCCTTAAGGGGCATATCTAATGAGCTGAATTACCCAAAATTGACAGTGGCCTATGTGATTCACAGGTGGAAGGTGAACGGTGATTGTTGGAATGTGCCCCAAGTCAGCAGACGCACAAAACTGGGAGATAGAGATTGACGGGTGCTATCCAGAAAAATTTGGAAGAACCGCACCCAACTGTTGGCCCATATTTTCCAGAAGTTTCAACAGGCATACCGTTCGGATGGCTGGGTCTGGGTCTGTCATCTGCCTGGAGCACACCTCCTGGCAGAATGCATTGTGTCCACAGCAAAGTTCGGTGGAGGTGGAATTGTGGTCTAGGGGTGTTTCTCCTGGTATGGACTGGGACCCTTGGTCCTAATTCATGGTAAGCTCAATGCCGACGCCTACTGCACTATTTTGGATGACAGTGTGCTTCCTATGCTGTGGCAGTTTTACGGGTTGGACCCATGTTACTTCCAGGATGACAACACAAGCTGTCATGTTATGAGGTCCACCATGGATTGTTATGGTAACAATGGGGTTAACCGAATGGATTGGACTGCCCAAAGTCCAGAGCTGAACCCTATTGAAAACCTCTGGGACGAGGTGGATCGCCGAATTAAGGGGTGCAACTGTCCAAAATTGGTGAAGGAATTTACATGTCTTCTCCAAGCCGAGTGGAAGAAAATACCACTAGCCATCATACAAGGACTTGTGGAAAGCATGCCCCGAAGGTTTGAGGCTATAATTGTTTCTCGTGGAGGCTCTACCAACTATTGAATATGAATAAATTTTGTTTGTCTGTTCTATCACAGGTGTCCAAATACTTATTGGTACATAGTGTATATACACACACACATACACAAAGGCTGAACAAGATGGAAGAAAATACTGGTTACCAGAGGCACTTTCTATTAACTTGAATGGTTACAATGAAAGTACACTCATCAGCCAGATAATTCATACCTCATTCAATTGCTTTAACAAAAGGGTAATGTAAAAAAGAGTGTTGATAAGCATATCAAATCTTACAGACACTAAATAAGGGTATAGCACCAATCTAACTACAGCATTCATCATACATGCTGGGATTTCTATCATTTTGCACAAACCCTATGTACTAAACCCACCAGTAATTTTGTAAAAGAATTATCCAGTAATAAATTTTTATTCTGACTAGACTTCTAATTATACTGCTGCAAATACTTTAACACATAAGAATGTGTTGTGATGTTAATTATTCTCTCTAAATAGCCTTATGGTAACATATTGCTGAATACTATTTTTTATTTTGCTGTATAATAACTTTGTACAGTTATGATAAGATAGATGTTGAATATATATTTCCTCTGAAATCATCAGCAAAAATTTTAAATACTTTTTATATTCTATATGAATAATAACATAAGTGATAGAATTGGGTATTTGAAGTAAAACTTATGAGCTGCAAATAATAAGAACTAAAAAAATTATAAGTGAGCAATATCATGAAGTAAATCTTACCTCAAACTTAAACTTAAGTTCTAATGTATCTTTTACATCTTCTCCCGAAGTCAATTGTTCAGCAGAAATAAGACATGCTTTTACATGTGAAGAAGCAGGTAAAACAAGTGCACCCTCAATTGGAGTGAAATCAATCGTGGATCCCTGTTTTAAATAACAATACTTAACAACATCTCAATTTCATTACCACTCTAATTTCAGTAGCTAATTAATAGATTTCTCTGCACAGTTAAAAATCAAAATAACAACATTATTAATAGTATAAATAAAATTACAACAGTCAAATCATAAAAATATTCAAGAAAGAACAAGACAATACGGAATCAAATATAGAATCTGCAACACCTTCTAAAAGGTCTTATTTTTTCTTCTTTACAAAAAAGGAATACAAATTATTTGGTATATCCAACAAATCATTAATAGAAGTAGAAAATAAAAGAGCAGTCACATGCACTTTCAATAAAAACTTATTTTTTAATTTAAAAAGGTCAATATTTAAAAACAAATTTCTGATACTATACACATATTTCAAAATTAAAATGACAAAGTATGTATAGTCTACTTCCCGTTAGAAGAGACCTGGTACCCGTTTTAAGGTTGCTGCCTCGAGGAGGTCGATTCTCGAAATGCGGGGTCCAGAATAATCAACACCCCAATATCATTTTCTGTGAAAAGTATTTACTGCTCTTTAGGCATTAAGAATATTATGAAGGTTTTAACTATTTAGGCTTTAAAAAAACCCTTGCATGTTTTAATTTCTGTTTTTCATGTAATCAACATATTTTTAAACTTTTAACCCTGTATCGTACTACTTACTATTTCCCGAAAAAAAGTGAGGGAGTTTCAGAAATCCTCAATAAAATTAGAGTCATAATACAGATATTAATTAGAGTCATTAATGAGTCATGTTTACTTTTGTAAATATGGGATCATACAAAAATTTATAAATATAGATGCAGATTTCTGGATATTTGGGTTTTTGCAATTGTTAATTGTTTTCTTTTGCTATAGGAGATGTGATCTGTTTCAGTAATTTTGCTTTCATTAAAAATAATAAGTGTGGAAAGTTATATTAATACATGATGCAAATATAAAAACAAATGGGCTTTCAGAAACCAATGACAGCATGAATAAATGATGGTAATTACACTGCTGAAGTGTGGTTTTCAATTATAGATTTCGTTTTCAATGCAAGTATTGTACAGAGTTGATTATTATCAAAGTTTCAGCAAATTCAGTTTTTGGATTTATGTAAGGCATTTCTTACATATCCTATTTTTTACAGATTTTGTTTTTATTTGGGATATAAGTGGTCAGTTCTAGAAATGAGGGATTAAACATAAAATGATTACCATAAAATCTTGAGTATAATACTCATGTAAAAAAAAAACAACAACAAAAAAAAAAAAAACGTAGTTTTAAACATTAAATAAATGACAAACAATAGATAAACTGTATTCTATTGAATGTGATTAAGACTGATAATATGACAGTATTGTTTGTTTTGAATTAAAAATTTAAGTTTTTTCTACCAAATTTGACATTTTCGTCTATTTTTATTAGAAATTTTATTTATGTTAATAAGTATTTGTGCAATTTTTAAATAAAATATTGAAAAGTTATGGGTGCATATTAAAGTCGAATTTAAATTTTTTCCAAAAATTTCACGCAAAATCAAGCATGCGTATTATACACTTGTGCATATCATAGTCAAGATTTTAAGGTATATAAAACCTTAAGTTATTGAAAAAAACATTTAAACCATTTTTAAAAACTCGGTTTCATCTTCTGGTGCTTTTCCGCCAAAAGTTATTATTAATTCGTCAACTGCATGTTTGATGACACTGTCATTTTTCCAATATTTTTCTTCTATGTGCTGAACGTAACTTTTCCACTTACCAGTATCAATTCTGTCTAATCCCTCTTCATTCAGTTCTCGCAGTTTCTTTAAATTTAAATTTGCACTAACGTTCCATTCCCATATAAACTTTTTAAAAACCTCTCATGTGAGTTCAATGGGATTTAAATTCAGTGATACAGGAGTCTGATTACTTTATATCTACAATGTTCAAGAAACTGATCAATTCTACATACTGGTGTTGGTAATGAATTTTGGCAATTGCAGGGCACAATTGCAGAATTTTTGGTGGGGCCTTTCAAAATACTAATATACATTAAATGATAAAAATATAATGTAAAGCTTGACAAAATAGGAAAGCGATCATATTTTTTTTATGTACATTTATTAGAAAACAAAAGCTAAAAAGTAGCTAGACTATAAAGATTTCCTTTACAGAACAAAAATATCTACAATTTTTTTTTATAGATATTTTATCAGCAAAATCATTTAAGATTTGATCAAATTTTAATATCCTCAGGCTCTATAGAAAGTGGTGCAAGACTGTTTAGTTTCTACTGCGATATTGTTGATCTTAGGTATGTTTTAATTAATTTTAATCTAGAAAAGCTTCTGCCCCCCCCCCCCCCCCGGTTCCCATTTGGAAAGCTAGCATCCCTGTCTTTCATAGTGAGGAAATTTAGAATTTTTATGGGTTTCAGAAATATGAAGATGGAAGAATGTTTTTATGCTTCCATTTCTTCAACCAGCATATCAAGATCTACATCTGTATGTTTCACACACTTCATTTGGTCATTATTCCGAATAATTTTTACATCTGTTAATGTAATTTTCTTTTAGACATATTTTTAATTTTCCTAGTCTAATAGGTCAAATCGGCTTAAAGCCGGTCCTGACCTGTAAAGTGTGATGACTACACTAATGACTTCTATTTATGATGACTACACTAATTATGATGACTACACTAACGACTTCTTCTAATGAAAAATCACATGCAACTAATTTTTTTAACACTTTATAAAATTTTCCAGTTTTCCGCAATTTAACTAGGGAATAATTTCGTCATACTCTAATTTCATCCTCTATGCAATATCTTCTCATAACTTTGTTTTTGTTAGCCATATTTTTGCCAAGTTCAAAAATTAAATGACTTTTTTATAACTTGGAAAATAGACATAAGAAATCAGCATTTAAACATTGCAGATTATACAGCAAATCACAGCAGTTAATATTCCAATAGGTATGTGTTGAAAATTTCCTATCAATTGATGTGTATTTCTCCCCACCTGTATGTTGTAAACACTGACTTTTCTTAGGGTACCATTAAACATCGGTAGAAAGAAACACCTGTTCGACAACTCCTTGGGGCAAATGCAGTTATTTCGCATTAAAAGTGGGGGATGTTTGGTGACAATCTCCTCCTCTCCCAGTGACTGTTGCTTTTGACATTTTCCATTCCTCATGAAAAAAGAACTGTTCCCAAGTAACCACTTTCTTGGGGATCTTCTCTTTGGAGGAGACCAATAAAAACATGAACATTAGAATTATGGTACAATACAATAAAATAGCAGTTGTGTATCTTGATCAGATTTTTAAAAATTTTTTAAGCACCTATTTGTTATTACATAGTAGACATTCTCTATACAGTTTTGCGAGATTACATATTTTTTTAAAATTTGGAATAGAGTAAAATGTTAAACTTTGAAATAATATTTTCAATTGCTTAAGGTAAGATAGCGGATATTTTGTTATTATATACATAAGATATAATTTGTGGAATATAATATTTAGTTATAGGTTGTAATATGTAAAATCCCATCTTTATGATAACGTATGAAATTAAAAAACAGTTGATTGAATAAAAATAAACTTAAGTTAGACGACATGTAAATATAAATTTTTTTGTAAATTATAATAAATCAGACCACAAAAATTAAAAAACAAAATAAATAAAATAAGTCATACTCACATTATGCTTATTATATGAGACAGCATACAAGGGTGATGGAAGTTTAGGCACATGACAATTTTCAAAATCTTTTCCTTTCAAAAATGAAGGTAAATTTTTCAAACCATCGCCATCTTCTAAATGATTTTCCTTAGAAGTATTCATTTCAAGCAATGTATGATTCTGAATAACGTTTTGTAAACTGTGTGACTCAGTAAAATTTTTCTTCAAAAAATCAAGACCTAATTGTTTGTGAAGTGCAGGCCAAAGATTATCAATCCAAGGATCAACTCCGGTTTCAATTCTAAGAGAACAAAATAAATAAACATGCTATCACCAAAATAGAATGTAATAAGTTAACTGTACTACAGTAATTTCTATATATATTCATAAACATTAACTCTATAAATATATTCCATAAATACAAAAAAAAAAAAAAAAAAAAAAAAACATACCCAAAAGCATCATCACCATATCCAGTAGGATAAAAACTTTTAGCTGACAAGGCTCTTAACCTGTGCTCCAGCTGGCGTCCAAATGCAGCAAACTTTAAGTAATTAGAATCTCCGAGGGCTTGAGAAAAAAATATATAGTATTTTCACATCAGGAGATTTTAATTATGAGAATGAATGAAACTTTTTTTTTCAAATAAAGTTATAAAATGCTTGAAAATGAAACCAAACAAATTATATAAAATGAGAGAGCAAAAAATTACAGAATTAAGAAATTTTACTAAGCAGTTTTGAGGCATTGAATCACTTCATAAACTAAAATATTCAACACAAAACAAAAATAAGTAAAAAATGTGAAAATAAAATTATTTTCTACACAAATATTCTGCATTTAAAATAAAAGATTTTAAAAATCCTCTTTAGGTTAACATTGATATTTTCATACCGTTTTTAGGAAAAAATATGATTGTACAATGCATGCTGATCTTCATAGATTAACTTTTGCATGATTTTTCTGTAATAGTAGATGCAAATTAATCTTATTTTTATGTGCAAAGGATTTGAGGTAACAAAAACTAAGTAAATATCTGTGTTTGCTGTGTAAAGGGTGTCAAGTCCAATATGGGCTAAAATGAGTTATCAAACCAGGCATGTTTGAAAAATCAAGGGCTAATGCAGGGTACAGAAAGCTAAGTCCAATTCCACTCCTAAATATTTTTATTCATCAGTGAAAATTTGGGATATGTGAAACAAAACACAAACATGTTAGTTTTCAATCCCGTTTTTCTCAAAACTACGATTTTGGACTTGACACCCTTTACACTGCAAACACAGATATAATAAAGGATTTAATACATATGCAGAACTGTATACATATTAATAAACTATGACACCTTCAAGAAAATCTTATAAAAATTAATAGATTACCTAACAGAGTATAGTTTAAATTTTGTAAATAATCTGATCTCAAGGTATTTCGATTCAAACGACGACAGAATTTTAATGCAGTTTTAGGAGGATCTCCATCATCTGTTGTTGATGCAACAAACACAACACAAGTTTCTTTTTCAATACAAAACTGCAATATAAAAAGAAAGAATCTATTTTAGATAAATTAAAAACTGGCATATTCTTACAAAACCAAACATTCTCTCTGAAGATTAAGTCTTCAGAAACTTAATTTTCTTTAATGCACATATGCACGAATTTCTAAACAACTTGCATCAATTGACTTTTCCATCAACTTTCATACAAATTAACTCCACATACTTAAATTTTGCTGGAAGAAAGCTTAGGATATATTTCGTTAATTTCACATAATAATAATGAAAAAAATATTCTTTTACACTTGTAGTCTTATAATTTGACTATTGAAATTACCCTTTTATCTCTACAGATTTTTATTATTGTTTGAATTAATGAATATGTAAGACGAAAAAAATTCTGCAGGAAATTAGAGACTCGGTTATAGACTGAATATGGATAAAAAATTGAGGAGCCACTTGAAAAGCTGTAATAGAGAAATAATTTTAAAAATTTGACATTAGAAATGATGTTTCTTTATGATTGCTATAAAGAAATATATAGATCTTTCCCTCTCATACAAGCATACAAATAAATATAAAAGAAGCTCAAGGGGAAGAACAAACCCTCATAGGTTGTATATATTATTCTAAGGTGCAGATCTAATCAACAAAGTCATTTATGTTCTTGATACATGGGTCATTCATTTAGTAGAAAATACACTTTAAAAATCACACACATGAAGACCATTTTCAAATAAGTGAAAATATTTCTTAAAAAAAGTAAATGATTAGAAAACCACCTTAAATGATCTGCTACCTAAGAAATAAACAGTAGTAAAAAAGTTAAAAACAAATTTAACAGGAGCTTATTACAGATACATGAAAGGAGAGTGACTATGCTACAGGGTTTGTAGTCATTGCTCAATGATGAAATGATGGATTTTTAAAGAGACAAACACAAAAAATTAAGAACCACATCTGTTGTGTACAGACCCCAAAAATATGACACAGACATGTATGTTTATGTTATTATCTTAATTCCAAAAAAAAAGCAAAAATCACATCAGAAAATCATTAGTCTGGTGTGCTGCAGCAGAGTTTTTCAACTCTGGTAGAAAATACAGGTGTAGTATATTAAGCTCAATAGCAAAGGTACATTGTAGTCAGGTCAATTGCCCTTTGAATTTGTTTCTTACAGTTAAACTGATGTATCAATTGACCATGTAGGTAGGTTGGTCGGTTGATTTGGAGTACAGTTGTCATCTTTTGACACTAAAGGGCTATACACCTATGCCTACCATGGGTTTGAATCGGTAGACTCTGGTTTCAAAGACAAGTATCCTAGTTATTTGGCCCTTGTATGGCAGTTGATTTCACAGATCTTCAAACCCTATGCTAAGTTATGGAAAGTTTATTCATTGGTATGTTACTATCTAATCATAAAATGTACACATATTAACCACATAAAACTATGTAAATACATATACATTACACACTAAACTCTACATATACATATGTTTACACACAATTACACATATACTTACTATAGAAATACATTATATCATACTAACTTACACATAATAAATTTCGGCATTCTGTTTTTTGCATTGAATGTAGATTTTTAAATGCATTATACATGTTTTGTAAACTTAATTTTTATTTTTTAATAGTTCTAATGTTGTAGTGACAGGTATCATAAGTTAAATATCTTATTCCAGAGAAAAAATACATACAGTGGTACCTCGACTTACGAGTGTCTTAACATACAAGTTTTTCGAGATACGAGCATTTTCTTGGTAGATTTTTTGCTTCGACTTACGAGCTAAAATTCGGGTTACAAGCAAGCTTCAGATATCCCACTGCTAGTTTGAACAGCGAATGCCATGTGACGTGCTCATCAAATGAGAACACAATAAGCATATAATATTTACAACCTTTATGCACAATTATTATACAATTGTATAATATTATTCTGAGACTACTATCCAGTCTTAAACAGAGAGATTGGATTCTGAAAATCGTTCTTCGGATTCTCAGAAAGAAGAATCTGGACATTACAGCTACAGTGAACGATGCAATAATCGGGTTACAAGCAACGAATCAAAAATTCGGGTTACAAGCAACGAATCAAAAATTCGGGTTACAAGCAAGCTTCAGATATCCCACTGCTAGTTTGAACAGCGAATGCGATGTGACGTGCTCATCAAATGAGAACACAATAAGCATATAATATTTACAACCTTTATGCACAATTATTATACAATTGTATAATATTATTCTGAGACTACTATCCAGTCTTAAACCGAGAGATTGGATTCTGAAAATCGTTCTTCGGATTATCAGAAAGAAGAATCTGGACATTACAGCCACAGTGAACGATGCAATAATCGCCCAGCTTCCGTGTCTCACTCATTCACTTTAAGAAGGTAGCTGGTAATAAAAGCAAAAGTGGGGAAAGCGGGGCGTAAAGATCAAAAATCAGCGAATAAGATTTAATTTTTCAGTTCAACCTTTCTCCTCCTCTTTCATCAGCATCTTCAAGTCTGATCTCCAAGGTAAATGTTGTACATTACACTTAATAAAACAAATTTATTGCAGTATATTCTATTGTATTGTGTTTTTATACAATGTTCATCATTTATAAGCACATTTTTGTTATTTAAAAACATGTAACAAAAAATTGCGGTGTTTTAGGGGAGCCCGGAATGAATTAATGGCATTTCCATTCATTTCAATGGGGAAAATTGATTCGAGATACGAGTATTTTGAGTTACGAGCTCCATCATAGAGCGAATTAAACTCGACCACTGTATTATTAAACCATTTAAAATTGAAATTTTTTTTATAATAGTACTTTCATAATGAATATATATTACAAGGTTTTGCATTACATTCCATATTTATAACTTCTAACATGATAAGAGTTATATCCCTTCATAAACATGTATATAAAAATATAAGAAAATTATGATACTCACTCTTTTGTCAGTCAAGCTAATGCAAAACAATTCAGGCTTCAAATTATATTCCAATGCTCTTTCTGCAATCTCTTCAGATATAGCTTTTGATTGTCCTGTTTCTGAAGCATATATGATTAAAAATCTTGATTTTGGATGGATTGTCTTACAAGACATGAAGAAAAATTCTGTAATCAAAATCAATTACCAATCAATCAAATCTTGAGAAAAACTATACATATTTCATGAATAAAACATCAAACTAAACAGAAGTTTACTAGTGATTAAAAATGTAAAAGTGATAACAATAAGATATTAATACAGTATTACCAATAAATGCAGGCCATTATTTGCTAATTTCTAAAAATTATTTATACAAATACGGTTATAATTACCTTGTTTTTTGTCTCAACACATAAAAAAATTAATATAATCCCAGTTCATATAAGAAAATTTTGCTTATAAAATAAAACTACATCCAATCATTAATACTATCACAGGTTCTTTTCCTCATATCCATTATCAAAGATAGAGGTCCAATCCTCTATGTCTGTTATAAAGATTGGAAGCAACAAAAGAAATTAATTAAAACTGATAGGTTGAAGTAAGTGAGAACGTAAAATCACATAGTTCCACTTTGAATCTAAATAAGTTCTTAACAAGTTGTTGTACTTGTATGAAAATTTGCATACATATTTTTGGTTATGTTCTACATTTATGGTTTTATTTTTTTTTAAATCTATTCACAACTTTTTTTGCCATAAATATTTAAAGTTTTTGTGTTTTGCATTCTCACTTGCTCCCGCACTTGGGGCAAGTGAGAGCGGGTCCCCCTTGGGGCATGGGTCCCAATAAATCATAGTTGCTTATAGTAAAATAAGTAGGGCAAGAGAAAGAATAGATATTTCATGCAGAACAAAAGGCCTTTTTTTTTTACATTCTTTCATTATGGAGGTATTTGTTGTTCAAGTTAGCAGTGTCAGTAACATCCGAATATTAAGTATATTTGTATTATTTGTTTTAGAGTAACAAATGTATGTTAAAAATTCAAAAAAAGTTTTTTTTTCACTTGCCTAGGCCCTACTGAATATTGTAGGACCAAAAGAACACAGAAAAAATTAGTTCATTGTGCCTTCCAGGCCTCAGCTCTTCCAAGAACACTATTAAGTCATCATCTGATAAAAAAAGGCAACTCAGACATAGTGACAACAGAATTAGAAATTGAATATATTCACACACAGTTTGTAATGTTCACTCCACTCACATTCACTAATAGTTAGTCTAAACAAGTTAAATTATTACTATTCACCCCTTCAAACCTACAACAACAACAAAAAAAAAAAAACTAGTTTCAGCTGCATAATTTACTATTTTTGAATGTTCAGGAATTAAAAACAATTATCAGCTGTTAAAGAAATATGGCAAAAGATGGTTGGTTGCGAAGTTTCTCCAGCTAGAAAATATATATTGGGAAGAAAAACTATTTATATGGCTGTTATAACACAAAGGTATGTTTTTTCCAGTATATGGGGCCAGTTCTCACTTGCCCTGACATAAAATTTTTATGGGGTAAGTGAAAACCCTGCAGTACTGAAGTAATACTGCAAAAAATTGGTTTTTATATACTTTATCTGAATTCTTTGTTTCTTAATGAATAAGTGGGTATTTTCAAAATATTTCTATATGTTGTGGTTAATTAGTTATGATTTAAAAATTTTTTTTTTTTTAGCCTACTACGCAAACTTGGGTACCTTAGTTAAAATGCAAGGGTTAGGTACGCATAGAAATTTTCCAGTTTACAATTTTTTTTTCTGTAAATAAAAACCATGCGTAACAGTAGAACAAGAATTTTCCAATAAAGTACACTTAAATTTTTTTAAAAAGTTTTATTTTTTAGGGTTTTAAGCCTGCGTTCTCACTTACCCTTCTTCACCCTATAAAGAATTTGATTAATTACGATTTCTCCCTCTTTGTTTTTATTTTATAGTCTTTTTTAGCAGATAAGTTTTTTTAAATAAATAATTTGAAAAAATACTGTCAGCAAAAGGTACTGCTAAAATTATATGGTACTACTACTAAAGTTATATGTTAACTAAAGTTTATAGGGTAAGTAAAATACCAATATTCTATTAACAAATACCTCCACTTAGGATATTTGTATCAATTTGTGAATATCACACAAACTCGTTATCAATCTATCATTTATCTTCAAAATTAAAAGATTTTTCAAATACATTTGATTAGAGATTGTTTGCTTTTAAAGAATTTTAAATATGAAAAAATGACAGTATACTCATAGTAAAATTTTTTTATCACAATGAAATAAATAACTCTGTCCGAATAAAAATTAACACAAATTTAAGGATCAAAATCAATAGAACACATAAAAAAAAAATGGATTCTATTGAACTAGAAAAGTACTTCTATTTTGTACTTATATTAAAATATAACTTTTCTTACTGAAGTGTACGACATTTACAGGTAACTATTTGAATACAAATGGTATTTAAGGAAGGAAATTTACTCAAATATCAAAGAGAATATTAAGATTCTATGTTCTTCCTAAACTTTATTAATAAATTAAGATTTCTACAGAGAACAGTTTTCTCCGATATTTTGAATTTGATTCTAATTTTCAAAGAATTGCAAGGTTTTCCCATTTTTTAAAATTGTAAACATGAAGTTAGACAAGACACTTCTAAGAATCACTCATCTTATCTTTGTGATTGTTGATATAGTTTTATTCATTTTAATTACATAATAAATTAAATTAATAAATAATACAGTGGAGTCCCAATAATCCGAAATGATTCTTAAAATAAATTACATAATAACATGTGATAATATATATATAACATATTACGTGTGATTACACAGTTTATTTAATAAGGTCTGTCTAAACATAACCGAATCTTTAGATGAAATGGGTGATAAGAGAGCAGAATGCTGTCTAGTACAGCATTAGGTGAGTTAGTTTGTGGAAATTTTAAGGCTATTTTCCTACCACCAAACGTGAACCCCCTGCTTCAGCCCATGGATCAAAATATATTTCAGTATTTCAACTATCACACAGGAAAAAGTTGCTAGGACGAATACTTGAAGATGGAGACAAAACACTATCATTGATTGAAAATCTTAAAATTATAAACATTAACAATGTCTTTTACTGGGCAGCAGAACCATAGGAATCTGTAAGTGAGTAACTGTTGAAAAAATCCTGGAACGAACTTAGGACGAGTCTAATTTTCATAGACAACCCAAATCAGGAGGCAGATAGAACCAGTGTTGTACAGTTATGAGAGCTCTTACAAAATATTCCTGGCTGCGAAGACTCAATGTAAATAATATGGATTAGTGGTTGCGAGATGACAATCAGGACCATGATATTTTAGACAATCAGCAGATTGTTGAAATGGTTTTGAAAGAACCTGTCAACGTCTCAGATGAGAGTGAAGGTGAAGTAGACGGTGACAGCAAACAGAAGGTATCCCGCTCAGATGCCGCGGCTGTATTTGATGTAGCTCTAAGCTATATAGAGCAACACTCCGTCGCGACCCCATCGGAACTATTTTTCTGACGCGTTGCCGTAATTTGGCTTCAAGAGACAAGTATTCTTCTCTTCAACAAAAAAAATTAAGATTTTTTCAAACCAATGTAGTTTAGTGCATCGTCTAACTTTGAATTTCCTTGTGATTTTCGGAAATATACTTTATATTACTTAATATCACTGTGGTTTTATTGTAACCGTACTTTTTTTTGATTTTTGGTTTCGGATTACCAAAGTTCGGATTATCGGGACTCCACTGTACTTAGTAAGTAATTCATAGGTTTTAACTTATTTGATGGGTATATCATTTTTTTTAGTTTAAACTACATTTATCAGAGAAAATGTTGAATTATTACAAACAATTTCTATGAAATTATGAGTTGTTAAAACCGCGAAAAAATGTTATAGCATTTACTTATTACCTTAGCCATGATATTATGAATAATACATATGATATCTGATAATAGTTAAGTATTTCTAAATAGTTAAAAGTTACCGAAATAAGAAAAATTTCGCACGCTTCTGTATACTCCAGCCGACAATCAAATGTTGGTAAACATGTTAAATCAGTTATGGTGGCAGTGATAATGAAATTACAAAAACGACGTGCCCAGAGCCCTTCAAAGGTTAAAATTTGTCGGAAACATAAAAATTTCTTTAAAACTTAAAGTCTGTTTCAGGACTCCAGAGATTTATTATACTTTTGATAACTTGTATATTTCTCTCTATTCTAAAATAAAAAGTAACTCCCGCTGCCGCCGCAGTCAAAAGCTTGTCACGCTATCTGCTATTAATAAAATATGATAAAATTGTAGCTTAATATCACTACACTCTTAAAATAAACAGTCTCTACATTTACAAAAACAAAAAAATTCTTACAGAAGCTAATATTTAAGTGGTAAAATTAGTTATCAATCACACGTGCGTCTAGCAGCTACAGCCACGAGGAAACAAATTGGTGTTCAACCTGACAGTTCAGGGTCACGTGTTGGCAGGTTGAATTGTCCAGCGTTCACGAATTTGGCGTGAAACCAGCAAAACGTGTTTGGTACGAACGCCAAGCGTTTCTGCGTCACGTGATCACAGTTGAGCGTAAACATCGTTTCCTGCGTTATGTAAAACTCTACGCGATCTCCTCTGAAACCGATGGGGGTATGGGGTCGAGAGCGATACCAATGGATGCAGACAAATGGAGGGGGGACCACAGTAAGACAGGTCTCATCTTCGTCGGATTTTTAGTTATTTTTTATTTTGTGTTTAGTGGGAAAATATTGACTTTTTCATCTTCAGATTACGATATCTCGCCAAAACATTATCATAGAATTTTGATCTTTTTACAATCTAAGACTACAGACATTTCTCTTTCAAACTAGACCTCATTTGTTTAAAAATATTTTAAAACAGACTAATATTTTCATCAAAAAATGAAACACAGTTTTTCAAGAAATATTGACTTTTTCATCTTCAGATTACGACAACTCAACAAAAAAAGGATCGTAGAATTTTGATCTTTTTACAATCTAAGACTACAGACATTTCTCTTTCAAACTAGACCTCATTTGTTTAAAAATATTTTAAAACAGACTGATATTTTCATCAAAAAATGAAACACAGTTTTTCAAGAAATATCGTCTCATATGTGGATGAAATATCGATGCTCCTCGAGTTTTTATCTTACAAAGAAAATATTTACATCATCTGGAAGCTGAAAGCTTTCTTATTCATATAAACCTCATTTCAAGTCTCTATCCTAAAATTTCGATTTTTAATTGAATTTTAAAGCTGATAAATCAACAGTGATGAAAGTCCTTCGCATAAGGATGACAACAGTAAATGGATGGAAGCTGTTACATTGCCCGAGAATCACCCCTATGTATCTCGCTATTAGCCCTAACAGAGGAAAGATGTACGAGTACGCCTTATTAGGGGGCCTAAAGCCCCGTACTATAAACGAGCGTAAGCGATCCTAGGGGCGAAGCCCCTAGTATTAAACGAAAAAGAAACTTTAGATAATGAGTTTATTAACACTGCTTGAATCAACAGATTCTAAGTTAATAACTAAACTTCTTTGATAATAAAGGCCCGGGTGTGTCTAAGAAAATCACAAGACTCAGATAACTCAAAATGGATTCATTATACCACTGTTCAGAGGATTTCAATGAATCACGTAAAAGGATTTAAGTTTGGTTTGATTAAAGAAATAATAAAACTTACATAGTCTTTTAGTTTTTCTTTTTGAAAAAAATCATCTTTCGTTTACGAGACATGTTTATTTTCTTTCAGACAGTAATTAATTTACTTCTAACCCTTTACTTCAGTGATCCACTCCCATTCACAATCTACTCTCAAGTGAAAAAGAGGTGTCGCCAAAAATGACCTTCGTTTTTTTCGTACCCTCTCCAAGCCGCTCTATGACCGTCCAAGTTTTTATTCTTTTTAGACGACACCCGGTGTTAGGGTCTGTTCGCAAAGAATTCGTCAGCGTAAAAAATTCTAACCTATCATATGCCAACCATTGACCCATTTAACCAATCAGCGCCAACAGTATTTTTAGAGCTAACGGTAACGGATTCTATGTGAACAGGCCCTATAGGCATAGGCGTAGCATCGGGGGGGGGGGGGGCGCAAGCAACTTAACTTGAAATAAATTAAAACATTAATAGAGGTTCAGTTAAAATCAGAAAATTCTAGAATACTTTTAAGAAAGTTGGTTTTTTCCCCACTTTTTCAAACTGTGAAACTGAAGATTATGTCTTTAGTCTTAACATAGTTTTTAACAATGATATGATCCATAACAAAAATTCGATGCTATATTTTTCCTGATTTTATTTATATTATATTTATTTTTCTGATTGTATAACTTTTGAATACTACTCAAACATCAATTCTATTGTTATTCAATTTAAAAAAAATCGTAATATTTCATGTTTTAAGGACCGTCAGGCAGTCAATGCGCGGAAGAGGGCCCTAAATGAATTCGTGCCCCCCCCCCCCCCCCAAAAAAAAAAAAAGTTAGAAGCACGTTACGCCTATAACTATAGGAGTCCGTAACCTATACCTATAGGAACGCCTATACCTATAGGAAGCGTAAATGGAAATATGGCGCTGAGACGGAAATAAATCAATCATAGGCGTTAAAAATTTCGTTGCTAATCGTTTGAAGGTTTGTCATTGGTTAAATATAGTTAATTTACTTTCTGCTTCCGCTACCAGACTCCTATGTGAACAGGCCCTTAGGGCCTTTCACATAGGAGTTCGTTGCGTTGCGTTAAGGAAAAGATGAAGTTGAGACGAAAATATACCAATCATAGGCGTTAAAAATTTCATTGCTACTCGTTTGGAGGCCTATGATTGGTTTATTTTCGTCTCAACTTCATCTTTTCCTTAACGCAACGCAACGGACTCCTATGTGAACAGGCCCTTAGTCTTTCGGTGAAATTTATATCGCTGTTGATTGGCGACTAATACTGAATGTGGTGAGACAGCTGTCTCTCGACACTCAGTATTTAGCTTTTGCCTAGCGTCAAATCTTGTGAACTTGACTAATATAGTTGAAACCACGGTTACATAATTACTTCTTTTCGAGAATGGCAGAACTAGGCACATACAACCTGTACAAATTATCTGTGCAAAGTTGAAAGAGATAAAAGAAATTAGTGGTTAGAACATTCCTTCGACATAAAACATTGACTATTCAAAACAGCGTCAAAGCAGACAATATGAATTTTCTTTCATAAAACTTTTAGTATAGAAACCAGACTAAATTGTTATTTAATAATCCAGCGACTAATAGCATATTCAATACCTTTTCAATTTCAAAGATTCGACATAAGATATCCAGAATAAAAAACATGAATATCATCTTAGATCAGTGGTTCCCAACTCGTAGAAGTCTGCGGACCACTAAGATACAAACTGAACCATGTGTGGACCACCCCCACCCTCACCGACTTCAGGGGGGGGGACCTTCAGAGGGGGTTTTGGGGTATAGAATATCTCTCAGTTAAAAAGGATACAGGATTAACGTACATTCTAACGTATCATATCTATACTTATATATAAAGAGAGAACGGATTTTGTACGTGGAGGGTAATCTCCAGAACCACTTCACCTATTTCAAAATTCTTTCACTGTTTGAAAGGTAGATTATTCCAGATGGACATAGGCTGTATATTATGTATATCTGATCATCTATACTTATATATAAAGAGAGAGCGGATTTTGTACGTGGAGGGTAATCTCCAGAACCACTTCACCTATTTGAAAAATTCTTTCACTGTTTGAAAGGTACATTATTCCAGATGGACATAGGCTGTATATCATGTATATCTGATCATCTATACTTATATATAAAGAGAGAGTGGATTTTGTACGTGGAGGGTAATCTCCAGAACCACTTCACCTATTTGAAAAATTCTTTCACTGTTTGAAAGGTACATTATTCCAGATGGACGTAGGCTATATATTATGTATATCTGATCAGTAGAAATAAAGTTAGGGGCTTACTTTATTTCTGAAGTTAGGGGCTTACTTTATTCTGCTGAGAATAAAGTGGGCTTCTGAAGAGTGGACTTCTGTTCTGACGATAGCGGTTCGAAACTAGCCTATGCTCTGGTATAATATTTTGTTCAACCCGGACAAAGTCGGGACGGGCCGCTAGTATACACATAAAGAGAGAGAGCGGATTTTGTATGTGGAGGGTAATCTCCGGAACCACTGCACCTATTTGAAAAATTCTTTCACTATTTGAAAGGTACATTATTCCAGATGGACATAGGCTATATATTATGTATATCTAAATATAGACATAGGCTATGTGGACATAGGCTATATATTATGTATATATATTATGTAGAAAGAAAGTTAAGGGCCTAAATGTTGAGCTGATGTTTCATACTTCTTTACTACGTTTCCTTTGTCAACCATAGTCAAGTAACCAATGCACAATTTGTGTAAATTGAGCTTGAATTATTGAACTTTACTCAAAAATCAGTGTGTTTCATTGAAACTGTGAAATTTATTGATTATTTCGAATAGGCCTATGTTTGTTCCTTTATAAGTGAAAAAGTATTGCTTCAATTGAGCTGACATTTTGTATAGATATAGTTGATAGTTCAGATTAAAACATAGGCATATTATTTTTTGAAAATCGGGCCCCGAAATTTTTTTAATTAATGTTTTGAGGATTTTGCCCCTAAAAGTTGCTTATTTCGACAGCTTCCGCGGCTATCCTCTCTGACAGCGAGACTATGGGACCAAATCGTACCGAAATCGGCACGTGGGTGGCCCCCGACACGATTCAGTGCCTTGCGTAGCTGGAATTTGAATTTTGAATTTTAATAAAAATTATTACATTTTTTGTACCTTTTTTCGTGTTTTTATTTTGTGTATGGACTTTGTAGCGGATAGACTATGGGGCCGAATCGTATCAAAATCGGCGCCCCAGACACAATTTAGTGCCTGACGTTACAGTTTCAAATAAAAATTTCTTTTGCCATCACCATCAACAAATCCCAAGGCCAAACATACAAATATATTGGACTTGACTTACGGGAAGATTGCTTTACTCGTGAACAACTATATGTTGGTCTCTCTAGGTCAGGAAATGCGGAGAATCAGTTTATTTTAAAACCTCAGAAAAACGAAACAAAAAATGTGGGATACCATGAAGTTTTAAAATAAATTATACCTAGCTAATATCTACTCAAGATAGATAATTGTTCGACCTGGACAAAGTCGGGACGGGCCGCTAGTTCTAATAATAAAATAATTATGTTAAACTTTTAAAATAGAAATTTTAATTCAACACCTGATAGTCATCAGATATATTCGGCCCATCTAGTTCAATGAACAATTATTGCTTTCAAAATCCCCATTTATGCCGGACCACTCCCGAGGCTCTTGCGGACCACCGGTTGGGAACCACTGATCTTAAATGCTCTACCCATTATCGAATTAGAATGCAAGTAATTTTTGATGAACGGCAGAATCTAACCGCGTATATATTTTCCCACTCTGTAACGTCAACAGTCCATTCCTTTTATATAACATTAAAAAATATGTGGTCGCATCTGCGGAAGATGATAAACGTAAGTAACATTACCGCCAAGTTTCAAAACCCCCTTAATTAGCTTGGATCAATTTTAAGTCCATCACAGACTGCTTAGAAAAGTATCAATCTGTTCTTGGTTGTCTAATTATCCACAACTTGAATTAAAATCCTACCAGACAAGTTTAAGTCACAAAAGATATGTCACAGACGAAAACAATCGAAGAACTTCGTTTTTCTTTACTACATGCAGCAACAAATCAAGCACCCTGAAAGAAATTCATAAAAATCAATGAAGAGAAATATATACTTTATGCCATTTTGACAGAAAATACAGTATCAGCTGTTTATGCAAATTTGGGCCGTTTTCTGCAGCGACATCTATCACTCAGCCAATAACCAATTATTACGTATGGTGAACGCCGCAGATATTGCTCACTACGGAGTTTTGCAATTCCAAAACTATTGACGGTTTTCCTAAATTGGCATTTATTTCACGTTTACTTACGCCAGTAGAGAAAAAATATAGTTCTTACACCAGAGAGCTGCACTCTAAAAGGCATAGACCAGGGGTGTCGAACCCGCGGCCCGCGGGCCGCATTCGGCCCAGAGCAAGTATTAGTGCGGCCCAGAAATAGAGCTCAAAGCGAAAATAATTGCAAGATAAAAAGAACTTTTTATATACCACGTTTTTAAATTTTCTGTTGAATCATATAAACTAATTGCACAAATCTTCACTTAATTATTCTTTTTCACTTTCTTTTATTTAATTTTAATCACTTTTTAGTCGTTTCCACTATCCACAGACTTTATAAACTGCTAACTTTTATATATTTTTTAATTTTTTGCACAATGTTTTTGTAAACAAACTAAATTCACATGTATTCTGTTTTCAAAAGCGTCAAAAAGTGCAAGCTTACGCAAAAGTGCAAGCATTGAATTCGATCGAAGCTCCCCCTTGTGGATTTTTTCTGAACTAACTTTCCATACAAAACAAAATTAACTGAAAATGAATTCAATTCTGCTTAAAGATGGCTAAAAATATTAAAAGAATGCATTGTCATCGTGCTCTGAGCTATTTTAAAAGTTTCAAATGTCTAGCTAGTCGGGAAGTTAGTTAAAAATCGATTGCAAGATTTGTACTGGACAAACACACAAACAAGAAAGCGAGTTAATAAAAACGTGGTAAAAAATATCAATAGCCAGCCTCGGCGATGATGGCAGGAGGCCATTACAGATCCCGTTTGTTCATGCAACAAATCGACAATATATCATTTGAAATATTTTTAATTCTATACAAAATCCCGTGTGTAATTTCTATATATTAATTTCATAACAAAAATGAAATGTGAAGTTTTTACAAATTTAATATTTCATATTTGTAATGATATTAAAGTTAGTATGGCCATGAGTGAAGTACACTAAGAATCAAATTAGAACCAAAATATCGGATGAACATCTTGAGAACTCCAAGAGAATTGCAACCACTTGAACTGACCCAGATATTGATGCATTAGTTTCTCAAATTCAATGCCAAATATCACATTAATTTTATGACTCCTTTAGTTATCTTTAATAAAATTTATGATGCCATAAATGTTATAACTATATTATACTTTTTATACTCATCAACTATTTTTAATGTTAGGTATATTTTTGTGTGGCCCAAAACAATTCGTCTTCTTTCAATGTGCCCAAGAAAGCTAAAAGGTTGGACACCACTGGCATAGACGATTGACGTCGTCCCGCAGTGGCAAGCTGCTGGATTTTGGAGTACAGCAAAAATTACTTACATTTTAACTGGACCTGCGTTAGGCCATTTATGATGCTATTCATGTCTTTTCTTGTATAATCTTTATCTTATGGTGAATTTTTATAAGGGAAAATGCACGAAATTTGCATGCAGTTAATGGTGTTGAAGATTGAGGTTATGGTCGAAAATAAATAATCAGTTTTGTTTCCCTGCTTTGACGTTATATCGAAAAGCCAATAAGAGAGTCAGTGTATTGTCCAATAATCGAATTCTAACCATTCATCTCATTTGCCACCTCCAAGTATGCTGAGACAATCTGCCAAGGTAGTATGGTTTACAGTTCTGGTTATGCCTTATGTATCCTGAAGTCAGATACTAGAGCCATTACTTTAAAGAGTTCTCTTTTATAATTTAGCAATGTCATCGATTTATGGCAAACCGCCCTGAATAAATCCCTACCACCAAAAATAGGTAGTAAAAATTAAGGTCAGCTTGAACGGAATTCAGTAGTTCTTTGCCAGTTTAAGACAACTATTACACAAATTTGTTCTGAACTGTAGTGATCCAAAATCGTAGATCAACCATTCTGTCCATGTTTTTGTATTGATATGTCGGAGGGAAAGTGTGTAATCATCTATAATAACCAGGCCCGGTGACAGGATTCTCGGGCAGCTGGGCAACTGAGGAGTCCGGGCCCCTAAATCCCAGTACATCTCACCCACTCACCCCTCACTTAATTTGACCAGAAGTGCGAACTTACAGGTTTTTTATAACCAAGACTTACCTGATTATCAGCTTTTTCTGCAGAAGAAATGTGCAGTCATGCATTATCTTTTGAAGTACTATAAATTGTACTTATAAATTTATGTTAAATAAACACATGTCAGTGGAAAGGGATGGGGAAACATTTGAGAAATAAAAACTTTTTGACGGTTTAACACATTTTACAGTTTTATTATATAGTAATCAAAACTAAGACTTAATTGAACTTGAAGATTTTATAAAAAGTCATAATAAAATGTACTTTTTCCTTTTTTACTTTATGAAAATACAACTCTTCTAGCCCTCTTTCTTGCAAAGTCACCAATAATATCATCATATTTCAAGCTCCTTGCCAAACCAGGTTCCATCACCAAAATGCTGAGATCGTTCATCCTGTCTTGGTTCATCGTTGATCAATTGACACTTTTTATTCTTTTCATTACACTTAAACTTCTCTCACCGTGACTTACAGATACAGGGATGCAGCAGAACAATCTGATTGCTATAGATGTATTTGGGAACAAGCTGTCCAACTTTATTTTCCTTAGTGCGTTCAAAAGTTGTAAAGGTTGTAATGAAGTTTCTCCTAAGTTGGTCTTATGTATTGACTTCAGGTGTTTGATTTCAGTGAAAATGTCAGTGTCTATGCCATCTTCGTACATTTGACACAAAGTCAAACACTGCTTTTCAATTTCATTTTCATCTTCATCATGATATGTCCAAAGACATTGAAAAGGGTCACTAACCTTTTCGGAAAATTGAAATCTCTGAGTATGGCCCCCAATGATAGAGTCAATAAGTTTATAGAAAACATTAATTTTGAAATTCGCCTCCTCATGTTTTACGTAACGTCCCGTTTGATCATCACACCTTGATGAGCTCCCATAACCTCTGGTCTCGTCATGGAATATCTTTCTTTTCTTAAGTCTTTTCTCTTTGAAGTCCTTTTCATATTCTATACTTTCTGTCATGTTCGCTGCCACTAGTTTTACTTCAGCATAACGATTGCAGCATTTACTCCGCAGATCTTTCAGCACTTCAATTAGATCACCAATGTTTTCCGTCTCTATTCGAGAGTTGCAGATCGGGTTTGTAAAACTTTATTCTTGTGATCAATAGTGACAAGCACTTTTAGCCATATTGTGGAGATGATAATACATTCAAAGGATCTTAAGTACTTCATAACTCCTTTTAGCTCTGTTTTACATTCTGAGGTTAGATTAAGCTCTTTACAGTCATTTGGGGCATGAATTATGAGTGGCAAGTGCTTGACAAAAGGTCGAACGCTATCTACTCAGTCCGACCATCTAGTTTGAGAAAGGTTATGCAGGGAGCATCCTATCTGTTTTTCTAAGTATTCCCCTCTCTGTGGGCTTCTGGAAAAAAAGTTGTATGTTTTTTGTAACATCCCAAAAAATGTTATCACTTCTTCACAGCACTCTGCGGCATTAACCCCACACAGGTTCAGGCTGTGTGCGGCACATTAGAGTAAAAGACAAGGTTGTTATGTTTACTTATAACGGCTTGAACACCGTTATAAACTCGGGCCATATTTGCACCGTTGTCATAACCATGCCCCTCTACAATCCTTCAAAGGAAATGAGTTCTTTTCAAGTTCACTCATAATCAAGTTAGCAACATCCTGTCCTGTATTTTGGTTGCAATCAACAAAACTTAAGAACCTCTCAGTAACCTTAAATTCCGATTCGCAATCTAATACGTATCTTAACACTAATGTTGTTTGTTCCATGTGGGAGACATCTGGGGTAGAGTCAGCAATAGTAGAAAAATATTTGGATTTTTTCCTCTCTTCTAGCACTTTATGCCGAACTCTAGCACCACAAGTTTGAATAAATTCATTTTGGGAATATTTAGACAAGTAGTGCGCTTGAAGCCGTTTTCCCTCTTCTTGAGCCTTTTTTTATTTATGAGATATGTTCTCTTAGTAATAGGTCAAATTCAGATAACAACTCTATCAGCCCCCAAAAGTTGCCATTGTTGGGATCACCTATCCTTTCGGAGGTTCCTCTGAAAGCTAAGCCTCGTTCTCCAATAAACATAACTACAGATAGCAATCTTTGAAATATTTCTTTCCAGTATTTTGTTCTAGAGGCCAATTCAGAATCAAGCTGCGAATGAATGTCTGAAGTGTCATTTAGCCGCCTTTCTAACTCTCTCTATTGGATGTAACTATTCTTGTGAGAGGTGCTCCTTCCATGCGTTGGTAGTTTGTCATACAGCTTCCGTCAACCATATTCTTTCTTCCATCCATCGTTACTCAATAAAACAGACTTGTTTGGATCAGATTTCTCACTCCCAGAACCGCTATCAAAAAGCCTACACGGAAAACAAAACAATGACTCTGCGGTATCACTCTTTACAAGCCAATCTCTCCTATCACTCTCTCCGTTCGGTCTTTTAGAAAAAAGAACAATTTTTGGAAATGTCCTTTTCCCATCATTTGGCAAGTCTAGCGGCATGTCAGGTGGGCCCATTTTCACAAAAGTCTCAATTTTATTGCTGTTTATCACCTTGTTTATTAGAAGTTCCAAGTCAGAATTTGTAATTATAGTCCCGATCCCAGTATCTATAGTACGACTTGGAATTCCATGTTCTTCTATAAAATGTTCTTCTTTTGAGACAGGTTCTGGGGTAAAACCTTCTGCTACTGTTAGTTCATCTAAATCTTTCACACTCTTTACATTCTTCAATGTAAGGGGTTTCATCAAATCATGTAGAAATTTCTTCTGAATGCGTATCTAAATTTTATGTTTTTATTTACATTTTTATGGCACTATGAAATTATAAAAAAGGATCAATTTTCCAATTCTATTTTGCCCCCCCCCCAGACGTGCCGCCCGGGGCAGTTACCCCCTTCCCCCCGGTACTGCGCTCCAACTGCTCCACGGTAGCTACGCCCCGGTGTAGAACACCAATGACACAACACTAGAATGTGTAGCTTGCTACTGTTAATCTGTAACTGTGACTGTAAAGTAAACGATTTACTAACGAGTAAACAATGAACTTTAGGCGGGGGATGGAGTTTCTTGATCTTGACGTTCAGGTTACAACTTGTCGCTGAGTGGCGAATGTTCGCAGCAAAGGCAGGGGAGGGGAGTCACAGCGCCCTCGCTCTATCGTCCCCATCACCCGCGCCACAACCCTCGATGACCACTACAACAATGCTAACGTCATACTTCTCTACTGCACACTGACACACGCTCTACCTTCATTTGTTTTTTTCACTTTTTAAACAGCAAAAGTTTGTATTCTTATTGGCATTTAAGTTTATTTAAACTTTAAATTTTTTTAAAATTAATTTTTTTGGGCCCGGGCCCCTGGGCATTTGCCCCCTCTGCCCCCTCCCCTGTCGCCGGCCCTGATAATAACAGGTAAAAAGTGTGCTAAACTTCAAATTTTGCATTCTAAATAGTAGGAATTAAAAGCGCCCGCAAGCATTGGTCTGCCCTTTGCTGCGCTGAGTAAGGGATTTGGAAAAAGCCGCCCCAATCATCCCCCCACCCCCTTCCTGATATTTCACCTCCCTGGCATTTCATCCCGAGTAGATAAATAGTAAATAAAAAACATAATAATATAAGTAATTTTTTAAAATTCAAATTTCTTTTTTCTTTTTATTGAATGAGTAAACATTATAACCGTTTAAAACTCGAAGTTGTAAGCAATCCTCCTAGGTCCAAACTCACATTTCGATTTTGGAAATCTTGGACTATTCTTTTCATCCTAGCAGAAATTGTAGCATACATTTTACATTTTGATTACCTGAATTTCCGACAATGAGTTGAGTGATTTCAAAACTATGCACTCCTTGCTGTCTCTTTAAAGAATCAATGAATCTGTAAACATTTGGAAATAAGGTAGCACAAGTCTCCTGAAACCTCCCTGTGCCACCCATCCACCCGAATCTGTTAAATTTTTTAAAAGGAAAAGAGGACCCCGAAGACATAAAAAGGGGAGAAACTAGTTTAAATGCTACGTGACAATTTGTGCATGAGTGCAATTTTGAAAATATGTTTAGAAAAGTTAGAGTCACTGCAAGATTAGTTCAAGTAATCGAGAGACATTAACGATAAATCTTCGAAAGTGGGGCTGGTACTTCGATAAAAATTAAAATTATTAAAAAATTACTTGAATTATTTAACAATTTAAATTATCTTTTTATTTACTATTTATCTACCGGGGAGACTTTTCCTCAAATCGTTAAGTAAAGAGCTGACCTATGCTTAGGAAACTTCCTCGCGAAGTTGCTTTGGGCTGACTAACTATCATGAGTTTTATCATTAAAAACTTTTTTTATTATTATTCAGATGCTTTTTCTGGAATGGCAGTTTTGAACGGTTTTACAAATGGGGCCACACCTGTAGTCAGCTCACCAGACTTCAAGTAAAAGGAAAAAGGTATGTCAACGCCAACTTCCTTTGCCGTCGGCCTCAATGAGAAAGAAGAATATGAGAGGAATAGTATTCGAAAAGTTAAGAGTTTATTCCTTTGTAGGGACAGTTAGTTCACTGGGTAGAACACCATCAAGGTGAGGAGACTCAGTAATTCCTAGGCTTGGCCGACGGTCTTCACGAATGAACTTTGATCAATGTCATCACAAGATTTAGGGCCTGTTCACATAGAATCCGTCGGCGTCAGCATTACTCGTATTGAAAATATGACTATTCGTGGCTAATCGTTTGAAGGTTCTTAATTAATTTAATCAATTACGAACCTTCAAACGATTAGCCACGAATTTGTTAAGGCCTGTGATTGGTTTAAAATATGTCAATACGAGTAACGCTGACGCTGACGGATTCTATGCGAACAGGCCCTTATTCATAATACGTCACTGACATTCAAATTGTTCCAGTAATTCAAGCCAATAAATTCTATGATAAGATATACTTATAAGCAGAACAAAAACATAAATTGGGAGGCATGCTAGTTAACGATGAAATTGTCGAAAACCCTGCATTTGTTTAAACAATAGTAAGATGTTTTACATACCATGGTGTGCTGCTGCATGTCCCATAAGATATACCTCTAAAAAGTGCCGAAATATGTTCAATAATATACAAGGCTGAAATACGTATGCAGTGAAATTTCTCTATGGCGACCAGTAAGTGGCCATTTTGAGGGGTCGCAGTGGAAAAGGGGTTTCTGCCATAATATTGGCTGTATGGAGTCTTTGATCGGTTCTAATTAAAACATGGCAGTTTAGAGGGGTGGCCGACTAGAGAAGTTTCACTGATTTCCATTAGCTGTATTCTTACGACCTCTAAGATAACCTAACATACTTTCATCCCTAGCTCTTACGTAATGTGCATTGATTTTGGTGTATGCAACCCAAAATCCGAGGGCGTAGGACTGGGCTGCCAAGTAGTGTAGAATTATCGTCCAAGCTTTTTAAGTGTGATATAATGCAAACAACAACAACACAGAGACAAACATACTACATCATAACACGAACATAAAGATAAATATCCCATTAAATGGATTATAAAGTTTGAAGAACTGTTTTTGCGGTTACGAAGAACGTTGGTTGTCCTAAATTGGAATTTTTATTAAGTTTATAATCTATATTTAATAAAATTGCTAAAACATGGAGACTGGTAACCTAAACAAATTATATTAGATATAGTCATAAAGAGAAATTTAATTAGAGGAAGATATCAACAACAAATTAGAGGACAAATTAAATAATAAAAAATTGCATTGAAATCAAAGACACTATCTTACATTTATTCACTCGATTTGTTATTTATTCTATTACATGGCAGCTACTTACAAGAAACAATGGGGAAGTTGTAAGTGGAAACGTAACAATAGAAATCTCTAACACATTTCAAACAATAAATGTATTTTATTAATTATAAAGTAATTAATTGTACTATAATATTTCTCATGTATTTTGCCTTACTTTTTGCCCTAATACAATTTATACTACTCACGCATTTCTTAAAACATGAAATTCTCTAATTCTCTTCTTTTGAATAACCCAATTAAGTTGATCTGGGGATAGAAGCGGCGTCCGGGATACAGTGTATAACCCCAAACACAAAGTTGAATTTTTTTGTAGTAGTACATAAGAGACCGAATAAATTAATGTCAGCGCTTGTAACTTACTTTTTGCCCTAAAGTATATACATGAAATAATTCTGTTTATCACGCAATCAATGATCCCTGTTTAAAAAGAATGAAAAGATGATTTAAGTTACAGATCCCGAAGAAAGAGAAGATGATAGTTTTTGTTTGTTTGTTTGTTTGTTAGCCTAAAATATTTGTCATATGTCTTCTAACGATTCATAGTGTTTATTTCCACTATTCAGGCTCGACTAAACGATTGTCTGCTTGGTCAGGGATTCCAATCAGGATCTTCCAAATCTCCCATACCAGTGTTCAAACAACTTAACTATCCTGGTATGGAAAGAATTCCAATATTTCTTATTCTGTTCCTCACAATTTTTTTTTTTAACCGAAGAGGAGGGGGGGGGGGCTCATCTTGTCCAGTCTTCCATCCTTATGGTCATGCATCTGCCTTAATATTATCTTAATATTTGTCAAAAAAAAAGAGGATTTAGTTTTTTGACACTCTATTTGTCACAGAATTGGCAATAAAGAAAGTTTGAAAGGTTTGTGAAGTTTAACTACACATCTGTTTTCTCTTCTCAAGTTTCCAAAACATTTTTAACACTTTTGGAGAAAGCTGAGCTAATATTAAAATGGAAGGGCTTGATTCTATTATGAAATTAGCTCGATGGCATAGCATGCAAAGTACCATTCCCTCCATAACTCTCTGCATAAGTTCCATTATTAGATTATATCCTGTCACGTTGCCAAAGTTACTCAAATAAACTGACTCCTTTCTTAGAAACGGATAGACCACTGCCAGATAAATCAAGTGAAGAAGCAGACTATTAAGTTCTCTCACGCAGGTATTGATTTGCAATTCCCCTATCGATTTTTTTTCGCTCTGAATTAATAAATGCACGGACTGTAGGAACTTCTTTTTTAACCAGACAGGTATACCCTGTGCTGCAGAAGCATGTCACGTGGCGAACCTTATTTTCTGACGTGGGGCTTAGTTAGTGGGGAGGTGCAGAAGGGAGGGGGGAGAAGAATGTTAGGGGGCTATCTGCAATATATTTATGCGCCTCCTTTTTCTGGTTTAAAGGAAATAAAAGTTGTGCTTCCCGTTTCAGAGAAGTTGTTAACTAGACCAATAAATGACACAGATCGATGTTCGATAGTTTAATCTTAGAAGCAAATATTTGGTCAGCACGACGTCCTAAATTGTCATAGATTTTGAAAGATTCATTTACTTAAGAGTGAGGTTTCGTTTATTCAACATTTTGTTTACTTATATTGCAGAGCTAATTATCTAGATGGATAAAAAACAAATATGAGAACATTCTTTGTTAAATATTATTCAAAATACAAAAGAGTTATTTTAGGAATTATGAATAGCGCTCATCATAGATATTTCTGGAAAGAAAATTCTTTAAAGAAGAAATAAAAAGAGAGTCATTTTTTTTATTCGCAGAGAAGTATGCATAATCATTGCATGAAGCTCAACTTTAATCGGGATTAAATTATATGCTGATTGGGAGAAGAAACATTAGAAGACTCACTAAAAATAAGTAAGTGATAGAGAACGCACTCAGTACAAGTAATGATTGGTAGAATGACGTGCAGAGAATGTTTCTTTTCCACCTGATGAAACATAATAAAGGTGCTACAATGTACTATTTTTACTCTTTTATTATATTTCGTCTGATATCTTAGAAAATTTTCCTTAATCCTTGTTTATTCGTTAGACCTTGTTTTCTCTTCTCTTTTCTGTTTCTCGAGTTGGCAATTTCCATCCTCCACAGTTTTCTGTTGTGAAATTGAAACATTCTCTGCGAGCCGCTTTGCCTGCGGCTGCCTGTACAGCGTACGTTCTTTTCAAGAGTAGGAGATACGCCCTCGTTTTCGCTAGTTCTTTTGATCAGCTGTAGACGAAAAGAAGCTGACTTCTGGTATTCGCGAATAAAGTTTCTTTTTATTATTTAAAGGGGAATATTTTAAGGATATTTTTTCTCCCCGGCCTTTCATTCTAGTTTTGGTGCTGAATTTTTGATTAAAAAAATATATGTTAATTCTTTGTACCTGCGTTAATTTTCATTCAGATTCTTTGAAATGTTAGACACTTAATGTCAGTTCTAACAAGATATGACTGTGGTACTCATAATTATGGCAAAATATGCTGTTTAGGTATGAACTTCTCTACCATTTAATCTACTATTTTACATTTTGAACTGAAACATTAAAGTACTGGAATTATCAAAGCCTGTAATCGTGGTTCTCTGAAATGGTGAACATAGTTACTGTAGACGTCCACCTGATAATGATTAACTCGAAAATTACTTTTTGCGTTCATGCTAAGTTTCTCTAGAAAATTAGTAAAATTTACTTTTATTTGGTAAACGGGCTGCAGAAATTTTTTGAAGGAAATATATTTAAAGTTTGGAGAATTTTCTAATTTTTTAATTACATTTATCAGTAACGTATACAAAAATTTCTGTGTTATTCCCAGCGCTTTATCTTTCGAGAGCGCAGAACTTTCGAGTTAAGTCAATGTGATAGTGCCTGAGGAAAATTTCGCGATAGCGTCGTGGTTTATTACTGGTACGCAAATCTCGAGTTCATTTCACCCAAAAACATAAATAAAAAGAGGTAACATATACTATAACTTCAGGTAAACTTAATATCAAGACATCAACGTAACTCCAGCTGGACAATATTGGTGGTCAGGAAGTGGGCTCATTGATTGGACGAACTAGTCTTCTTTGGCTACAGAAGGATTTAGAATTCCAGTTTAATACGGATACCGGACGCATATGAGACTGGAACCAACAGACTCTGTCACCGATTGCTAGCACCCCAATCATTTGGTCATCGTCAGCGTTCGGGTAATCAGGGCCTGATTTAGAAAATTCTTGACTATAGGCACAACTCGGGATGGGGGCCCCCTAACACTGATGTGGGCGTAAAATTTCCAAAATCGACACGCACAAAAAATAATCATGAATCATTGTGAAAGTACCATTTTACCTAGAATTGGCTATATGAAGCGTAGAAACCTAGAACATAACAGAAAGCAATATAACATATCAATTTCATCATTAAAACAACAATTCAATGCAACCAGAAAAAAAAAATTAATCCCTTATACACACTATAACATACATATGATGAACCAATCAATCAATCAAATTGGAAAGGATATATAAAAAAATTGCTATTAAAAAAGATAAAATTTAAAAAAAAATTTGATTTGGGAACTTTTTTTTCCTTTTACAATTAAAATTTTTTTTGGGCCCCCAACTAATAGAAAATCAGGGCCTGCGGGTAACAGGAAATCAAGTTAACAACTCATACTTCAGATGTTCAGATCATTTGCCAAAGAATCCGAATGCGCCTTTGTTGAATGTTGCTCTGACCGTAAGATCAAGATAAAGCTTATTTTCTGAGTTTGAAGTAGAGTTGAAGCACCCAGGTTATATCTCTCAATCCGAAAATTTTAAAATCGAAAGAAGAATTCAGAAACAGGGGAAAAATAATAAGGTTGGACCAGGAATTAATCCACAGCCTTCTCTACAAAGCTAAACACTGAGGAAAGACTCCAAAACAGAAATATAAAGAAAGTTGCGAAATTTCAAAAAAATTTGCAGTTTTTTTGTTTATATCTTGGCATTTTACCCTAAATTTTTTAAAAATTTAATCTGAGAATTGCTGTCAGCATTGTATGGAAGCTGAGATAGCTTTTCCTCGTCGGGCTGTACTTTTACTATTGTCCGACGTTGAAACCGTAACATGAATTTCTACGCTGATGCAAAAAGGGATTCCTTGCCACTTTAAAGCCGAAATATGTGTTGATGTTCATTATTTATTGCAGTTTGGCCTAATGTTGTACGTGCGACTGTCCTGATTACAGACAGTCTTGGGTTCGAGTTCTGAACCAGTCTGTTTTACAGAAGTGTTGAAAATATATGCCAAATCTCGGTTGAATCGTAAAAAGCATAATTTGACGGAATATCTTAAGCGACGCTTCATCGTGTGGTGTATGCTACGGTCTTTATTAAATCGAAAATGGAATGAGCTAGGGAAAGGTGTTTCAAAGACTGAACCAACACCAACTGACGCTAACAAGACAACCTTCATTAAATTCCAAAGAAATGGATGAACATGCAAATCGCTTATACCCAAAACATGTCAACACTAATTTATTCATCCGAAGGACCATTTTTAAAGGTTCTCTTTCACACACACGCGAGAGTTTCTCATTAACGGAACTCATAAACAGGGAAAAACGAAAGAAAGCAATCTCACGATAATTCAGCAAGTTTACTTCATAAATCTAATCGATACACGTAAACAAAATCCATTAAAGTTACAAAGGCACGCGTCATGCAATTACTTCCCAAATGCATATCGAATAATTTAGATATTTTCATGCAAAATTAAATCAACGCGTTTAAGGCTGACTTTAATGTTCGTGTTTGTTTCGAAGAATGAAAACTGGAAGCTTTATGACTTTTATTAATACGAATCTTACTCTCTTTTCTATGCTAGCAAAACTTCGGATTCACAATGAGACCAATGACTAATGATTGCGTAACAATCTGCCCCTTTGTAGCCTAGCAATTAAATAATAGAGAATTGATCGATTCGTTCGTGGATTAATTTTCTTCACTGCATATCGATGACGTGAAATGTTAACAATAACATTGCTTCTTTTTTTAGAAGTTAACGGTACATACTTTCGATGATAAATTTTCAATGCACAAACAAATTAATGTATAGCAGTATGGGAATTTGAATTATATTCTGACCCTGAAACTATGACAATCAATTACTCCTGTTTTACTTTCTCTCTCATTGTGATAATTTTTTTTTTTATTTTTTTTTTTTTTTTGGGGGGGGGGGGACGCTTTTATCACAATGAGAGAGAAACTATTTTTTATTTCATTTTATCGCGTGAATATTATTTTTGGACGTTTTAAACAAAAGACATTCTTTTTTCGTAACCTAATAACTACAAGCGATGGCGTTTTACGGCATGGCAGCAGCTCAGGATCAGCAATCGCTAAATCTCCATGCGATTGCTTTCAATACTACGGGTAGGGTTGTCAGA
>OU015497.1:169477553-169487553 GCA_907164885.2 Dolomedes plantarius | reverse complement strand
GTGAAGAGTTGTTAATTTTAAGAGAATTTTTGCAATCAATAAAATTTTACGAAGAAATTGCGATTAAACCAGTTGAAGCGGATAGGTTGTGTACAGGGGACACAGGTACAGAAAATTCGCCTAGTGGGGCTATTCGGGAAAATAAAACGGATAGGTTGTGTACAGAGGACACAGGTCCAGAAATTTCGCCTCTTGTAGCTATTCAGAAAAAAGGAACGGATAGTGGGGTTAGCGTTGAAACTAATTTAGGTAAAAGCAGTAACTCTAAGCTGGTGAGTCCTGAGGAGGTTGGGAAAGCCGGAGTTTTAATCCGACCAACTAAATTACCCGGAAAAATTGATTGTAGGGAAAACGAGTCGGAAAATGTAAAGTCGAAAGTAGCTCCTGACGGGACAAAAGAATTGGGAGAATCGCATTCAGAAAGACCGCTCATTTTGGGGGAGGCGAACGAATTGGGGAAAACGGGTTTAGCGCAAGTTTCCGAATCTGATTTTGGCGAAGCGCAAGTCAATTGTCCCTCCTTGAAGTCCCTTTGGGAAAAAGCGAGCGACCCTAAAAACTCCGAGTTTAGCGTGGAAGGGGGCGAGCTAGTCCGATTTTCGGAGTCTAAAACGGGAAAACTAGAATCGCGCGTACCGATTCCAGGAAAACAGGAGTCGAGGGATGGCTGTATTGAACCTGAAAGGCTTTTGTTCGTACGAGGCGTTTTGTACGGTTTTCAGGGGAAAACAGAGAGTAGTATTCACGTGGCGAAAAGGGAAAGTTCCCCCATATGGTTTTTGGGAGAACAAGAGAACCCACCGACAAAAGAGAATTCAGGTTTAGGACAGATAAGATTAAAAGGATTGGGAACGAAGTGGATTGTCCAACCGGAAAGATTAAGGGGTCGTGAAGGGAAACCCTGTAATGGGAAGGTTTTGGTCAATAAGTTAAATGGTGAGGCTAACTATGGGAAGGGTAAATCACGATGTTATCCTGTTAGTTGGCTAGAGCCGCGTTTAGTGAACCCCGAAGTGGTCAAACTGTGGAATTATAAGTTACGGAAAAAGGTCAGATGCAGAATAGGTTTGTTCTGTAAGACGGATACCCTTCTCCCTATTGTAGCAGGAATGGTTGTAATTGTAGCGACGCATCATGAAGCAATTAGGGCAGTTATCTCAGGGAAAGTTATTGTGTACATTTGCACCTTACTTGAGAATAGTGAGGAAAATTTAGAGCGAGGAATTTCATGGCGGATTCTCTGGGAGAAAATTAATAGCAGGCAAGATTTTGAAAGGAAGGAAAACCATCGAATTGATAAGGTTAAATTATCAGGGCAGGGTTGTCCGAGATCTGAATCTTTCAAAATTTTGGGCTTTGAGTTGAGTGCTGTGAAAGTAATCGAGCACGAAATAGGTTTTCGCAACGCAGTTGAATCTGTAAAGAATTGTGAATACGTAAACGAGGGGAATAAGCGTCAATCAGCTGAGCAATTGCAAAATTTCCTAAGACGTAGGCGAAAGAAAACATTGTGGAATTCGGTTAAAGTAAAAATGAAGGAATTTGGGAATTTACGAGAACCTAGGGAGAAACTTTCGTGGGCAGCGGATCAAAACAAATGGGGTGTCAGTAGGAAAATTACTGCTAGATTCAAGCTGAACCGGCACGAGAGAGTTAGGGTTCTCATGAAAATTTCTGAGGATAAAATGCATTTGCATTAATTTAGGTTATGAGGATATTTACATAAATTAATGAATAAATATTAATAATATATTGTGAACTGTATTAATGTATTAAATTGGTTGTGAGTGTGAATACATAATTTAAGAAATAATGTTATTAATCTATTGCGATGAAGTGGATTACTTTAAGTATGATGGCAAATTCATAACCTAAGAAAATAAATGTAGTAACCTATTGTTATGAATGTTAGTAATTGAGTTTTCATTTGTTTGTATATACATAAGTAAGTTGACCAACTAATTTTGATTAGTGAATCATGGAAAGTTAGTTAAAGATTTGTATTGTGTTCCACAGTGTGAATTAATTGAGGTTTTTTTTTGTGTATTATGTCCAACTGTGTGACTGATATGTATAGACGATTGGGTATATTGTTGTGCTTTTAGTTCAAAATGAACTGAAGATCCTGATAAATTGAGTAGATTCTATGCTATATGAATCCAAGTTTACTAATTGTTGGTCAGGTAATGTTATGTAAATTATTGAAAATTGGAATATCAAGTGTTTAATGGAAGTAAATTGTTTGAATATGTAGTGAAATGAGATTTCGGTTCTAGGTATTGTTAATGTATTAAAGATAATGACAACTTCCATGTGATGACGGGGTATTGTTCAAAAGAAATGTCCCGCACTCATAATGAGTGAATGTGTATGTCTGGATCCGTTATTTCTTTGATGAATAATTCAGAAAATGAATTTGGGGTTGGAACCCTTTTTAATGTTGAAGAATTTAACATAGTGAAAAATTTTGTTCGGATCCATTTTTCTTGATGAAAGTAATTTTCTTTAGTTGTTTTGTTTGGTATTCAATTCGAGTTTAGGTAATTGATTAAATTAAATGTTACGTTGAGTCAGTTTTGGGGACCAACGATTAAATGGAAGAAATTAAAATACTTTTGGTAAAATAGGAAAAATTAAAATGTCCTGTAATTAACAAAAAAAAATACTGTGAGTCTTGTGACGAGCAGGTGATAAGCTTGATGTTGTGCTAACATTTTATGTCCTGCATAAAGGCAGTGTCACGTGTATTGTGTATACTACATTTAAATGGACCTATCAGTATTTAATCATCACCTGTTAGAGTGGCATGAGTCGTATTCTAAGAGTAATAGGTTTTGAGTTAAATAGGCTATATTTAAATGTGTTATTTAGGTAAACTGGTTATATTTAAAATAGTAGTAAGGATTTATGTGTAGCCATAGTTATGTGAGTGGGCCATTTTTGTCTAAGCCCATGTATTCAGGTTGTGTATACCTAGAGGTGACACAGTGGTTTCGAGTGCTTATTCTAGTGTAGTGAAAAGTACTATTTTAAAGGTTCATTTTAAGTTCAGTGACAAGGACTGAAAAATTGGGCATGTAACTAAAACTTGGAGTGTTTGTATTGTTTTTATTTCTAAGTTTGATATGTGTAACTAAGATCTTAAGTGGTTGCATTGTTTTTTTAAGTATGATATATGTATCTAAGATTTTGAGTGTTTGTATTGTTTTTTAGGTATGATATATGTATTTAAGGTTAAGTGGTTGTATTGTTGTAGCTAAGAGATTTATGTAATTGATTTCATGAACTGTGTTGTCATGTACTCAGTATAGACTTGTGCTATATCTTGAGTGGTTGTGGTGTATCAAATGAAATATATATACCCAGTAAAAAAGAAAAAAGAATGTAATTCCAAAACTGAGTACGCGTAATTATGACTTTTAACGTAATTAGTGACAACGGAAGCACTAAATGCTTGGCAGGAAATTTAAGAGTGGGAAGATAGATTCCCTCGCGCATGAATCTCTCTGGGAAAACTTAAAAGAACACAATCTCATATCTGAATATTGAAGTAATTATCCGAACTTTGGATACCCCAAAGAAGATCTTTGGACTTTCTTAGGGGGAGGGAGCTGTGATGTCGTGCAACATCCCATGCTTTCTCACAACGTTCACAGGACAATTGTGTACAATGAAGCTGAGACGTGGAAACCAGCATTCTAAAGGTTCAAGGGGCTACCCATAGAAAAACCCAGATAATAGTTTTTGTTATTCTAGGGTGCATCATTAATTTCAGTTCGCCATGGGGCAGACGGACCTTGGCCGGAAATACCACAGGACAAAGATCGGCAGAGAACTAGCAGATGCTCTTTATGAAAAGTTTTCAGGGGCTCGGCTGACCGGAAAGTGACCAGCACGGCAAAGACAAAGACCACACAAGGCGTCCGGTGGCGGAAGTGAAATCCAACCCCCTCGGAGGGGGGAAAATCTGCTTGGAGGTGACTTGAAGGAACAGAGTGAGTTGGCAGAGGCGAAGTCGAGAGGTTGGTCAGCGTTGGGAAGCTGATAAGACAGTTTTTTTTTGTGAGACCAGTGGCTAGTTCCATGCACGACTAGCAAATCTAATGATTAGTAATAGCCGAACGGCTAACTGTAAATATTTTGTATATAGTGAGTTCTAATAAAGGAACTTAATTTTAATTTAATTTCGCGCCTCTGCTTATCTCAAATATAAGTCTGATTTATTTGATCTCGTGTGAGATTGTGTTGGCTTGTTGTCGGCCACGTCATGACAATATATATATATATATATATATATATATATATATATATATATATATATATTATATATACACATATATATATATATACAGTCGAACCTCCATATATCGAAGTAGCAAACTGCCGGAAAAAAATTCGATATATAGAAATTTCGATATATAGAATAGAGCTTAGTTTTAACATAATTCTCCTAAAAAAATGAAAGCTAATTTTCGTATACGAAACTCCATTTCTAATTTATATACGAATCCCATTAAATGAAAGTTAATAACTAAAAAATGAATTAACATGAAAGATTTATTGAGTACTACATACTTTTAAGAAAACAATAATTCAGACAGTGGTTACAATGATCACAGTTACGTTCTTTTTTTAAAAAAAAAACTACGAATATCTTGCTGAACAGCCGGTTTTGCGGAAAGTTCAAAGAAATGTTCGCATTCATTCAGCCCACTAAAAACTTAATCAGGGACATTTTCCGCGAATTGAAGTCCACGGCATAATGTTTCAAATGCCAAAAATTGGGAGATTTTATTCTAAAGTGGAATAAAATCTCCCAATTTGTCTTGATAAAAATTTCTATATATAGAGATTTTTTCGATATATAGAAACAATTTTTCTATGTAATGAACATGGAGATTTGCTAAGAGTTCGATATATAGAAAATTTCGATATGTGGAAGTTCGATATATGGAGGTTCGACTGTATATATATATATATATATATATATATATATATATATATATATATATATATATATATATATATATATAGTATATATATATATATATATATATATATATGTATGTATATATATATATATATATATATATATGTATATATATATGTATATATATATATATGTATATATATATATATACAGAGGCTGTTCGCACATTTTTTAGACGATTTTGGTAAGCGGTAATAAAAAATCGTTTGCTGCAAAAGAAATAATTGCAATTGTACTATGTTTTTAAAAGTCAAAATTATCATCTGCGGCTTGAAAGTTTTGTTTTTATTCAAAATGGCGTTTTTAACAAAGCAGTGGTTCGAAGGCTACATTTATGCTCTTTCCGAAGAGAAATATGCATACTCCGTTACCCCAAAACGATGTGAGAGTCATGGTTTTGTGATATCTAAAGCGTCGATAGGTAATATCGTCAACAAGAAAGGAAAAAAAGGTCAAATCGGAGCCTCAAGTGGGACAAAAATTCCAAACAAGTATCCAAGGAAAAAACTGACATCTTAGTATTGCAAAGGTACGTTGTATAATGTTAAAAGATAATCCCCCTAGTCAAAGGACAGTTGCAAAATCATTAAAATGCTCGGTGTCCACTGTAAACAAAATGATAAACGTTGATTTAAATCTTAAGAAAGCGAAAAAACGCAATGTGCATCGTCTTCTTCCAAATCATATCGCTGAACGCAGGACACGCTGCAGAATTCTATATGAGAAACACTTATCCAAAGAAAAATGGAAAACAATTGTCACAATAGATGAATCATGGGTGTATTTAAAAGATTGCAACAAAAAAAGAGCCATTTATTATCATAAAAGAGGAGAAAAGATTTAAGCACATGGTTCAAAGAATCGAAAGAAAGTTTTTCTAAGGGATTCATGATTGTTGCTGGTTTTTCTTATAATGGCAAGTTAAAAATAAAGAGAGTGGAAAAAAATGTCAAGATTAACTCCAAATACTATCAGGAACATATTTTATCACCAATTTTTCTGAATGAAATACCATCGCTTTACCCACAGTGCCATCAATCTGTGAGACTCCATCAGGACAAAGCTAGCAGTCACACATCAAAATCCACTGTAAATTTCCTAAAAGAAATGGAACAAAAAACTGGTATCAAGGCCATACCCTTCACTGATATCCCTACTAAATCTCCCGATGTATCACCTATGGATTTTTGTGCTTTTAAAATCTGCATTATCCAAACGTCGTCCCAAAACCCTTACAGGACTCTGGAAAGCTGTTCAGGAGGAATGGGATAGAATACCTCTTCTGACACTTCAAAAGGCATTATTATCCTGGAAATTGCGGTGTCGAAAGATAGTTCAGAATAAGGGATGTCAAATAGAACATTTAAAACACAAGAATTTTATGTAATTTAGTTTTGTGAATACAATATACATTGTCTAAAAAATGTGTGAACAGCCTCTGTATATATATGTATATATATATATTATATATATATATATATATATATATATATATATATATATATATATATATATATATATATATATGTATGTATATATATATATATATATATATATATATATATATATATATATATATATATTATATATATATATATATATATAAATAAGTAAGTAGTAGTTTTTTCAACTTTCTGCTAGCTTAACTACTAGTTTAATTATTCTGTTAAGTGTCTTTATTTTCAATTATTACATATCTCCTATGATGTTAGTGATTCTCATGTAATTCTTTCTATGCTCTGTGGCTGTGGTATTGATAATATGTTGTGTTAAAAGTTTAGTTAACTTTGTAAGCAACTGTTAATCTTTCATTAATAATAAGCAAACTAATTATGTTAAAAATTGTAAGAAAAAATTATAAATAAAAAATAATTAAAAAAATTTTAACACTTATTTAAATACTGTTATAGTTTTATTATAAGTGTACAAAAAATTTATAAAATATAAAAATGAATAAAAAAATGTAAAATGTCTAAAACTATTTATAAAAAATTGTAAAATTTGGTAGATGTCTGGGTTTAATTATGCCTTGTTGTAACATGACATGCTGTTGATGAATGACACTTGGTTCAACTAAATAATTTAATTAATCTTAGCCTTATCTTTAGTAATTTGGTTTTGCTATTTATTATTGCATTTGTTGTGGGACTGATGTGTTTTGCCTGAACTTTAGTTAGCCCTTTTTCTATTATATGGCATAGGAGATTCTTTTGTTTAATTTGGTTTAAACTAGTTATGTAATTAGTTTACTCAAGATTTTAATCATCATGATCTTTTATTGAATTGTAAATAGTAATTTGTTAATAGTATATTGTGTATTGGTTATAAATAAAATATATTTCTAAAATTACAACTTATATTTTATTGATTTGAATAGTATTTGTAATGTATAATCTAAATTAATTAATCAAGAATAATAATTTGATAAATATTGATATGTATAATTGACATTTTAATCTATAATACTTATATAACATTATCTTCTAATGTATTGTAATATGGTTAATACATGAATTATAATACTCTAAAATAATTCATCATATAATCTATAGTTATGTATATTGGTGTTAACATTTTATTTTACTCAAGATTTACAACATTATATACTATTGTTTTATTAGCTAATTATTTATTATATAATGTTTATTAGACATCTTATTGATTTGTTTATTGGTTGATAATGTATATTTTACTCATGAATAACTACATATTAATTTATAGATATGTTTATGAGTTTAACATTTAATCGAGATTAATTTTTCCACTTTATCTTCTATTGATTCATTTTTAATTTTTATTTTACTTATGTATATCATCATATTATTTTATTGAATTGTTAATATTATTTGTGTAATGTAAATAGGTAAAATCATTAATTATTTTAAGCATGTTAAAAATTAACTTTCTAAGAATAGTTAATAACATTATTAGTGTTTAAAATAATATTAATCAAAATATACTACTATTGTTTAGTTATTGTTGTTACATAAATTGTTCTATTCTCTTAAGCTTTTTACTAAGCTAATATGTAGGTTCAATTGAACTTATACTTTCTTAATATGAGTTATAATAAAACATTTCTAGCGACTGGCAATTTGGCATATCATTCTAATGATGTCAATGCTCGGTACATTGATACTTATTGGGGTATCAATGGATCGTCATACAGTTACCAATCAACTTCATCCTCTTTCTCTGTGCCCTCTCTATGTTATAATGTCAGGCAAAAGGCGTTGGTTTTTGATAAATGCACTAATAAGCCATGTAAAACTTGTCCCCTTGCAGATAATTCACATATACAAGTAAATTCAAAAAAACAAAATTTCTGCAAAACTTATAATTGTATATACAAACTAACTTGTAATTGTTGCCATATGGAATATATAGGACAAACTTCTAATCCTCTACATATTAGAATAAATTTACACCGTTCTAATATAAAAAAATATAATACGCTAAATAGTCATCCACTTAACATTGAATTTGATCACTTCAAAAAACATAATTTTGAAAATATTGTAATCTCTATACTAGATATAATTCAATCACCCTCTGAAAGGTTATATTATGAAAATATATATATGCAAAAACATAAAACTCTCTTTCCATATGGCCTTAATCAAATGTTTAAACAAAAAAATATAGTTAAATTTAATTTTACTGATGTGTCAGCTTAACCTATTTACCCTTATCTAATTGAAGATACACAGTCCTCAAAAAGAACTAAAAGAGGTAAAAGTAATAATAAAAGTAAGACTTTTGATAGTAACATATATAAAACTGCCTTATTAAGTTTTCAGGATAGGTTTATAATTGATTATAAATATAAAATATTAAAAGCTTGGATTTTTTCTATCGTTAAAAAACATATCATTAAGCTTTATCAACTATTTTTAAATATGAAACTAAAGAATTATCATTATCAGCATCTGGTATATGATTAATACTAACAAGGGCAAAACATTTAAAAATAAACTTATATAAAAAACATAATTCAGGTAATAACACATTTTGTGTACTAAATTTTACTAACCTTAAACTTAATTATATTAACTTCAATAGTATATTTGATAAACTTCATGATATGTTTCCTATAAAAGAAATAAAAATAAAACGTGCCTTTAAATATACTCTGCCTATGGGTAGACGTATATTTAACTATAATCAGGTATCAAAAAATTTTTCTGAGTCTTTAAATTTAACTTGTGTTTGTCATCTGCCCATTTACAATAGTTATTTAGATACGACACATGGTCATGTAATAACAGGCAATATGGATATTGTGGAAGATGATGCACTGCGAGATTTGATGAATTTAGGAACTAAGTTTAGAATACCTAGTACTACTAATAATAAGAAAATCATTAGTTTCTTAAATGCTGATTTAGATAAATTTATTTACAAAATAGCAATTAATTATTCTGTACCTACTGAAGCTTTCAACCCTTGGAAAATTAATTTACTAAAACTAGTACAAGCTAAATTACCCAATAATAGTAATAACATTAATAATCCTTATAAACACTTTAAAGCTGCTATTACAAAATTACAAGATGACTTTATAGTCACTTATGTAGATAAAGCAGCCAACAACTATGCTATAATTTGTAAAAAATACTTTGCCATATGTTTAAAAAACAGTTAGAAAATAGTGATCTTTTTCAGCCATTAAATGAAACTACTAATATTATTATTAAGAAAATCATTGCTAAATATAAACTGCTAGGTATTTCATCTAACATTTATCATTTTCCTTATATAACTTTAGTTCTAAAATTTCATAAAACACCTATTGCTTTTAGAGCAGTAACCTGTGGTCATAATACTTATGCTACAAAGCAAGTAAATTATTATTAAAATACCTTAAATTAATCTATAAAAATATAACATCAGGTGTTTGTGGTATAATTGATAATAGCTATAGTCTAATTAGAAAAACTACAAACATTAGATAACTGTAAATATATTGTAACTTATGATTTTAAAGATCTATTTAATAATATTGATATA